>PDGT01000091.1:712719-776285 GCA_003671415.1 Megathymus violae
CCCTGCCTGCAATACCCACGACGTACACCACACTGAACACTTGCGTGTACTCACACGCACGGACCAGGTATTTATACTCTACGCATTGCACAACATTCTACAGCCCTGACCATCCCAATCGTGATCTAGTAATTTTATTTGTCGGCTATTGACAAAAAATATATTTTATATCGAACCTTCTGGCCTGTAGCTCGTAGAATATTATTATTTCCTTAATGCTGCAATGCGTCTTAGTGGACTACTAAACTGAGTATAGAAATTGATTCCCGGCCCAATTTAAAGGCTATTTAATTATGCATAGATGTAATTTATACACAAATTATACACAAATATTCCCGACGTATACTCACCGTGTGGCGGCAGGCCCCGGATCACGCAGGTACCCTGGCCTCGCTGTAACAACATATTAAATTATTATTTATAGTTGAAAAAGAAAAAAGTAGGGCGAAACCGATCGATAAATTTCACTAAAACTTTTCATGAAAAATAACAGCAATATTAATCGACTATTCACCGAAATAACAACATTACACAGATGAAATATCATATCACCTTACAATAATAGCGAATAAAACATAATACAGATTGAGACACACATGATCACTTCGGATCGAGGCACATGGTCAAACACAAACTATGTACAGTTACACAAAATGGTGTCTCAGAGTTCATATTATAAGATAAAGCAAATTACTTACGTCCCGCGTCATCGCCCGAATGCGCCGTGCGCATGCGATGCTTGGTTTTTATAGCCTAGTATAGCCGAGAGGTAAAATGAAGTAAGTAAAAAATACATATCTATCATATTTTTTTACTGTATAAGATTTGTATTAATGACATGAAATAAAATTACAAATTGAATAACACAAGATTGCAATAAAATATTCCAAAGGCTACATTTTATCGACCTTTTATCAATCCTATGTTTTAAATTAATAGTAATATTTAAGGTAAATCACGCATTCAATATATTCGAAAATTGTAATATGCGAAAAGTTAATCTTGATACCCCTAATGACATGAACTTCTGAGTTCCTTCTGGTATGTATTTTGTTCTACAGTATTGCAAACGTTCGTGCAATAAAAACTTTGAATGAAAACTTCAATTGTTGTGACGATAAAAATTAATAGACTATCGTGTGAGTTTAATGTCATCTTTAAATTGAAGTTGTTTGTATGAATTGTGTAAAATAATATCTATTTATATATATTTTCAACTTGGTTCAAATGCGTTCTAGCTTTGGCTCCCATATTGCGATCGGTGGCCAGCAGTAACACAATTACACATCCAATGATGATGACCATAACATATATTTTCAGCAACTGTACAAAGAGAGTACTTACTAGCTATTTAATCAACTATTAAAATGGTTTCAACCCGTTTGCCTAATGTTAAAATCATGAAAAAGGCTATAAAATCTATCATCACTTCATTCATTGCTGCAGTTATGCTGTCATGACTTCTGTAAACTTTTCACGTTAGTTACTTTCAGTTTGATAATTTTTTAATTGTACACTTTTATCGTGAAATATTAGGTATTTGCACTACATTTTTTATTTATAGTAAATTTTAGTTGAGTCGTTTTACACTTGAATCGTTCCGATAGGCTCAGATGAGACTTGTGCGATTGAATGATCTAGAAGTATCTTTCTACCCTCATTTTTCTTCACACATTTCGTCTACAAAACCGAACACAAATTCCTAACTGCTACGAGTGATGTAATAAAACCTATGTAGCCAACAAATATATTATTATTAAGTCGTTAATATTGTTATCTTACCGTGAAGCCCGCTGGCTAGCTACCACCCTCCTGCTTGAGTCAGCCGCAAAAACGACTCGTCGTGTTCCGGCTGGGGGCTTGAGAGCCAGTACTTTCTTTCTTACCTTCTTCTCATTTCCTGGCCGACAACGCGTCAGTGATACCTTCGGTCTTGCTGATGTCCATGGGCGACGGTGACTAGTTATCATTAGGTGGCTCGTCTGCTCGTTTGTCGGCTATTAACATAAAAAAATATATATACGAAGGATTTTTGCAATATATAGAATGTAATGTGATCTGTCCATCTTAATTATGAGCCAAATACCTTTCCTGTGTATGCTATGTTCAGGCCACGATGTGCACTGATTACAAACAAGGCTACGTCGTTACACTACGTGGTCGTTCATCCATCGTCGAGTCCACGTCCACCGTACCACCGAGGTCGACCCGTCGAAGACATTGTCATATATAGGAAGTACAAATAATTTCAATGATCGGTTACGCACTAACAGAACTTTGGCTTATAAATTTCATTAAAATATTTGTCGGAATTCATTTACATGTTCTTAAATGAAAATAATGATATTATATAGAGTTTAAAAAATAAAATATTTTTTTAAGAAATTATTTATAAAATATATACAAAAAAGAAATACACAAATAGAAAAAGAAAAAACATTAGCAAAAAAATTTGCAGCGTCGCTGTCTTTAGGCAAGGTTTCCAAAATGCTTGCAGCATTCCCTCTTTGAATGGCTATAACAATTCTTTGAGCGAAATGACCACCAAAGACGTCGACCAAACGAGAAGAAATGTGTTTATAAATCTACCAAGAACTCGGACCCCATGACCCCAAAGTTTCAACACCAAACGCCATAAATATGTAGTTATCCAATAAACCAACATATTTTATCCTATTAACTTAGACTTTTGATATTATTGGACTTTGACATTTATTTATCGTTTAATGTTTAACAACATTTATATTGATTTATTATTTGCCAATATACTGATTGGTTTAGGATTAAATATTTCACATAATTTCATATTATTAATATTAATGTAATTACCTAATTTATGTATTATAAATTGAGTAAAAATGGCATTATGTAATCATTTAAATTATAATCTTATGACTGATATTGTATTGTGATGACCATTCAAACGTTCATCGAAATGCGAATTGTACGTAGTACCTACCTAGACTAATGCATTGGGATTACTGTGGATTACTGTAATATTAACTCTAAAGATATTAGAATAAAGATGATTTTTTTCCCAAGCAATGTTATTTCGTTTGTAATAATGTTTGCATAATTTGAAATTTTTGATCTCGAGTCGCCCGCGCGGGGGGCTGACGTTAGAACCACTACGCTATCACGGCTTTCTTAAAAGTAAGTTCTTAATAATGAGACAGAACTTAAACATCAGCTGGTCGATAGATACTCCTTAAGCAACTGGTGATTGATTGGTACATATGATTTGACTTTCGCTTAACTTGTACCGATCTACTAATTTTACGAAGGAAATAACGTAGCCCTCTTTGTATTTTGTTTCGGAAAATGTTGAGGCCAGGATTATTTATAAGAGGCTTTCCATTTCAGTCCTCAGTATCAAAGCTGATCAATAGATAGTTCTGAACTGCAAAGTATTGGGCGAAGCGATGATGTAATGTAAAGTCAAAGTCATGTTTAAAATAAACTATGATTAGAAAATGTATTACGAACAAGTGAAACATTTGGTTGGTTACGTTCGGATTGGAATTCTGTTTCTTGTCGATACAGCTCACGAATTGCAGCTGTCTGTTAACAACTGGAAAAAAATATGAAAGGCATGTTAATTCAACAAAATAACAAAGCTACCTGGTTCTGCCAGGAGCTTAATAATGAACCAGATCCTCACGGCACGCATAGTCTCTACCTTAATCCAAATTTCATCAAAAACAAAGCCCTCGGTCCAATCTTCCCGCAAACCTTTTTCTTTAACGAGCCGTGCGGTAAAGCCGCCATTTCCACGACGATGGCGGCCCAGCATATTTAATAATCCTGGCATCTTCCCAGAGACAACCACCCACCACCCTGGTAATGCGAACGTCCACCGGGCGGGCCACCGTAGCAGGCGTGGTCGGTAGAACACGCCTCAGCGTAGAAGATGGGCGGGGCTTGAACTGAATTCCCAACTTTTCCAACGTTAGTAATCTATTCTACAGAATAAATTGCTACTGTGGAACTAAAGTTACGTAACATTTTATTGCTACTTGAGATAATTTGTTGGAAGTGCTCATCTGGACGGGTTGTTTGAGCGCTTCAGACTCCTTCTATTTCTCTTCGTAATTAGTTCTGATAGCTCGTGGTTCTGGTTACGTCTGCATTCATATTTGAAAATATTTTCTTTTTGAATTTATTAAAACCACTTTTGAATATTAATCTTCGCACAATTAGAAGTTAAATTGAGAACGAATTTAACTCTTCAGCGGCTCAACTGTATCCCTACTTATCATCAAATGGGATTGTAGTCAACCACAAGTCAAATAAACACCCACGTTTATAATAACAATAGTAGTCAAAGTGTGTGTAAACGCCAGTAGATTGATCTTGTACAGATAACGAACTATCTTTCTTTTTCTAATTTCATCACAAATGTCGTGAGTTCGTAGTCCATGATTGTGGGTAGGTCGCCCGTTATGTACTTTATGTTTGAAATTGTCTCCAAGTTTCAAAGTTTCCAAGTTTAGTATAATTAAAAAGTGCCTAATATCGCCAGTGTGGTTTAAACGATTACTCACAATATGCTCACATTATTATCTCTCTATTAATTCAAATTCCATTGTAAATTCAACCTCACATGCTTGCTTATGTGCAGGTTATCTACTAGACAATATAATTCCAGCGAGAAAGGACGGGCAGCGCCAAATAAACAAAAAATACTTATATCCCACGTGAAAAAATAGTGTGTATTATATAGAATGTACATAATTAATTACTTGGAGATATGAACTACAGAAAAACTTTCCTATTTAATTTGTCCTTGCAATACAATAAACGAGAAAATCATGAAATTGATTTGTCGCAATAATTATGTCTATGATAACTATTATTTAGTTAATAAGTTATTATAATTAAAATTAGAATTGGTTTATTTAATGTACGACGTTACTTCTGTACTTTTGTCTATGTTTGCCTGCGTTCTTTACTGTGTCATATAAATTTATATGTGGGTGTGCTAAATTCAACATTACGTTCATAGATTATTCTATATGATAGAAAAAAGAAAAAAATGTTCTATATGATAGAAAAAAGGATCATTAGTTCAATAAAAACCTTTCAATTGTCAATGTAGTGAACGGAGCTGAAAAGCGAATGATTCCTCCATTATTACACTACAAATGAACTCGGTTAATAACGCCTTCGAGGAACTATTTTGAACTCTGTCAAAGACTAACCTTTGGTTAACAAACTGTAACCGGACAACAGTTTTCTTCAAAGTGGATTCGAAGATGAATTGCTGCTGAGGAGCCGAGTTAAAACAACCTTTGAAAAGGATTTTTTATGTCAATAACCGCCGGACGGGCAGACGAGTCACCCGATGGTATGTGGTCACCGTCACCCATGGACATCAGCACGACCAAACGTAACACCGATGCGTTGCCGGCCAGGAAATTAAAACAAGGTAAGAAAAAAAGTTGTGGCTCTCAAGCCCCCAGCCGGTTTACGGCTCGGGCAAGCGGTCGTTTGGCGGCTGACTCAAGCAGGAGGGTGGTAGCCAGGCAGGGTTCACGGAAATATACTAATTAATTACTTAATAATAATATTGATAATATAATCCTTATAAGAAGCCCTACCACCAAGGAGTCCGGCTTCTGTCGGTTCTTACGACATCCTGTTGTGCCAGCATGAGATTGAGGGGGGTATTCGTAATGGCCGTGTAAACTTACTTATTACCCTTATATCATTAGTAAACCACAATCTCCTTGTTTTAGAATACCAACGCCTTAAATTTGAAAAGCACGCTTACACCCAAATGCGAAACTATATTATTCATTTTCATCAGGGGTTTAATTTTTAACCTGATCCATTCGAAGCCACATAGCAAAAAAGATATTTTGGCATCTATATCGATAAAAAAGTCTATCTGTTTTTATGCGTGAAAAGCAGATGAAAACGCAGATGGGCCATCTGATGGTAGTGGTCTCCGTCGCCTATGGACATAGTAATACCGGAGGAGCAGCCGCCATTGCAAAACCGGCCTTGGAACCCAGGAAGTTTTTACACTTTTCTTTAACAACTGCATATCATGGCTGTCTGGAAATATCTCAGAAGGAAGTTCGTCGATCGTGAAAGCCGGACCGTGGATGATTTCCACGAATCCAGCCGATGTGGCCGGAAGTTCATTCATTTCATTTTTCATATTCATTTTGGAATAATGATAGAACACACACAGATACTTACTTTGAAATTTTAAAAATCATTTATCATGTCTGTACATTTCGGCCACGTTACAGTTTTAATATTAGTGTGCTCGTGGGTACCATATTATGCTCTTGCATATTGCTACCATGTCTTCATGGTAGATACTTTACAGGTATTATTATTGCAAGTACTACTACATGCTTCTTTTGACATAGCGAAAACATCTGTTTAAAATCATATAAAATAGTAAAATTTTAAATTTCAATATCAGAACGGAAATTCTACTTCTATGTATTCTGAAATTCTGATATTATTATCTTATATTTATACCAAGCAAAAAATATATAAGGTAGACAGACGGACAGTTTAATAGTAAATTATAACTTTGTAATATATAAATAACCATGCTTGAAAGGTTCAAAACATATTTACAATAAAAAGGTCCCAGCTCTTTTTAAAGTTTTGTTGTGAGCAATAAAAATCGCATTTATTATAATCTATTAATTACTTAATGTAGCAAATAACCGAAAATCTAATAGATTAATGTTCAAAACTATTGTGAATAAATTTGTTTATAAAGTTAGCGATTTTACAAAGAGTTTGAAACAGCATAAGAACAAGGCGGCTGCGGAAGAGGGACTACAACAAAATGCAAATTTTTTAACAACTAAACATTTTCCGGAGCCGTTACCGACCATAGCAGTACACTTGCTTGCAAGTAAAGTTCGTGCGTTTTCTTTCTTGCAAAAGTATAAATAGAAAAAGAAAAACCAATAATGATAGATGTGGAAAAAAATACAAAAAACAATACTTTACAACTGTCTTATCTTAGGTTTTTTAGTTTTCATCAAGTTCGAAAGCATAATTACCCATAGTACCGCCCTATTTAATATGGTACAGATTATAATTTAAATAACACGTAGTAAGTAAATTATGATTAGTTTATTGTTATAAATGCTACAGGCTGCAGGCTACTTCAATTTGTTTTAATATTCAATTAATGTCAGCTGCTTTACCCTAAACCAAGTAACCGTAAGATTGTGAAAACAAACAAGTTGTTTCTACGTGAGTAAAATTAATTGAATGACATATACTGGCTCACTGAGTTAATTCACTTGAGCTATTGTACGAGTATGGGTGTCCAGTTTAAGTTTACAATGTAAGGTCCAAAAAAATTGTAGATCGTTTCGTTATTGGTGTCTCGTTTTCACTGACTTTGCAAATTTATTAACACTGGTGTCGCGAATTTTGCATATTTCGTTTTTTTAGCTTTTAAAATTAAATATTTACAATGAACCATTGTAATACCACATCCACAGGATTAAATATACATAGGTAACATCATCAAAATTTATCTCCATTTGTGTTCGTCTTAAATATTAGTGATGTTTTATTAACAAACAGGCCAATGTCTGATTAATTTTGTTACATTGATGTTGTATTTTAATTTTTTATGTAACTAGCCGACAAAGGAGTAGACGAGCCACTTGATGGTTAACGGTTACCGCCGCCCATAGACTTTAAAAATACCAAAGGCATTACCGAAGTATTGCCGACAAACATTTGACGGTAGAATTTAGGAGGAGGAATTAAATTAAATTAATTAATTAATTTAATTTGAATTTTAATTTAGGTGGTACAGAGCCTAGCTATTTTCAACAGGAGGGACCATAGCCATAGCCTGGTCGGTTGTTGAGCAGGATACACCATAAGTAGAGGAGGTCGGTTGAAACTCAAGGACGGATGGAGCCCCTTACACTCCAAAATGCCAAATTAATGTCATCAATATAAATGTTACTAAACTTTCAATTTAAATAAATTCCTTATATTAAGGATATACGCGCATTAATGATTTAGTGTTAATAGATAAATGAATTTAAGTAAAATAAAAATTCCTAGCCTTCTAAATTGCGAGCTTCCTGACTTATGTCTGGTAAACATACGCATTATCAAGATTATCTATGGTTGTTTATGGTTGACTACGGATACATTTGAATTGAAATTAGCCGGTTAGTATATGATAAGTCCCTTTGTAATACTCGTGATGGTTTAGCGTTAAACTATTAGCACTTTGCCTACATATCGTTAATCGTACGTATTCTTCTCGCAACTTAGGTGCTCTGTAGCTTATTCCACAAAGCTTCACACCTTCCATCACCTTTGTAGGTTAACAACCATTGTGTCACGGATATCAAATAGAACCTGTGCCGATCACTAGTCTAGCTGCGTCGATTACCTATGAACTACTGAATTAAAAAACATAACAGGTATGTATAGTATACTTTATCCGATCCTCAATTGTACTTCATTTGTCGTTTCCCCGCATTTGGCTGGTTGTTAAAAAACACACAAAAAAAGGAAACTCAAGGAAGGAGGACATTTCCCTTCTTCATTGTTTTAGATACGGACATATTTTATTTACTAAGTGGCTACTTTGAATAAAAATGTGGTTTGCCGGCGTTAAAAAGTACAAAACGCAACGTGCGCGTTACTTAGTAAGATTTATAGGGGCTGAAGATAGGGCGGCTGCAATGTTCGCTGCCGGTTACCTACTACAGTCTTTTGTTTTAAATGAATGTCTCATCCCTTCCTGTGGCGAGTGCGTGACGTTATAACTACATAACGTTCTAGCTTATTTTCATGTAAATTAAGTAAAGCTTAATATGTCTAATCGTTTTAAAACGTTTGCTTCGCATCATTTTTATTATTATTTTTATTATTTGTTTAGTTGTAAACTACAAGAACGATATTATTCTTTAATTGATTTAGCATTAATAAAGGGACCCAACTCGGACAACTTTTTATATGTGGAACAACTATAGCACTATGTGACATCGCTGGTTGTCCTACGGCTTGTGGCGATGGGAGCTGACCGGCCGATCAAAGTGGCAACTTTGAAAGCCATGTGGGAGTCTGCAAGAGCACAGTGAAAAAGTTTTTAAGTTGATGCATTCTAATTAACATACTAAGCTAATGCTTGACAACAATCCCACCTGTGGTGATGAAGTCTAAGTTGGCTATAATCCCACTTGATGGTAAGTGCTGATGGAGGCTAAGATGTTGAACGCACTACATCAGAAAAGCCTATTCAAATTTGAAATTTTCATCGTTATCTTTACAATTCCGATCAGAATAGATTTAGTCCATAGTTATAGGTCTACTGTAGTACCAGTATATTTTGCTCATATAATAAAATCGGAACCGCTTTCAAAGGTTTTGAACTCTGGACCACTAGATTTATCCAGAACTTCCTGGGCCGGTCCAAGTGTCATTTATCGCTTCGATAACATTGTATTATAATATGACAGGTTGGTAAATATTTTGTTCTATATATATATATATATATACTACTAATGTATAAGAGAATATTATTTAGTAATAATTATTTATATAATAGAATTTATATTATATACGTAAAAAGTAGGATTTGAGAGTAATGTTTATAATTAGAGCCGCATTATACATTTTAATTAATATATTTTAATTTGCACGCCTTAAGAGGCAGAACATAAGATAATGTAATGTTTGTGTACCACCTATGCTTGTACTGTGTTCTGGCAATAAATGACTTATTATTATTATTATTAATATATGTTGATTAAATACTTCCACTGTATGTATATGGTAATGTATGTATATATACATTAAAAGTAGGTATACACGGAACATGTTTCCTCCGTGTCCAGAGGCGGGCGTAACTTACGTGGACGCAGCTCTTACTATTTAACTTGTTTACCGTACAATTTATAAAATAATTTATTTGTTCAATAAATCTTTAAACTTAAAAAAATACAGCGAACTGTGTAACTGTAATAAGCGGTTAGGTAGCATCGTGAGCTTTACAGACCGGCGGATAATCGCGCGTTGAGCAAACAGTCGCCCGCGCACGGCGAGCGAGCGAACGCAAATACAGCGCGCTGGTTTTTGTGCGCCGTCGACGATATAACACATGTGCTGATGATGCGGATACACATTACTTAAACGTTCCTAGTGTGCGTATCAAGCTGATTCTTCGTCATCGTACTTCGAGGCCCAAGTTGATCTTTGAATTGAAGACCCGCTAATGAAGAGGTACTATGGGCTTGGTACTTAAGTATATGCTAATTTGTATTATTATTGTTTCGTAGTGCTACGTTACGTTATGTTTGTTTCTTAAAGACTTACAGTCCTAATGGGTGCTATTTCTAAAATTTGGGGTTGTGTTTCTCAAAGCGGCGTTAGTGTGACAGTACTACATAAATATCAAACAATAAAAATATCACCCTGTACGCGTATATAAGCGTGGGAGAAGAAGAAGCGTGCGCGCACGCCGGCAACCGAACGCCTCGGGCGTCGACAACCGCACATTACGCGATCACCGCGGCTTCCGACGTGAACGAACCGATACATTGAGATGAATCGAGATTACGTGATACATTCAACGACTGTATCGGGACTATATCTTCTGGGTGCGTTGATCCAATCGCTTTGATGATCGAAGAGTTCACGAATTAACGTGATGTATATCATTCGAGTATGGAAGCGGATAAGAAGCGGTTGAGGCCTCTGGCTCTTGTTTTTCGTGTTCCTGTTAACAATAGGGTGCATGTTTTGATAAGTACAATATGCTGTGAATTCTGTTTGGCAACAAGTAAATTTTTTGCTATGGAAGTAGCTAATCTATTGACCTATAAGAAATCCTTTATTTATGTCAGTGGAGGATAAGTGAACAGTCGGGCCGCCTGATGGTAAATAATCACTATTTAACTGGCCATGCAACAGTGCTACAATTTTCAGCAGGATTCTCTCACACCTAATAGAACTAAGTATACGAACTACCAAATTCAAATTCATATAATCATGTAGGTATTCTGTAAATACACTTATGCATGTCATTCTTTGCTTCTTACCGTTTCAAAAAGGTGCTTTAACATCGAGGAGAAGAAACGGCGAAAGAAACTCTGTCACACAAACACACACACACACAATACATCTTTTAAAATAACACGTGGTGATTACAGGTACCAAATAATTAATTTATATATTTGATATCAGTGAAAAATGTTTCGCTAAACTAGAGTATTGAGATGAAACGTCTTGTAAGCACCGTTGATCCTAACATCGTTAAACCCACTCAGATTGTTTGAAACAGCTTGCTAGCAAAATAAATTAGTATTCATTCATTATATTGCATTCGTATCTTATTAAATTTTTGTACAATTTTATAAACAAGAGAAACATAAAATATGAAGAAACAGCTTATTTTCGTTAAGTAAGGTAAAGACTGACCACTAGAAACTTACGAACGCATCCTACCTCAATTGCGTGTTACTCGTATACGGTCGAGCCGAGGAACGCACCACGTTTGAACCTGCAGTAAACATAAATAAACAATGTAGTACCTACCGTGTGAAAGTGATTCGTGATTCGTTGTCTATTTTGGCACTATCTCACATCGCTCAAATAGGCTTTTGATTTCGTTTTTCCTTACAATTACCTGCTGTCACCTACTTTTTCGCCACGTGGTGTCAACTCGTTAGCAAGTCGCACATAAATCGCGCCGCTCCGCGCCGTGGGAACGCGGCTGATTGATCATGGTGCTGAGTGAATATGATCGTTATGCCTGACATTCACATTTGACGAGTGATTTTATATTTCTTTCCATGGTACGATTCGTTCTCAGAGTTATCGACGGGTTTTTCATTGTATTAATTAGCAATGAATCCCTTGCACACTGAGAACGTCTACTCGTATCCACTTAATTTTTTTAGAACACCAAACAGGTTACATTCACCGGTAGTCTAAGGATCCCTACACAGATCTAAGATTAAGTTTCGGCGTTATTGAATTATGCACGGTTGTATATACGGTTATTCCGTCACGGAAGGCAGGGCCGAGACTGAAATATCAGTGCTGTGCTCACGCGCGGCTTAAGTTGAGGCTGGGCCCATTCGTAGCTCGTTACGCTGCAGCACGGACATTTCATGTTGTATTTAGGTTTAGTTTAGCATATACTTAGGGTGTAGTGTTATTGTGTTTTCTTTTCTCTGTTTTTTGTGTATTTTATTATGTTCAGCTGCGGCTTTAGACTACGAATAAACATTTTTTTCATTCATTCATTTCATTCATTCATATGAGAGATAGATAAAAATTAACCTTATGTCAATATCTATAGTGTTGGTATGGGCAGCATAAAGGTTCTTGTGTAGCTAACCTTAGACATACTGCTTAAGATGACCATAATTAAAATATCACAAAAGGAGAAAAAGATAATTATCTCTCTCTCTCTTTCTCTCAGCAGCCACGACCACTATCTATCTCTAGACATCGGGAAGTCATAACGCCACAATATTGATAATGGGTTGTCTAACACGTGCCGTAGAATACTCATCTATTGGTTCAGTAGGAACTATTCGATAACATATCTGCATTGTATTCATTCGATGTAACAAATTCATGAACTACTTAACGGTAGAAGTCGTGAATGTACATACGAGTACAAATTCCCACGTACAGAAAGGTGTGGTTAAATACTAAAGGTACTACCCGCAGTACTCAAAACAGACTATTTTAAATCAGAGTGCTTATCAAAAGAAATGTCTCTATTATTATGTTCCTGAACAAATGTTGGCTCATGATCATTAGCGTATTGAATCCCTAATGACTAGTGCGTCGCGCCGCTACGGGCCGCGCGTGTCGCACACGGCTATTATGACGCGTATTTATTTCACGGTGTGTACTTCACGTTATTATTACTGACACAAGTACATAACAATTTATCGTTATCTGTACGTAACAAATGTGTGTGTGTGTGTGTGTGTGTGTTTGTGTGTATACACCTCCATCTATAGTTAATATTCACAATAATATTGTTGCGGTATTACGTATTCAATAATATAGTTTTTTAAGTAGTGGTTACATAATGTGCGGGGAAGAAAGAAACTGTCCAAATAAAGACAAACAATGTTCGGGAAGTAATCATGTGTTCTACCAACAAGTAAAAATGTTTACCCTTATTACAATATTCTAAACTGTCTCCTGTAAATACTTGGTTTTATATGTCTTAATGAAAATTGGAATGTAGTGGGAACACCTGATTGTGAAGATGAAAGGCTGTGTAAAATATTAGTGAACCTGATGATCTCTAGTCGAGGCAAAAAATATTAATTTTTTTAATAATCATTTATATATTATACGCTTTATATTAGCTTCACTTGTATGTATCTATCTATGTATGTATGAATGTAACATAAAAAAAGTGTGAGGTACTTTCAACAACTGATATCCAGAACCTCACGCTTTTTTATGTTAAAACCAACTTTTCTGTTAGTTGCTTTATCTTATTTTGAATATGTTCAAAAAATTATAGTATACAAAATTAAAGGAAATTCGATCTCTCTTTCTTTGTCTTGATTGCAAACTGTATATTTTAACAATATTTTCAATTTTTTAGTTCATTCGCTACGAAAGCGTATTTCTTTAATTTTTTTGAACTGTAATTTATTTTTCATTTTTTAGTTCATATTTCTACGAAAGCGTGTTTTTAGTTTTTATAAATTATATTTTTATAATAAATAGTCCACCCAGAACAAAGTGAAACGAGGCCGTTAGTCAAGATATATTTATATTCCTTTCGACATTCAACCTTACGATAACATATAAATATTTCGCTTTAAATAACAGTATACATATTTGTACTTCAAACATCCATAACCCTAGAGAAAAACCTATCTGTCTCATAAATATCTGCTCCGACCGGGACCCGTACCCGTGACCCCTCACTTGGCAGGTAGGGCCACTACCAACTGGGTTACGAGGTCGTTCCGTATTTGGAACCAAAAGTTCACCGTTATATTTATTATCACTGAAGCCTATTGCATAAATATGTGGAATATATATGACATGTCGTTAACTAAAGAAAAAGATTGTATTAGTTCTTACTTATTTGAACAGTCCGTAACTGTGACGTCATGTCACACTGACGTATATTTAACCGAACTGAATTGTATCATTCACGTTGTATTGAAAAACAAAGCAGATAACAGCTGTTTATAAATTCAACAAAATATTTGTGTAATACGAACCCATTATCATACTTCCAATTCAAAATCAGAACTGCATTCAAATTGGATAACCACACATCACGAGCTGCCGTGTCAACCGACTTACTGGCATTACTCCGCAACACTCCGCCGACTAAAATCAACCTCTATTCCGATGGCAAAAGGTCGGCAAAAGTTTTGCGGAGTGAAATGAAATTTTGCGCTGTTATGTCATATCCGGATGTCGGATGTAGGTAAGCGTTGGTGCAGAAAATAATATGTCAAGGGGACTCGCACCTACGTGACGGTGGCGCCGGCTTTCGACAAGACAATTAAAAAGGTTTTTGGGGATAAAACAGACGAACGTCGTATTTATTACACTAGTTATAATCGGTATAACTTTATCGATTATAATTGAACCGGTCTTTGAATAAAATGTAATGCCGTGGATCGGAAATGGTCTTAGTGTACTTACTCCGCCAACGAAAGCAGCGACGGCCTAGCTATTGTCTGAACGTCATATGGAGGTCCGAAATTCATTATGGCGCGCTTCGCATTAACTATCAGTTATTCAGCAATATGTTATTGCTCGAGTGAAGGAAGAGATTGTGAATAAACTTGTTTACTTATGAGTTCTTTCTATACTTCTTAATAGTGCACTTACATTTTGAAATGAGACTCAAGCGCAGGATTTGTGCAAAAGTGTTGATGTTGTGAGGATGATATCGACCTTTTTTATGTCGATAAACACTACTGTGAACACCGCCGTGATGTTACTTTGTGATACAAAACCCATCGATCTTCAATGAATCTCACATCATCACCTCGGTTGTTGATCAGCAAGGAGTAAAGTGATTTCCTACCTGTGGAGGTGACGACTCCTTCCTAGAGTAGCTTTGAGTCAAGATCGAACGTTTTCGAGCCTCTAACCTAACCTAATCTAATCTTAGACGACAGTCCTATTCAAAGTTGACTAATACGATGATATATAGGAGATCTAACGATATGATGATATATACGATTTCATTGTTTTGCGTGCTAACTGTTCACTGTTCCGTTTGAAATTGAATATTTATTTCATGAAGCAATGTCTGCTCTAGTTCTATCTTTTGCTGAAAGCTAAGTGTACTACAATAATCCATTATCGATACAGATGGTAACTCTTAAAGCTTTTGGCTGTCTCATATTAAGTAATATTAAGATTTTCCGCACCCAAACTGTGCCATGTTCAAACGTGACGATGTGTCAAGATAGTATATCAGCACCCGTTCGTATATACAGTCAGGGACAAATGATAAGTCTGAACAACTTGTCCGAATTATTTTTGCCCAAAATTGATACTGTATGCGGCAAGGGACTTAGTAGATTATTTAGGATTGATACGACTATAAGTCGTACGGCCAATTGGCCGTACTGTCCCTGAGCCAAATATCAAGATTTTTGAATTTTTTATGAGTGAATTAATAAAGTTCTCACGATATTCACACCGCTGTTTCAAATTACACAGGTGCACATATGTAAGATTACATGTATCTAAGAACCTTAGAACAATCATTCATTTGTCATATGAATGTTTGAATCATAGAGTTACGTAAATGGTTTGAATATAATCATGCTCGATCAAACTCGGCAACAGGGTCGATAGCGTAATCTAGAAAGAGTTCCGAGTATTCGAGTTTAAATGAAACGATTGAAAACCAATTGAAGACTTTCCCTTTATTATCATCTAAAACAATTTTGCGCTAAAAATTGATAAAAAATCCAAATGGTTCGTAAAAATGTATGTAAAAATATTCACAACCAATACTTGGTCCGCCATTATTACTCGTATTTCACTGAATGCGACATGCACGCCGCCTAGCGGCCGGTACTCACATACATCTCTGACAGTATCCGCAAGATGGCCGCCCGGATGCCCTTCTTCCCCGCCAACGTTTCATTACACAAAGCACCGTAACAAAACTGCATTTTCTCCTCAACTTCCTTCCACAAATTCACAACTCATTTGCATAAATAACCGCTCGAATCCTCGGCTCACTTCCGCGCACTCCGCTCCGCTCACTACAGGCACTACAGCGACACACAACCGACACCGAATTCGAACCGAGCGGTCGTCGCAGGACCCGTCCAAATTAATGACCGATCACTAATTAGCATAACGGAGCTATGTCTTCTACGACAGCGGACCGTCGAATGAAAACCTTCACCATGTTGTTACTGAATTTTATACTCCATCCCAGTAAGCAGAGCCTCCAAGTTTGCCTCCTTCAAATTCGTTATGCATACAGCACCAAGGGCTGTTGAATACCGTTCGCGTTTATTTATGAACAGGCAAACTTCTGGTGTCTGGTGGGACGTACGAAATACAATATAGGCTCGCCTCGCGGCTGCGGGATGGTAACTGCCGGCTACACTGCCACGCCGCCCGACAATGCATACGATCGCTGAAAAAGGGCTTTTTATGTATTCTACTTCACAACTCTGTAGCTCATCTGCAAGTCGTATTATGGACCTAATTAACAAGTTAATATGGACGATCCGGGGCGCGTCTGCGCACAGCCGCCGGAGCGATGTTTACGGATTTTTTGAAACGCGTGTCATCGGCTGCAGCTTCTTGCAAATCGAAATTCAAACTTTTGAAACGATATTTACATTTACCTGAACAGGAAATCTTTTAAATTTCGAAGGTACGAGTACCGCTGCGTTCGCGATTGCGACTTTGCAATGGTAAGGAGCGCTCAGAAATTCCGCCCCGCCCGACACCCCCATCACAAAGTATAATGATATCGTCGCCGGCGTTATTATGGGAATCGTCATAAATATTTCATAGAGAAACGGGGGCAGTAATGACCGAGTGACCGCGGATGGTGGCTCCTGTATCGACGGGCGGTCGCCACTATTCCTCCTGACTCTGCAAAAACTCACTGTGCCTTGTCTCTGATATGGCTTACTGTTGTCATAATGGGCCTTAACGGTTGATAAACGCTGTAAGTAATGGACGACTGATTCACAGAATACTACAAACTACATAGTATATGAAAATTTAAGTAGCTGAAACTAAATAAAACTGATTACAAAATACCTGCATCTATATCGTCAATTTCTATTTACCTTCTGAATAGGCCCTTAAGTATAATATTAAAAAGCAGTGAAGATTATTGGTTCTTCCGGGAAATTTTTCAAGAATGCGTAGTTCAAGTGTTGCATGTATGCACGTAATTGAGTACACGTTGAGCCACAATTTGAGAATTTTTTGACACATTCTGTACCAATTGAATGTCACATGGTAAACTATTTTGCGTTGCGTTAATAACAATTACATAATAACAAAGTTTCCTCTGGCACCCCGAGCCCTCTTTTCAACCCACACAGTGATAAATCTGAAATAGTTTACCTAGGTTCAATATTCTTACCCTTAACCGTAGCCGAAAATATCGACTGTACCGAAATGAACCTATATATTGGAGGAGCTTTTTATGATTCGACGTACAACCGATGAATTTATCGATTTTGACTTCAAAGCAATATTTCGTTTCCAACTATAACTGGTAAAGTTCGCCTCCAGGGGGCGTCCGTGACGCGCCTGAAGGTGCCTAATTACCCTGGCTGGACACTATGTCCTTTGATCATGCCGCTTTGATCAGAACACTCTGGACTAAAGAGTTATGTGGACACTTTCGGTTGACAATTTGGAAATTACTGATAATTCTTTATAAAAATAGCGACTTAAAAAGTAACAAATGTCAGTTCACTTTGGAGAGTACAATTTGGAAGATTGAAAAAAAGCGTATATTTAAAGTAAAATCTGATGTCAGAGCCATAAAACCGTTAAAACAATTGATTACCGATAAATTTGATTAAGTACGAATAATATAGTGTATGTCTGTGAAATCTGTAATTTCAATTAGCATTCCAACTAATCGGTCAACTTTTAATTTCAATTATTAAAAGTCAATATTTTGGTCAATATTTAAAGAAAACTTTTGAAATATCGAGATACAATGCTCCTTCTACCCTTGAGTCAAAACTAACCTCCTCTACACGTGGTGAACCCTAATGAACAACGGAGGAGACAATTACATCGGGTTCCTGTTGCGGGCAAGTCTCTGAGCGCTGTATCATGCAGTTTAATCCTGATGGCATCCAGGCGTGGTGTAAGGTTTTTTATTTGCCTGGATAGCTACCGCCCTTATCTTGGACTCAATTGTGAAATGTGTTCATCATGTTTCATTGTAATGTCGGAGAACTAGTAACAAGCGGGCAAAAACAATTGTCTTTACGCAAAACAAGTCAGTGATGCCTTTGTTGTAGATATACAAATAAATCTCATAAAAGATCACTGACATCTCCCCAAATAAGTTGTCCGCGTATCTTCTCCATTATTAATAGAATATATTATTTTAATGTTGCCCAGACATAGTATACCTACGTCGGAAGTACGTTGACCCAGAGACCAGAGTCATCAGTTTAACCTCACAGCTCTGGATCTTTAAGTTTGTCAATCATTTAAAATCCCTGTGACTTGGCTTATGAGTCCTTGTTATTAAAGATGTATTTTGTTTTGAATTGTCCGTCACACTCCATAGTCTCGGCCAGCTGCTCGCACCGATCTCCTTTGACAAGTGAAACTTGTTACAGTCCATATTAAAATTCAAAAACGACTCACGAAACTCTGTCTCGATTCCTGAAAACATTATTCAGAGGATTTGAATAATGATTTTGTTTTAGTCTGTGCACACCTCACCTAATGTATGCGAGGAGCGCCGGCACCATCCCTAACTCCGTAACGTGATTTTTGAAACCACTTAAACGCTTCTAAAACTTAATTTTGAAACGAGGCGTTGGTTGTTTCGGGAAAGCTGTTTACTCGGTTTCGAGTTTTAACGTACAGTTAGCTTGGGCCTTCAGAATTAATGTAAATAGGGGTGTTACGTTATATTCGGGGAGTTGTAGCAAAAACAGAAAATTCAGAAACGTTCGAAACGTTCAGAAAATTATTGGCTTTAATCTGTTCTTTTCTCGCTACCACTATATTTTGTCATTTAAAAATTATCGCAATGATCCATTTGTGTAAATATCTAAACTTTTTGTATTTACATTGCTGAAGTTGATATGAATTTTAAATAACATCTCACTAGAAGTAAAATAACATTTCATTTCTAAAGACCTTCAATGTGAATTATTTCCATAGAGATTTAGCAAATATATCTTAGTAGTAACCTATTATTACGCCTGTTAATAAAATTATTGTAAGGTACTCAGTATTATTGAGTTTGTTATTATGTAATGTAATTATTGCTTAACTGAACATTTCACTTGGCTGAACTGATCTGAAGTCTGTGCTATAGTCAAATTATGATGCAACCAAACGAAACCTAAATATACAAATTTAGCATTTAATTCCAGCACATAAAGTACATTTGTTAGTTAACACTGTGCAAATGTGACTTGGTGTTATTTTAGCGAGTGATTTCTCTCAGTTTAGTCATAAAAATGTTAATGTAGCGAAAACAAACAGCGTAATGTATGCGAGGGGGAATTAAAGAGAAGACAGGCCGTTCTACGTGTGTTGTTGATAAAATAAAACTCGGCAAATTGAATAGCTTCGCCGAATTGATTCTGTGGCGAGTGGTCCACAATTATGCAATTGAATGGGATTATACATAAGAGAGTGTGGTCGTAGATCGGTAACTAGTAATTTAGTCTTCCACTCGTGTAGAGAAACTTCGTATGTCTTACAAGGTTACGTGCGTAAAGTAGTGAATTAACACTGAATGAATGTGAAGTCAGTCCACTGCAACTACTGGACATTTTTACTACATCTAACACCTGTAATTTAAATGAAAATGAATATTGTAAATGGTTGTCAAACTCACTTAAATTATCCAGTATAGTGTATCTTCTTCCCTGTCCGTTGTGTGTGAGCGAGGGAAGTACAAATAAGAATGTTTAAAAGTACCCAGGATATTTTTCCTCGTTTATTATTGCAAATATATGTAATTTAGTTATTAGTTCAAAACTACGACAGTACGATGCTCCTGTCACCTGGACTCATGACTGACGTATACGGATGAGATTAATTTGTTATTAAACTTTAAGTCGAAGAATGAAAAATAGGAGCAAAATTGTGACAAAGAAATAACTTATACTCCGCGTTTCCAGCAATCACCAAAATAGGCTGAATGTATTCTATGAATAGTTTTGGTGAATATTCAAATTATCAATTTGGGTCATCTTTAGACAGAATATGGAGTTAATATTTCCAAGCCAATCCTAATTCATCCCGTTCATTTGTTTGAGTGTTTAGTGATTTGCTTCCATGCGTCCCAATAATTATTTCTGTTCTGTATTCGCATGATCTGGGAACTGCTCTTCACAAGTGGGTCGGAGCCACTCTTGCTTAGCGCCAGAATATAAAGTGCGGGAAAATGATGGATTTTCTCCGAAATGATGCAAATTATTCAAATTAATGCGCCGGTGAGGTAAAGCACCGTTTTCCTGTTTTCTTTAGGAAGCTGTAGACGTGTCGTTTGTTTTGATTATTTCAATAACACTATTTCGTTTGGCTACAATTTCCGTTAAGCCACAGCTTCCTGCTTTATTCTATTGTGTGGTGACAGAATCTTTGTATGATTTGCAGAGGGCAAGGTCGTAAAGCGGTTACTACTGACGTAAAGCGCGATTTTTTCAAATTACTTTTTTTATAATAACAGCCGGCTAACGAGCAAGTACTGCGTGAAGATAGGCGGTCACCGTGGTCAAAATCTGCAGCACAATGCTTGAAGTGCATGAAAGAAGAAAAAAAAGAAAATTTTAACGGCTCTACATCAGTGACGGCTGATTTTGGGAGGAGGAGGGTAGTTAGACAAGCACATAAAGAATCTCCCCGTCACCGTTAAACACACGAAATGCTGTTTTCTTCACTGTGAGCAATCGTTTCTATCGTATAATCTACAGCATTTTTATTGAAGTTCGGTTTTCGATGTCCATGGGTAGCAGTACACTGATATTCTCAGGCGGACTGCGGGCGTATTTGAGACTGACATAATAATCGACAGCAGCCAAGAGTGGTATGCTAAATATCTTGTATGATACATATGGTTGTTTAACCCGAACGAAATTAGTACGGGCCCCTAGTAATACGTATTCTGAGAAAATTCAATTGTACCGTACGGAGCAATTCAAAAGATTGCTCTTAACTCGAGGAGCGCGGCAGATCTCTCAAAGCGAGTCAGAAAAAACTTTCTGAAGCATCTGTAAGCCGCAGTTTCAGTTGATTTCCATTCGAGTGTACATAAAAAGTTAAGGTCCCGCCTCCTCGCTGCTTTAAGACTCATTTCGCATAATGCTCGCCATTCGTTATAAGACTCATAGAAACTTGCGACGCTCACAAGCATTATGATCAGTTTTTGACTGCAAAATCATGTTCTTATTACTGAGTATAGTTATTTGTTAAAAAAAGATGTGAAGTATAGTTATTTCATAAAAGAGCAAAGTTCGTTTTTCTTGTGGGTGCCGAGTGTGATTGCTGAGCGTCGCAAGTGAATTTACAGCACGACTAGAATTATGAATATATGCATATAATGCATATCAACACTGTTTTGGGTTATTATACTAATGCCCCAAAAACATTTTGTCGTTGGTTCGAATTCGATTGTCTATGGAATCCGGGCAAACGACCAAGTGTAATAGCGGCATAAGGGTATCTTACTGAATAGACGATTATTTCTTTTCGAGACTGTTGCAAACTTCTTGATTATTCTGTCATGTGTTAACATGTATTAACAATTAAGATGACATTGTAAAATATTTAGCCACAACTAGGTTAAAAATATACACCAATACGGCATCTTGCGATGTCAGATTTTAAGTCGGAACGTCAATGGAGGCTTCAATATTTTTTTGAATAATGCGGGTGTTATGGACCGAAATATGGTTCATTTGGCGTGGAAAGTTCTGTAAGTGAACACGGAAATCATATTCATATTTTTTACGCTTCAACTGCTCTCGACGCCCGATTTGCATAAAGTGCGTTGACTTTATATTCTGTTACGTCTTTCTTTTTCCAGTGTTAAGGAACGCTGTTATACGACGTGGAACTTTTTTATTCATATATTTCATTTAGGGCATGAATGAGTACAGTACCTTATAGGACATGTATTTTTTTAGGCATTTTATGACTTCAGGTCGACCTTTAAGGTTTTAGAAGTAAGCCCAACATTTACGATACAGATTTTTGAGGCTATCTATGCAAAATCTGGTAAAAAAGAAAATTGCAGGTGTATCCATGGTTAGTGTTCGAAGTAGGTTTTTTTAGGTAAATAGCCAACGAACGAGCAGACGAGCCACCCGATGGTAAGTGGTCACCGTTGCCTATTGACATTAGTAACACCAAACACATCACTAATACGTTGTCGACCAAGAAAGAAGGAGTAAAAAGTACAACGTGCGGGGATTTAAGGGTATAACAGGTGTCAGAGAACAACAGCTTATCTACGTAGTGTCATACTGATACTATCATATTAGCCGACTGATGGCGCAATGGGCGGAGCACATCGTTCGTAGGACTGAAACAGTCTTGGCGGCCATGCCTCAGTATAAGGAGCACAGGTCACCCCCCGATTAGGTCGACCTGAACAAAACGGCGCAGAGCCGATGGATTCAGAAGATTCGATCGGAGTTGCGCCGAATATTAGGGAAACCTGTACATCTGAGACTACTTCATGATATTCTCAAAGTGGAGGCAGTCTGCCAATCTGCATTTAGACAGCGTGGCCGGCAATGGATTGCGGCCCTCGCTCTTTGTGAGACCTCTCGTGGGTCCTCATTGTGGTTTCCACTCAAACCCACCGGTGGGATTATATGGATTATAATTACGATGATTCGGAACAAAGATGAAATAAAATAAAAAAAAATCATAGGTGTACTACCATTTGACAACGCATAAAAACTCGGTCGCTCCAAAAATTCTACACTAATATTTTCCCAGAACGTCTCAAACTTTATTTCCAGAAAGTATAATAAAATTTAGCCACGAGCCGCCCGCGCGCCCCGCGCTCGCGCCGTCTCCCACTTGCCTCACTGCTGACGAATACTCGTATGACGACTGAGAGTTGAAATCATCAGCTAGTATTCGCCAAATGAGTGACAGATATATATATACAAAATATTCATAATTAAAAACTACTAACAAAGTTTTTACATTAAATGAAACAAACAATATAAATTAA
Organism: Megathymus violae; assembly: GCA_003671415.1. Lineage (NCBI taxonomy): Eukaryota > Metazoa > Arthropoda > Insecta > Lepidoptera > Hesperiidae > Megathymus > Megathymus violae. Next base: position 736,139 of record PDGT01000091.1, read on the forward strand.
ATCACTTTTTAACATCAAACGGTAGTCGTGCAACAGGATGTCATAGTTGAATACAATTAAATAAATATTATGTATGTATGACGGTAGGAGTGAATCGCACAATCGCTCAGTACAGCTAAAAACATCCAAAGATCCTAAGGGCGTTTGGATACACGATTGTGTCAATACAGTTAACGTTCGACTCGCTTTGCTAAATCGGATCGAGATGTGACCAGTTCATAAACCAGCGAGCGGCGAACCGGGCCGCTTTCCCGGTATTTACGCCAGAGTTGCCAGACAAAACTTAATTTCGCCCGCCGCGACCGCAAAGAAAACTTACCTTAAAATTAATATTTCTTTCATTAAAATCTTGTAATATTTTCGCTGCTGCATGCATAAGTAATGTCTATGAATAAGTAACGTGCAAAAATTTCAGCGGGAGCGTCGCGATCGGTTCCAGCCGGCGGTCGTCAAAGTGCAGGCCGAGATGGACTCTTTAGTAAGGAACGATATACGGCACAGATTTGTTAACGTCTGACTTTATATTTTGTTATATGTATAGCACTAATCCTGTTTAGAGATTTTTAAGAGTACAAAAATAGCACCTTTAAAGTGTGCCGTGTCTGAGCCGTATTGGGGCGGCCTAGAATACTGACCCCAATCCCATGCTGGCATAACAGTATGTGGTAAGAGGCGACAGAAGCCAGCCTGCTTGGTGGTAAGGCTTCGCGTAAGGATTATATTATCAGTATTATTATTAAGTCAAAGTACTCATATTATCAGTATTACTATTAAGTCAGTATATTATTACTGGTATTATTATCTTTCCGTGAAGCCTGCCTGGCTAGCTACCATCCTCCTGCTTGAGTCAGCCGCCAAATGACTCGTCGTGTTCCGGCTGGGGGCTTGAGAACCAGTAATTTATTTAATTCTTCTTTTTCTCGGACGACAACGCATTAGTGACTCATATTTATGGGTGACCACTTATCATCAGGTGGCTCGTCTGGTTTGTGGGCTATTAACATAAAAAAAGTTGTGACTGTTGTTTTTGTATTCTAAACAAAAGTAAATAGAATATATTTTTGAAGATTGCCTATTCGTAAATGACCTGTCACAAAAGACATATCAGACGAACTGATTCCATATTCTGTTTAGTTTTATTCTAAAATTTTTATATGATAATTTAAAATATTTAAAGAGGCATTACCTCAAACAAATCAATACTTTAAAAGTAACTATTAGAATCATTATTAAAACTAAAGTGTAAGCCTTTATGTAAATAATTTGGAATAGTTAAGTATCATAATCATTAAAGTTACAGTTTTTTGGCGTTCAGATTTGAGAAAAATTGCTGATGAAAGTTTGAGTACCAGTGTACCGGAGTAAGATATTGTTTCAGTCGATCGGGAGGCGGCACGCCCGCCCGGTTGTTACCCGCGACTTATCTAATTGTGATTGATTAAACAAATGTTTGCTCGCTCGGCTCCAATCCGAACAAACAATTGGATTTGGACTTTTTAACTTCTGTAATTGTTTGATTCGGAGATGAGATGAGGAAAACAAAAGATTATATACAAGAAATAGACATAATTTGGATACATCTTCATATCGTCTTCAAAAGGTTCAGCGTTCCTTTATGGAGCTTGGAGTTCGTTTTTACAATAAGATTCCTTAGTTGATACGCGAGGTGCCCTTTGGAACTTTTAAGCGTCGTATTAAAACTCAACTTATAGGCAAAGCATATTATAGTGTACATGAGTACATTAATGACAAGGATGCCTGGAAATAATAGTGTCGAAGCCAGTTCCGCACAGGTTTAAACTTTTGTAATTATCATATGTTGTTTAAAAGATGTGCTGAGAAGTTTCTTTCGCCGTTTCTTTTCTTCATTGTTAAAGCACCTTTTCGAAGCAAAAAATGACATTCATAAGTGTATTTACAGAATGATGAATCTATATGTTTAATTGATTTTTAATTTGAATTTACACGTAATATAATCTACTATACTATCAAGTATACTATACTATGATACTAACATAAAGATGGTAACAGCGAACTCATGTATAATCAATAAAGTTAGTTAGAAGTGAAATGTTGTTATTGACGACAGACCTCCGCTTCCTCTACCTTATGGTATTTTCTTTAAGCCGTCGGCGATATAGTCACACACATCATAAACAATCCTAATCTGAGAACATACACTTATATACACACAAAATGTCCTAAGCGTTTGATAATACTCAGTCTCTCCACGTATCAAACTGTAGTTCGCTGTGCGCTTGAACTATAGTTAATGAATAACTGTTACAAGCTGTTTAAAATCAAAATACAACAAGAGTATAGAGAGTACAGTCACCTAAAATATTCTTGAGAGTAAATCAACACAATTACCAGGAGAAAAGGAGTGAGCATTTTTTTGATAAATCGGATTACTAGTCCATCAATTTTATTCGCACCTGTGGCCTGCTTACCATAAAATAACATCGTAATACCCCGGCTCGAAGAGAAATCTTTTAGCGGCGGATCTCACCTTTTCAGTAGATATTTAATTAGCTTTCAGGTAAATCTTTTAAAAATTACGGCTTTTAATTGATATTACAATTCATTTTGAAGTCGTAGAATTATTTTTACACGGAAAACTTCAGATGGAATATTCAAAAAAGAAACAAATACAAATAGTTTATTTTCTACAAATTATGAACGTTATTGTAACTCCTTTCAATTATTACTCCTACTTTACAAGGTTATTGAGGTGATTTACTGGTCGCCTTTGGTTCACGGCCAGTAAGCAGTTAAATTATGTTAATATGTATAAGTATAGTTTAACCTATAAAAAAGAATCAATGTCTTATTTTTGTTTGACGTACAAGTGGTATAAGAACGCCTAATTTTTGCTATATAATTACGAATGTTATACGTGATATGTGTGGATACTAATGAAGTGTTTATTTACATCGTTTGTCAATATTACTTCAGTTAAATCCAGTTTCGTTATACTTAACTTCGGAGCGAGATTGGTATTTGTTAGGGCGCGGATCATTGGCATGTATTGCTCGAGGTGGCTTTGATCCCGGATTTGGGCACGCAAATTGACACACGCTTAGAAGCGTTCGAGTAAATCTTGAATACTTGGAATAAGATACACGTGTATGTTTTAGAAACATTTTTGAAGCTTTAGTTATATAGTGTTATCAGTTGCCGTAAGAAGAAAATGGGAACAAAGCGTTGTTTAATGATTGGGGCCGAAGTTCGATCACTCGGCGAACACTAGTTATAATAGAATGTTAAATTTTAACAAACCATCGTTACCTTTATGTACTGTGTAGTACAATTTTTTTTTTTTTTTTTTTTTATACACACTCACACCCCCGCACTAGGATTCCCTGTGTTGCGGGTGGCATGGACATACACAATTATCACATCACAAACACCCATGACCCGAGAACAAACATTTATCTGTCACATAAATATCTGCCCCGGCCGGGCATTGAACCCGGGACCCCACGCTCGGCAGGCAGGGTCACTACCTACTGGCTACCATGCTACCTGGGCTACGGGGTCGTCATAGTCGTCGAACTTCATAAAGAGAATCATTAATTTTGTTATATTTTCTTTCCGCGTACTCTCGTGACGTGGAATGAACGTTGTCTTTTCATTTCCAAATTCCGATTCATCTCTCTTATGGCTGTCAATCACACCGTTCTCTCGCATCGTCCTCGAATCGTCATTACGCATCGAACACGGTTAAATCGAAATAAAACAATAAACAAAACCGATGATCACCATTGTCGAGCTGACCGGCCTCACTCCCTACGCTGCCATTGTTTTACCCCTTAATTATGGTCATTCTTTTAACACTCGTACCGTACAAAACTCAGTCTTGATCACGAAAAGCAAAGTCTATTTTACAGTCACACTTATTTTATCAAGGTAACAAGAATTATGCGGTTGGCATCTTCTGAAACCGATTGATGTAGGTCTTATTTTTTCGTAATAAAGATTAAATTTGTATGGACAGAGTACAATGAAAGATAAAGTTATTATGTACACTGAAGTGTTGTCATATTTTTACGCGTCTAGCGGTGTGTTGCCAGCCTGTGACAGAGTGCCCTCGTGTTAAGCTATGTGCATAAATTTTCTCGAGAGTTGTGACATGGCAACCCAGCCAACTTTTGATGCGCGAAGACCTCTGTTCAATCTCGGAATTTTATCAACGTCAGATAAAATTTTATTGCTGTTCTATTGTAATCCCTTGATTTCTCAATAGGTTATATTTATTTTGCGGGTAGAATAGAGTAGAATAAACATTTTTTTCGACAAATTACATAATTGTTATGAAAGAAGTAAGAGAAAAGCTTAAATAATAATATGAAGGTATTGCAGTACAGACTTGGCAAAAAAGGGTTGCAGTAACTCACGGCCCCGTGTTTCGTGTATTTCGAACCAGTCCCCACTGTCTTTGTATTTATATTTGTACAACATCTTAACAATGGCCTACTGATACGTTACTTAAACTAAAACTACCTACATATGAGTAGAACATATACCTGATAGTGAAATGCTGGAGTGCTGAGGAGGGAGGGTAATAGGTATTGTATAATACGATACATACTTACAATATTGTTTTTAAATAACAATATTTTCAGACACATTTCAGAGCTTGGTTTTCGTAACGATTTTTATCGAATGTTACATGGAAGCTATAAATAAATATTTGTGATTACTGATAGTACGACTTGAACATAACTAATATGACTTTTTTAGATACATAAATTTTACTGAAACTAATTTAATTAACGCTTAAATTTAGAAATGTATGTTAGTAATTATAATATTATATAGATTAGTAGTCAATTATATCAATGTTTTCACAATACGAATGTATTTATTTCTACTTCAATTCATGGTCGATTAAATCGATACCAAAACTATTTTGTTAAAATCCATAATTGATCTTTGATACACTCAGTTTTAGATGCATAATGTTTTTGTTTCATACGAGCACTCGTCGTGCTTACCTACGGCGAAACGGGTTAAAGTACACATCAAATTTAACTTTGGGTACTTTTATGGCGTGAGAAAAAAGGGCAGGTGGGCTAGACGCTGATATTAAAATGTTTCATGTAAATTTCAGTCGTTCCGCGGGCTATATTTCAGGAGTTTTGCTGTCTGTCTGTGCATTTGGTATTCATGGGCGGCTTTTACTTTAATATCGAGGTTAAAGATGTTTTCTCGCCGCGTTTTTGCACGATATTTAAAGTATATTATACTCCCGTAACTTTGTGTAAGTTGTTTCATCGCTGAAGACCAGTTGTTTGGAGGTGATTGAGGAACTTGAAAAGGAATTGGATGTTGAACGACGTTACCTCTTACGATTACATTACGATGTATTATTTATTTTTTCATTGCTTTCATACAAGTTTTTTTTTTGAAAACTCACTTCATACATTTTGTTTGAATGTTACATTTAAAATAGTTTTTTCCATATTTATAGCCTACTCCGACATCAAGGTTTTACCCTAAAAATATTTTGTATATTATTTTAAGAACCCTACCTCGTTCTGAAAAGCGAGGATTTGCATAGAATCTACTTGAACACCAGACTCGCGGAAGAGTTAATAAGGGCGAGAATTTGTGATTAAAATCTCCTCGAACTCGGTGTGAAAACGAGTTTACACTCTTCAGTGATTAATAGGTGAGGTTTTAATAAAATTCAGCGGTTGATGCGGGCGGCGGGCGTCCCGGAGGGGCCGGCAGGAGCTCGGTAAAACGAAGGTCTAATAAGTGCCCTCTTTATTTTGTTACCTTTCGAGCAACCTTAAAAGGTATCGGAATGTTAAGTAAAATTGTCATTAACACGATAGAATTTACTCTAATTCGAAACTAGCTATTTGTAACTAGATATTTCCTCGATTAATGAAACTAGATAAAATTCTTTTAATCTGTCATATAACAGTAATATTGAGTTAGTGATTTTAATTATGTAAATTCACATCATTATTATCATCACAACCCATAATTGTTATTCACTTTCTTCGAGAATTCACACACCTTGCAGAAATGGTGGAGAACTTTCAGGTAGTACAACAAGGTTCCTCACGACGTTTTCCTTCACTGAAGCAAATGATAACTAACGATAAATTAGAGATACTTGCAGGATTCAAACTCAAGTCTCGTCGCGAGACGAGACGTTCAAACGACTAGGCCACCACTGCTTACTGTTTACTTAATATATGTGATTTGTAACGTGTCGTTTTTGTAATTTAGGGGTCGGGTCACATTCCGCGAACGAATTTCCTCAGTTCCTTTCATGATCCGTCCAACACACCTGTCACCGAAAAATCGTCGGGTATTTATTTAAGTGTTCTCTTCATAAAATGCAAATGTGGTGGAAATCCCGCCGCGACCGCCGAGACCGGCACGACCGATCTAAGCCTTTGAGCCCCGTGTTTGTTTTGATTGTATTAATTAAAACTCCAATCCCTCAAGTTTTATTAAGATTAACACCTCTTTTCTTTTCTTTCACCTCCATATTCATGGAGCCCTGCGCTGCGGTTTCTATAAGATTACCATAAATTATAAGCTTCGGTAAACTAGTTATGGAATTTTCAGGAGATTACGTGTTTTACGTAATTGCAACAGGAACGTACGTGGTATTATTCTTACTTAATAAAATTGTAATGAAAGACCAGGGTAGATAGGGGTTCAGCAACGATGCCGTAGTGCGGCGTCCGATGGCCAGTCGAACAAAGATGACTTCTTTAATGGAGAGCGGAGGAAAAAAATATGTCTTCGTCGTATTCAACGAAGCTCAGCAAGTTAATCAACCCTATGTCCCGCTATTCCAGCGACACAAGTCTGCGTATCCCGTTTCCATCACACCACGAAGGGATCTGATATCGTGGAGTATTTGGTAAAAAAAGACCCAGTTCCTGTTGTTAGTTGAGAATTAGAATTTCTAGAACATTAACTGGTTTGCAATTTTCGTACCGACTGACCACATGTTGACCCTCGTAAACCAGAAGTTACGGCCGAAGGAGGTTGTTTTTCTTGAATTTCGTGGATTTGATGTGAAGGCGGAATACATTATTTACGTACCACTGGGAAGACGATTTCGCGTTGCATGAAGACTGAAGGACGGGTAACGTGGATAACCAAGGTAGGTGAGGCGTACACGATTGCTATGGTATGGTTTGATATATATGTTATACATAACAACCTTTCTAGAACCAACTATTTCAGTTATTCGTTGGGGGAATTTTATATTCTTAAGTTTAAAATCGTATAAAAGACTGCCGACAAGAGACGCTCACAGCTGGACGGCCTTCGGCAGAACCACCCTCGGCTGGACCATTATCGACAGAGCCACCCTTGGCAGAGCCATTTCATCACACTTGTCGTTTACTCGTTATTTAAATTCCTCAGTACAATTTTTGACTATTGTTTTTAACTTAAACTGAGTTGTTGATTAGGTTGGCAAGAACTGTGCAATAGTTAGGTCCTGTTGCTTCTGCGTATACGAATACATTTTTCTCATCAATAAATTACAGTAAACAAGTTATAACAGTTTCGTATCACGTTTTCCTTTTATAATGGCATTATTCAATGACGCAAGCCCTCCACACCATCCACAGCACTCCGTAACCAGGCGCGAACCTTCATAAAAGCTTTACGCTTCCTCCCATCAGCATACAATATGAGATGAAGACATAAACTCCATTGGGCCGCAATAAAACCTTATTACACATCTTTTGTATCCAATTAAATTGAAAACGATATATAGGTCCTATTATAGAGTAGCAGTATTCTAATACATACACACACATTAACATTTTCCAACTTCTTTTTTAATTATGTGCGTGTGTAAAATAAAAAAAAATAACATTGTTTCCGTGAAGGAGATTATCGTAAGGAAACTAGCAAACCAGTGCGTTCTAAGTTATCTCGTGAGTGTATTCAAAGACGTGTGAAGTTTACCAGCTCCCGCCCTCTCTCGGTCAGTGCGGTGGACTACCCTACTCGGTTTAACTCTGAGGAAAAACTTACCCTAGTTAAGGTTATGGTCTTAGATTATTTTACGTCTACATTTCGTACCAGTACCGTACGTAGTAGTACATTGCTGTGGCGAGAAGAAATTTTAATTATCCCTAAGACAAGTAATTCAATCCAAAAGCAAGTTTTACAACCGAGTTCTGTAGAATATTAGCTCGGCAACACTTATAAATAAGACATTTCGTCTGAGACCTAAGGACTGCAATTCTCGTAGCACTACAATTCTACTCACCAGTACTATTTGAGAGTCGATAAAGATGTTCATGTGTAGCCACGGTCATTGAGAATTTATGCATCTTTGCTTCTTCCATATCAGGAAAACATAACCTCCATGATAGCGTGTCGACACAACTCTGTTTCTTTATAAACGAACCGTATGGTAATGGGACCGGCGTGAGTAAATTATTTTTTTTTATACGCGGGTCCGTACGTGGTGATCAGCATAGACGTGTACGAATGAAGCGGCGCCGGGGGATGTGAACGAGTGCCTGTGGGGAGCTGCGGTCCTAGTAAAAACGTACCTACGATGATGGTTTCCTTGTTGTGTCATTAAACACATGCCTGATGGTGAGTGTTTACCGCCGCCCGAGGACATTTTGGAACCAGTTACCGATGCGTTACGGGGTAAAAAAGTTAATATAATGATTATTGTCTTTTGTTCTTTGGTCTTGTAACTTTGATAGTCCGTGTTCGAATCTGGAACTTTTGATTTTTAAGGTATCTTTTGAATAAGCATGTCGTGTAACTAGCGCGTTAGGGTCGTGTATCGGAGAAGGTTAATGAACGGAAATACATATAAAAGATTTAATTGCAATGTACATACATGCCCGACGGCCTGTGACGATCCTGAACGACCTTTCACTATTAAAGTAACAATGGATTTCTATAACTAATAACTACATACGAATAAGTTTCTTATCGATGACACGAAATAGAAGAATAAGAAAAATTTTCCACGTAACCGGTTACGTCAGATTTCTTCCCTTAAGAAAAGCAATTTTGTCACGTTTTCAAATATCAATTCAAATAAAGCGAAGTCTGATCAGCGACGCCAACGGTCGAAGCAAAAACGGCCAGCGCGTCCACCGAGCACCACGGTGGCGACCGGTGGCCGATCTTATCTCGTGACGGACAGCTGTCCTCCATTTTTACTTTCCACGTCCACTTTTCGACCGGTCTCCAATAAAAAGGATCACTTAAAGCTACACAGCGAATATCACTCAATGGTCGGTATATTTTTCGAAGCTTTCTCCTTGCGTCCTGTTTTTATCCTACTTGACTCCTAATGTGGTGAATTCATACATGAACAATCGGGATCTCGAGTGTTCCGAGGATGGGGTGGGAGGATCGTATTTTCTTTCTTTTACGTGGCGGTGGCGAGGAGCGGAGGGGGAGGTCCTTTGCTTAGCAGGGCCGTCTTTGCTTTGTGGAATATGTTTTATTTATGATGTAGTTTTAGGGCGATGGTTTGACCTGTTTTTGATGTAATTGGCAATAATATTTTGTTATTATATATTCCAAAACCATCACCGATTAAAGCTTTCGGTGTCGTTAATGTTTGGTTGTATGAACGTCATGACCTAGTTTAACTTATATGTATGATTAATAATTTCCATAATTATCCCCCACCTACGTATCGGAATACATGATTTTATAAAAACCTGACCAAACAGCAAAGGATAAACATACAAATATCAACTATATGCGGCTATCACATTTATATATACTATCAAGTATATTGTAAATACAACGTTAAATTGATTTGTAAAAATATCTATTATATTTGATTTTTCTAGGCAGAACATGGCAAAATCGTTGAGATATTTCCAGTGAATATAAAATGATAATCAGTTATTGTAGGACAGTATGATATTTTTTCCATAATTCCCTATATAAACACGAGAAAGGAAAGTGCCGGCCCTGGAACACGAGGCACTGGTTGGAGCGCCGCGCCGCCTTCGTCTTTTATATACTTCTTATGTACTGTACTGTTACAATCACAGAATAGCTGAAATCTAATAGAACTATCTTTTATCATTTTCACTGTCTAATGCTACGTCGGTAGATACATCGAGTACAACTGTAGGGTAATCAGTGATAGGAGTACATATAGATTTATATTACAGTTATGATAAGGGAAATGCTAAAAACTTCAATGAACTGGGTCTTTGTTATATTTAGATAATTATTGTTAACCGTATGGACAGCCATGGTTAAACACTTGCGGCCCCGAGTTGGCCCCTAACTATGCCAATCCCAAACGGAGCAACTTGGAGCGTGGTCGGCGATTGGTCAGTGGCCTCATAACTGACATTCATTCAATAACCGTACTCGTCAAGTCCATTTAAATGGCTGCGCTCAGACTGGGATGGAAATGATAGCATATAATACTTCCTAGTATTCATCATTGTACATAATTATAATAAGAAAGTCAAAACAATTTCTTGAATTTTACAAAAACGTAGGTACTTTTATCTTTTGACAGCATCATTTTATATATTCAATAGATTATTACGTACCTTTTTAGACAAAGTCATTAATAGAATTAAATAATTGACACTAAAGACAGCTGCTTTATTCATAATTGTTTATTATTTATAGCTACCACTTACCCACGTTTATTAACCACGTTTCAGTATTTCCAAGCGTATGGTACATGTCATCTGTCATTTATCCTGTGGCTATGTTGTATCCTTTTAGATCTCCGTACTGTCGGCCATGGGGTGGACAGTCGTGTCTTTATTGCCATGTCGAAGACTCCATGTTTGGCGTGGACGTAGATATGCTTATCTCGATATATGAATTTGAAAATTATGATATAAATTTCAATTCAACAATGTCTTGTTCAGATGGAGGAGTTAAACATCATGACAGCTGGGTTATCCAAGAAATAAAATTCTATGTATTAAATCCTAATTTAATTACAAGGTTTCTTAGGTCCATAATATATTGATATGCGTTTTTAATTGACTGTGTCCGTATGATATCCTTTACCTACAATCTGTGCCTTAACGCATCGCTTAAAAGTTCCAATAGGTAAATCACAAATCAACTTTGGAACCTTATTGTAAAAACGAACTCCGAGCCCCATAAAAGAACGCTGAACCTTTTGAAGGCGATATGAAGAAACAACCAGATTATGCGTATGTAGTTTAGTAAAACACACTGGAGTTTACATTATTTAAGCTTTCTATAATGATAACTTGGGACGCAGGTAAATAAACTTCCCACCAGGAATCAGTAAGTAGGCAAGTGGATTATTACAGTGGCATTGTAGTAATCCAGGGATTTCCAGAGGAAGTTGTTTCGGATGTATCTCTGCAACATATACTTATGTATACTTATTTCATTAGTTATATAATATATTCATAGTTGTCTGATATGTTTAAAACATCTTTATGAATCTTTTTATCTATTAGTGAAATCTTTGCAGCAGTTATTGAAAGTACTGCGTTGAAACATATCCAGTAGATACCTATGGTGTGTCTCATACTCATAAAACCACGACAAAAGATTAAAGGCGACATTCCTTCCCTTCAATTGTATTGTTTCCACTCAATCTAATCCTCGAGATTCAATAAAATAAACTGCTGTTGTCCCAATAAAGTTAATTAATGTCCCACAAGTATGTGCCCAGTGCGGAGTGACGGAGTGGCGGAGTGTGAGTGGCGGACGGCGGAACAGCCAGCAATTACAGTAATGGCAGAGATATAAAAGTGGAATGATAATGTGGGAGGGGCAATCTGAAAGGTCACCGCATCTCATTGGGACGCGGCCCTTATGCCTTCTCTGTAAATGTGGCAAGCTGTAATTGACAATTGTGAACTACAAATAATTTTATAGGCTATTATTTAATGAATTAGTTATGAGTTTATACTTTTGACATTAATCGATATCAATAAAATTGTTACATTGTAACATACAATAAAAGTATTAAACGTGACAGTTACTATAAACAATATGTGTATATAACTAGCGGTTAGTTCGACGCCAGCCGGCTACTGACCACTCACCATCGTGTGGCCCATCTGTTTCTATGTCTGATTGAATCGTCATTGATTGACTGAGTTAGAACGTCAGGCGTGAAAGCTTTGAGTGTGATCGCTAATCGAAACATTCGTAAGTAGATAGATGCATGTATTTTGTTGAGTACGCGGTATACTGGCCAGTGGTTTAACTGGTCTAACAGCGTGGTAGGGGCACAGGTTCTAACAGAACCCTTATCAATAAAGGTGTAGATATACATATATCAAATAAGTAATACTGGAAAGATATATCTATGCAGTATAAATAGGGTCATTATTATCCGAGTTGCAATGCCGTCTTTGGGTCAATAACGCGCTTCTCACAGTGGTGTGAACGTCTCAGCAAATGAAAAGTGGCGAAGACGGCGACGGGACCATATATATATTCATACAGTCACTATCGCGGTGACTACGCGTGTGACTCTCAACGCTCATACTTCTAGTTCTGTTACCATCGCATTAGCATGAGGGCGGAGGTTCAGCTACTATCGGACCACTAGACAAGTTCCTTATGTCAAAGTGATTAATCAGTCGCAGTATCTCGTGACAGGTACACCGGTTGCTTTTTATACGTTCTATATGAGATAGACTTAAATGTATGTATATATAGGACATTAACTCTATCGCTGGCTGACATCGCCTCCCTTACTTTCCTAGAACAGGACAGTTTACAGCAAATTATACAATCCTGCTCCAATGCGGATTGTTAGCAGCCAACCCAAGTAATAAGTAATAAGTAATAAGTAAGCTTTTATAATGCCCTGTTATCTTTATCATTTGTTGGTAGGTAGATAACAAAACCTGCCAAGATTATTTGTTACTAGCAAACTACCCTCGCTTTGATACGGAAAAGTTACCCCTTACGCTTAGAAATAGCACCTACATTGTTTTATGTTTGAGATTAATTTATAACTTTTTTATTTATGAACGAAAACAATAACTAAAACCAATTAAGCCGTTTCTGAGACAAACAGACAAAACCTTTAACAACTTTTGTTTTGTGTTCTATTGCGTTAATAAAGAATTATCTCATATATCATTAATGTACAGAAAGCGATCAGTTAAAATTTTATTGTGTGTAGATTTTTACCAAGAGTGTCACTTCAATGTCTTTCCGTGGAAGATGAAGTTGCTAGATTGACACAACTCGCATGGGCTATGACCAGTAGCGGTGCGTGTGCCGTAGCCGCGCGTACCTGAACACCGGTGGGGAGGCTCCTCGGAACAGCAGACGTTGCCATTGACCTTGTGTGAGCCACCTAGGCGTCTTACATACGAGTAACCATCGTGCAATTCCAGCGGTGCTGACACAACTACCTGTCTAGGTTAGGCAAAGATGTTTTTCATCAATTTGTACGGGATTGTCCATACCCCACTTCATAGTTCCTCTTCATACCAAGCAAAAAGAAAGTTCACTTCCCGGTATTTCTCACGTGTGGCATGAGTTAACAACTGCTATGAAGCACTAAAGCGCTCAATCGTTGAAATTAGTTAATTCGGTCAATCACTTAGACTGACACAAATCGCATGGGCTATGAGCGGTATTTGCACGAATTACGTAGATTTTATAGATAAGTTTAAATAATAATAAAAATATGTCGGTGCGAACGAAATGTAATTATTCGAACAATCAAATGACAAATTCTGTCCATGTTTACACAATATTTTGATGTGGTTTATTTTTGTCTACATTATGGTTCACAGTCAAAAGAGAATCAGATTGGTGACGCACTTTGATTATAATACATTATTTAAAAACAAATCGAATGAATTCATATTTATGTATCTGACAAAACATTTGCCGGGTCATTTGGTCATGTTAAAGTTTCACTATTCTCCATTAATACCAAATACTTCGATCCTAAAGATGGACGCGGGTTATTGCAAACCGATTTAGACACTTACTCAAACGAGTCCCCTGTGACCCAACTATCAAGCGTGAAGCTTTTCAAAAATTGCCCTCACTGATATTCAAATGGGGCGAATAAGGGACAAGTAGCAAAAACCTTGCCTCCCTCATTACCATAGTCTGTAAGTTGGAGCACTCGATGTCAGAAACTGCTGCGTGGAGGTGACACTGGGTTGCTGTAACTTATGGAAGATATTATTATTAGTTCGTCTCTGGTGTAATTTTTCTATCACCGTTTGTATGCTAATGCTAGATAATACTACTTTCAAATAGTGCCTCTCCTTTGTCTATTATGAGGTCTCTTGGACCTGCAACCTTACAGACTTTAAATACTACATATTACAAAAATATTTTATACAAAACAAATTAATGTAATTTAAAACCTGAAAAAAGTGGGATATATATATATCTCAAAGGTTAAAGTCAAATAACAGTTATGTTTACTTCGCACATCACTCGAAAATCACCGAGATTTAAATTTGAACTTGGCTATCGCTATCTTTTATTTCGATTCATCATTATTGACTAAAAACACTACTGCCGGTTTCCGTCCACATGGTCACGTAGAACTCATCGCATATCTAAATCAGACAGATAAAAATAACTACTTGATGCTCTTTATAAATTGAACGTCGTGTTTGTCATTACATTATTGTTATACAGTATATTTTATGTATATTTTATCTGTTATACCTGCTTATTTGCATTTTTTTATATATATCCAATTGGTGTTTTATATCATGCCTAAGTGTAGGTAAATAAAGAAAATATTGTTTCATAAAATCATACCTAATATGGAATCTCCATATCCTCCATATTCTACCTCATAGTGTGGGTGGGCACTAAAAAGCATCTTCGCGTCTGTCTCGGACGGGCCACTTGTCATAAGTGAGCGTGATAAATCGTTCCGCGACATCTAGCGGCGGCACTGTTACTTATTGTACCCTTATGTACAAACTACCCGCGTATACTTTACTGTTGTTTTTTTATTTGCTATTCAATTTTGGCGGTTGTTATCTACAACATAAGACGTAATAGCCGGATGTTGAATGACAGAGACGGTTTGTAAGTAGATAAGTTAAGGGAGACACTGTTAGAATCGAGTAATGTTCTCGGCTGCGTTGCCGTTATGATAAATTAGTGATTTAATTATCTTTTATGGAGTTGTGCGGGAAATTGCTGTAACGGTATATGATCTATTTTCTTTTACTATCAACGAATAAAATTTAAGCACTCAACTTGTTGTGTTGATGTTTAGTGAATTTTCCTAAAACAGTAGACTATTAGAACCTTATTTAACTATTGTAAATTTAAAACTATTGTAGGGTCACTAAATATACATTTGCTTTTGTTAACTAAATCTCAGACGTGTAGGACTTGATGTTGTGAAAAGTCTTCTAAAATGTACTGCTATTACAAAATTTTTTTTCCCAAATGATTAAATAATATATATCTGAAATGAAAAGAAACGCAACACCGCCACCATTTTTCACCCACTAACCGCCATCAATCTCTTGTATTCCATTGCTCCATTACTTAGTTCCGGCAGCGATTGCTAGATGGCGTTGAATTCATTAATTATGCATACTGATGACCTGTTCTAATGAGGCAGAGTTTTCTTACGAATTTTGGCAACATCGAGAGATTAGGGGAAATGGCTTGTTATAGAAATGCTTCGTTCGCTTTGTAAAGAATATTTTGGGCGTCTGCGTTCAGTTTCCCTGTAATAAAAATACACGTGGAAGATTATTAGAAATTTTGATTAGCATTAATGCTCAAGCCAAGCTGAATATTTTTTGTTATAATATAAGGATTACTAAATTGGATTTTTATATGGAAAAAAATCTACCAATAACATAAATTTACAATACGATACGGTAATGCTTTCGTTTCATCATAATTAAAATATTTTTTATTCTAAGGTTATTTCCAAAGTCAAACGATGTCATCGCTTCGGCGAGTCCCTACGACGAACGGTCTCCGAAGAAAAGGCAAAACATCATGTTGCTTCTTGATTAGTGAATTTAATATACTGCATCAATAAATAATAGCCCTTTTCACATAACATCAAATGTAACTTAAAACATCAGGCGCACATTCTGTTTGTTCTGAATAAAAATGTAAATACACGGCTCCGATCAGCCGTGCAGCTCCTTTGATGGACGATATATCGCCGTACGGAAATGTTAGCTGGACGGAGGGTAGCCTGAAAAATAAATAAAGGTTACTTTTGAGTTGTACACAATATGTATATTTATTTATGTTCTTATGTTTCTATAATTCATTCATAAGTATTTTATATTGAGAAAACCCGTTGAATGGCTTGCGTACACAGGTAAGAAAATCAAGTGTAACACCCGTTGTGGCCCGAGCCGTTATGACATTTATACACAAAAAAGAACTGAAGTGATTTTAATTTATGTCTATTTGATTGTTTTCATTTCGTTAATTGACATCGGTTTTATAATGCCCGAAAAATAGGTATTGTAATACGGTAAGCTCAAATAACTTGTCGTTAGCTAAGTATACGTTCGAGCAACAAAAGACGCATTACATTCTTGCACGATCATCCCCAGTTTCTTCAGCATAATACAGTATTATTCAATAAACAAAACCCCGAAACATCTCGATACGTGATAAATTACGCGCGTTCGAGCCAATCCATCTTGTTTCCAAATTAGACCCCCGCTCACTTTATATGCACCCTGGACTTTGGCCAGAGAGAAAAATAAAGGAAATTTATAGATTCGGGCGACCAGCGCCGTTATGTTTTATTGTTATTGCTAGCCTTTTATATTATCTATGGTACTGGTTATTGATAAAAACACTCGAGGGATTGTCTCCTTTCAGTGGTTTGTCGCAGGGAGTCGGAAAATTTTAGTTCGTTCAAAAGAAAATCATTGTGATGTCTTTTGTAGTCAGTACTAATAAAGGCGTTGCTTCCGCCCTTGTATAAAACACTTGACTGGCAAGCGGATTAAAGAGCGCCTTAACTCTGCTATACGAATTTACCTGTTATGTATGTATCTCTTAACAATGGTTTAATATTTAATAACTCTTTCTAAAAAAACAGATATAGATGTGAACTGGAATGCGTTACGGTAACTACATCTAGGACAGTTTAAATAAATAACGAAGTTTATGTCTCGATTAACACGTTTGAAACTTAAATTTCTAAAAATCCTTTCTTACTGATGGCCTAATCGAGTACTTAGGTTAGGAATTCCCTTAATATGTAAATAGGCCGGCCTTTGTTAAACCTACATAACCTCAACTCTTAAAACCATCGCCGCTTGCAAAAGTATTTTCGCGTATCTGCGACTAATTACCTCCAGATTTCCATACGCCGTCGCATTCTGTAATAAGTCGCGTAATCCTATTTCTTATCTGCGGGCTCTAATGTCTTCCAATTTGCATCGTGTTACTTACAAAAAGCTTTAACAACTCTTCGGATGTCTTCGGCGTCTCCGACAATCGTAGATATGTATAAATTTCGGTGAATAATCAGTTATAATTGCTTTATGATATCAATTGGAATTTTAAAATCAAAAATTTTGAAAAATTGTGAAGTATTCTTTGATATCTATGCTAATAATAAAATTCTAACTGATCGATTTCTGTACATGAACGATATATGAGAAAAAATATTATTACGGGCCTTTATTAACGCAATAGAACACAAAACAATACTTATTAGAATTTTTGTCTGTTTGTCTGTGCGTTTGTTCCCTCTAATCTCCGAAACGGTTTAACCAATTTCGTTCTGGTTCTCAACAATGTATTGCAGTGAGCGTCACTTAATAAAGTTCGTTTCATTGCGATCCGTCCATATATAAAAAGTTATGAATTAATATATATGTATTTGTAATTCACACAACGACAAAAACCCAGAAAATGCAGATGCTAGCTTTAAGCGTAAGGTAGTTTTTCTGAAGCGAAGCGAGGGCTTTTGCTACTTAAATTATAAAAAGCGCGTCTAACTGAATAGTCTTAAATAACATTTATAAGTTGATATATGTTCGTAAGAAACAAGAAGTTAGTTATTTGGATAAAATAATGCTGTAAGTAATAATAATACCAGTCTTCATTGTGCCTGCGTACCTACGTTCCTGCCTGTCTACGTTACAATTATTGAATTTTGAATGAAAATCTGATTTAAAAATCTAATTTAATCCACCAACGTACTATATAAATATGAGCTTTTGTTATTTTGTTGTAATCTATCTATCTAGTAGTGAGGCAGCGCTGTACGGTTACACCGAAGATTGTTAATTATGTTTTTCCAATGAAGTACAATTTAACTTTTCATTCTTCCGTAGGTACGTGACTTAACATGCACGATCCCATTTCTGTAATTATTCCTCAAAGCTCAAAGATTTGTGACTTAATTTTCCTCACAGGGAAATCTCAGAGCTTTGGCAAAAAAGCTCGCTTGAGCCGAATCAAAGACTATGCTAATTGAGGGCGCAGTGGTAATTAGTAGCGACCTCTGTCGACGAGTGGATGAACTGATAATTTCGACGTCTATTTGCACACGGTTTTAGGGGAGTCGACTCGAATATTTCAGCTGGGAATTGTATTTCTGGAAAGAACCCGAATAACTGATCGGTGTTTTGACTTTTTGTGAATCACAAATAAAATTTTTTGTGCGCTTTTGACCGAAGTAGTAGTACAGAAGTAGAAGAAGTGAAAGAAGTATCACTGTTTTTACTAAAAGTGCTGCACGTCGAACGGCAATGACCCAAAAAAAATGTAGATAAAAGGTAGCCAAAATTATACATTGAATATTTTTATTTTTGCACTTGTTTATCAATGTGATTCAGAACCTAATATAAATCAGTGATCTGGCTAGATCAAAATTAAATTCTCGCGTCACGTTATACCGCCGTGTTTAAATATAAACAAAACGTATCAGTCCTTTCAATCTCTTCAAACTTCGCTGTTCCAATTGACAGTCTGAAATGTGGTTTTTAATTTTGGAATACATTACGGTAACATTTTAAAAAAGTTTGTGTTTGTTCTTCCGGTTCCATTTTTTAATTTCCTATTTATTAATCCTCATCTTGACGCCTCGTTAATATATTCCGTGGCCGCATCCAAATGGAAAAGTTTGGCTTCTAAATTAAATACTCTCTCTTTGATTTTAATAATGGGGACGTTTGTCGAAGTGAAGGAATATATGGATTTATCTGTTTTAGAATCGTGGTATTGTACTAAACGAAACACTATCTTTTTACTTCATATAATAATATTTGCATTTTGTATACGATTAATACGGAAAAATATTAGCTAAATACCCACACGATATCGTATTATAAAAATTTTGTTATCATTTAATTTTATGATAATTAATGAATTATAAATTAATATTTTTTCTTAATATCTGTTATAGCTCTTTCATAAATATGTCTTTTTAAATATCGTGGAATTCAATCGTTCATTTTTAAATAATGTTCTGTACATGCAACGCAAAGGTATGTGAGGTTAATAAGTTTATATAGTTGTATATTAAGGCTAAAACTTCGTAAAAATAATTTATTCAAAACTATTTTTCGGCTCAGGCCACGACACCCACTAACCCTGACACGAAGCCAACTGCTTCAAGATGTCATTTTAGACTTTTTTCCGAATTAACATTAATAATCTTATGTTTTTCTGTAACTCACTTATGCTCATAAGTGCACCAATCATGCTCAAAATTTAGTTCTCAATTTTGCACAGAAATTACAGTAAATCGTATAACATGATCGATGTCACCATCATACTAAGACTTATTTTAAACGCGAACTGAATGATGTACTGAATGGGTATGGTTAATAAGTCTTTGATATACAGACACAGCACAGACACATACGCGCGCACCTAATTGTAACAAATATACATATATGTAAGAGGTAACATATCTGTTCACTAGATCAGAAATGCATATGTGACCGATCTCGAATTGTGTTGTAATTCTAATTTAAGATCGTCGCCGATCCATGCCGGCGGCACTGGTTCCGAGCAGATTTAAACTTATTTCGTAATACCCATGTGTTGTTTTAAAAGACGTGCTGAAGAGTCTCTTTCGCCGCTTTTTCGTATATTAAAGCATGGTTCGAAACGAAACGAAAGCAAAAATTATGATTAACTAATTTTGAATTTGAAAATTTTTATATATTCGTTCGCTACTTCTACACGTATATCTATAAAACTTAAAGTTTAGTGTTCTTACTTGATGTGAAGTACTTAAATTTTGTAAAATATTTAAACGCTATTAAAAAACAGGGGTCAAATTACACACGCTTCATGAAAACAAACAGTACAGTAATGTAATCCATAAAACGATGATTGTTTATGATCGCCGCCATCGGACGTGCAGCGTGCAGCGGCCGCGCCTCGAAGGCGCAGGTAAAACGACGCGTATCGTCGACATCGCCGATGGCGGGCGATACGCAGATCGGCCGCGCATAAATTTGCATTCGTTTCATAACCACTGAACGGGGGAATAAAATTAGACGCACATGCTTCGCTTTTTTAAAACGGTTGTTTTTACTTTTTTCCCATACGGCCAACGGTTAACCACAAATTCGTCTTCGTCACCGGGGTACTTTGGGTTCCCGGGATGCCAGCGGCAAAATAATAATCGTTCGAGTTCTAGAGCGATGGAGCTTTTGTATCTAAGCTAATGCTACGGCTACCTAAGTGGCAGAAATTGAGTTATTGTGTCAACAACGCCAACTACTTTTATATTCATAAACCTTTGAATAATTGAAGTAGAAAAATTTGTAACAAATTGTTGCTTGTTAGATTTAGTTAATAGTTTCTTCCGGAATTACTGTGCACACGACATGTGCTGACGAACAGGCTAGCAATCTGGGCGACGGTGAGTGGTCATCGCCACCCATGAAAATCCGAAACACCGAAAGCGTCATCGAAGCGTCGCTAGTTAAGACAACAGCGGGAACCCCGTTGACTGCATCATCTACATTTTTGATGTTAATACATGTATCATGATAATTACGGTACTTTCATAAACGGTTTTAATCTTCGTTATCATAATAACAACAGTTACCAATACCGAAGAACATAAATATGGGTTTCCGCTTCAATAGCTCCACCTAGCGAACGTCGCAGTCACGTGACTTGCCCGCAGGTGCTCCCAGGACGAACACTGGAAATACTAACAAACGACTCCATAGCGGAAACATGTATCTATTTAGATATGTACATTGTTCATGTATTTAATGTATTCTATATTTAAACATACAAGTCTACGAGAATCAGCTTTTGGAGACCTGGTGTTACATATTGTGGATCATTTTTTATTCTATACTTTTTGAATCTATTGTTCTCTTCGAGTTGTCCCTATCAGAGGTCGTCCTGTTGCTCTATGAGGACTATTCTTATTCGAATACTGTTTCTTCCAAATAGTACTTTTTGCATTTGCTTATTGCTACTATGGATGGAAAAAATTCTGTAAGACGTATTGATTAACTCTTGTTCTATGTAGGAACGTATTCAAAGTTGTCTTATAAGCATTGGCGTTTTCTAACTGTTTGTCCTTTATAATTCGAAGATCGGGATGGCAACCAATCAATATGACAGTTGTGCGGCACTGTCATTGAACGTGAAACATGATCTTTATAGTTTGTTTCATTATTGTTACTTTATTTAATTTAATTTTTTTCAAATTGAAACTAGAAAAAGGATGACTTCTTGATCCTAGTTGGAAATTTCCAAATTATTTTTAACATAAAATTAAAATGCTTAAAAAAATTAGGGACATTAACAAAAAATTTTTTTTTATACTTTCATTAACTTTTAATTTTCTGTAAGAACTCAGCTCAGTGTCGTTGTTTTACATACTATTTATTCATAAATCTAAACATTAACTGAATTTGTAATTATTATAAACAAATTTAAAAAACATGTAAAAATTTTCATCATGCAATGTCGCTATTCGACGTTAGATGGAGCTGCACGACTAAGAAATTAGTTTCCTGTGAACGACAGGTTCGTCATAAAAGTGATGATAATGTTAAATGAATTATGTATGTTTGAATGTGAAAATTAATATTTATAAATGTCTGTCACGCATGGGTTTTGGTTAATAGAGTTGTTGGGCTAGGTTATGGGTTGCCTTCATTCATTACGTTATGTTAAACATAATTATGCATAATTGTTTATGAATCAAAATATGATTTTATAAACTGACGAGCTGTTCGGCTCTGACCGTACTTTGATACATCTGCTGTATACAGAATGGGAACTATAAAAAATGGTTTATATTTCGTAGACTTTTTTTATTAAATTAAAATAATACGCACCTAACAATTTTTTGATATTATTACTAAAATTGAATCGAAAATGTTCACAATAAAGTGACAATTTTTTTTAATAACAAATAATTAACAGTACAAAGTTACAACAGTCTAATTTACCAGTGATCACACATCATTACATCGCAAACTCGCGGAGGTAGGTGCCCCTCTGGTCTGGTCTCCCTCTGGGCCTAGCAATGGGTCGCTACTGGAGTTCAGCTACACAACATTGCATAACACGTTAAAATGAAATCAAACAGCACTACGCGGCGCGCACGGTCACATACCACATTACGGTACCTTAGCTAATATAACCAAATGTATTCTTGTAAGTCACGCGGTATGAATAATTGAACTCGAGAAATTCTTCGCGTTTGTATCATCTTTGATTATTTTGAAACGATTGTCATGGCCTTAGGGTGTTTTTATATTTTTGTGAAGCAAACGGGAGAAAATCTGGCACCGATTTTTGTACGGTAGATACATTTATGAGTCAACGATTCTCAGCGTAAGAACAGTAGTGTAAAGTTCACACTGAAATTAATTAATCAGTTAGTCCACGGACTGTACGGCTACTGTATACTAAATGGACTGCGTGACTATTCGCTAATTACATTCTATTTTGTAGCTGATTCATTACTAATAATATGTATTAATTCTGTTTTGTCACCTCGGGAATATAATACATATGTAGGACTTGTTACAATTGATTTAGGATGTATTTATTAACAGCTATTAGTGGGTCTTTCTTGGAGTTTACCTATAACTCGTCAATCCTCTAACGAATGTGAAAACAATGACGTCGATTAACTTCGTGGATCACATACCACGTGAGTTGTTAGCAGTAGACATAGTTTTTACTAGTTCCCTCACAGGAAACCAGAAATAACCTGGTAGCGAGCGTCGGTCGGTAAGCGAGGGCACCGAACGACGCGACGCCGCGTACATTTTCCCACGTCGATGCAAGAAAAATGTGAGCACAAGTCACGGTAGGTACCACGCCGACATATGGACATTTCGTTTCCTCATGCATATTTATAAGATACGACCCCTCGGCTGCGTAACGGACGACGGACGGTGCGTCGTCAGTCAGTGTTCATTCCAGATTCTATGTCATACTCGTATCTGTGATTGCAAATGTTTCGATCTTTATTGGAGCTCCGCCGGCAGAGATACTATCTTACGACGTATCTCCAGAACGTCACAGGCTACGATCGTTTTGTTTCTTGCTGTGCCGTAATTCCTGATAACAAAATTCGTACATGTCTATGCCTATTAGGGTTATTTATTGGTCTTTTTTTATTACAAGCTGGAGCTTACTATCGGACCTTAAGTCCGTAAGCATTTTGTATTTTGAGAATTAATGTTGTACTGAAACATTTTTTTTACTTTAAATAATTTAACGCTTTACAACAATCCCACCTGATGGTAAGTGGTGATGAAGTTTAAGATGTTGAACGCACTAACTTTTAAAAGTGTATTCACCCTCCTCTTTAAGACTCAGTTCAACATACCGCATAAAACTGTCAACGCTTAGATTTTTTCGCGCCGCTGAATATTGCTTTTGAAAGTGTAAGAGAAATAGTTAAGAATATTAAATTTAAAAATTTGTATTAACGTACCGGAACTTACGTTTGTGGTACGAATATTCAGTTTTATTATAAGTAGCAAAGTAATGATTAGTGCATTTGTGTAAGATCCCATTGTCTGGTGATATGTTCTGTGTGTCTGCCGAGGAGCTCTGGGGTAAAAGTTTATCGTAACCTGGATATACTGAAATCCTTCTTGGTATCTCCCATACATTCCTCAGTCTGTACAAAAACAGGCTAGTTTGGTTCAAAGAAGTTGCTGTCAGGTGTGGCCGTTTAGCATAATATAAAAGTAACACGGTACTTACTCTACACTACGTACCTATGTTATTAAAGCCGGTTGTTAGGACCTATTATCGTATACTGTAACTTGACGGCAAATATTTTACGGTGGAACAAACCATTTAATTACAGACGAAAAATAATATTTTCCGTCACGTTCCCAGCGTTCTTATTTTGAGACTCATTCGTGTAATAATGATGATATCAAATTCTTACTTATAAAAACCCGCAAGGCATTATTTTCTTTATTACGCAGACATAGAAATAAAAACGGTTAACCCAACAACAAACATTTATTTGTCACATAAATCCATGCCCCGATTGGATTTGTTGATTCATCGCGAGGAATCCCGTCCTCACTCGGCCGGCAGGATCGACTGAGTTACAATAATTAATTAATAATAATCACCTCCCCGCTTCGAATAAAATGTAGCACGAACTGGTTTAAAGCTAAATATAACCCTGCGTTAGAAAGGAACAGAAAACATAGGAAAAGGCTGAAATTAAAAGATTTTTTTGCATTATTCAAAAAATATCTGATTTACAGATAATATTGTGCATAATTTATGAACACATTCACACGCACATACACACACAAGAGTAGTTTTTTAAATCTTTTATTATTATAGTTTTTTTATTATGATTTTTTTCATTTTTTTTAATATTATTGTATTTTGTGTCAAGTTTAGTGACTTCCAATATAATTGGACCGTTTTCAAATGTTATTACCACCTGGTGGCTGGTGGACAGACCATTGAATTTCCCACATCACATCTTAGAGGGAAGGAATTGGCTAAAAACCAGCGCTTCCCAGCACTTCGGTCCCGAGTAAGCAAACAGCTGAACCGGCTTCCTTGACTGAGATGCTTATGCTAGTTTTGTTTCTTTTTTATCTCTATTTCTCATTTTTGTAAATTCGTAACTATCTTTGGTGGAAATAAACTGATTTTATTATTATCATTATTATGAATAGTTCTGTTTTTCAGCACAGGATTTCAAGTTTTGATATTGAGTGGAAGTAAATGTGGATAATAACATATTTTGGGTTTGTGTTTAGGCAAAGGCTTACACTTTATTGAGATTTGAGTTGAATTCTCTTTAGCAATGGCGGACCAACTGCCAGTATTTTGATATGGTGAATTGTTAAGAGAAGCAAATTAAGAGAATTCTACATTTAGCAGTAAAGCTTCAACCGTTGATGATAGAAGAATGTGAATAACTAAGCTAAACTATTAAGCCTTTTTGGAAGTCGGCCTTAGATGTTCCTCCTGAACCTTATTTGTATTATACTTACTATTGCCATATTGACATATTCCTTTGGGAATGTAATGAATTTTTTATATTTTAACATTCAAATGTTATGGTGTTGAAAATTAAAACGTTTTAGTACCTCACTGCTGTTTGACACACTCTTAAACAAATAAAATCTACGAATTGTGATTGTCGCCCGTGTTTACAATTTTCAAATTAAATTATCTTGATCTTTATACTTGTTTTGAGTTATTGTGAAAACTCCATTATTATAGCACGCTAGATTTAATCAAAAAATCTGTCGAGGTCATTTAACACGTAAAATTTGACGTAATATGTTATGTAAATTATTATTGCCGTGAAATTCCTGTAAGGGCATTAATTCAGTAGGTTAATTAATACGATGAAATAAATTAGTTGTATGAACAGTTTACTCATAATGCCGTCTCGTATAAATACTATGCGTGACCTCATTTGAAGAAAATGGTTCAAAATCAGATTTTTGTACATTGCAACATTAGGATTAAATGAACGCTGTGATCTATTCAAACCATCTAATAATGTGTCGCTTGCAAGGGCGCCACTGGCAGGTTCAATGAAGTCGTCAAGTACTTTTTCACTTCAGCTGTGACTCGAGCTTGCTTTCGGCAGAACCAATACATTTCTAATCGACTCTGGGTAAAGCAACTGACTCGGATGGTAGATGGTAAACGAGGCAGGTTAATTTTTTCTCAGAGAGGAAACCCGATTAGTTGAACACTGCCCAGTTATGAGCTGAATGAGCAGCGAGATGTGATGAAATCAATTCAAATTCATAAATTTTTCTGTTAGTGTGGTATATTTAATTGGTGTTCTATTGAGATAAATATTCATGATGCATTTAACAAGCGCCGGGTAGAGTGACCTCAACGTTGATACTTCAGTTACTAAAAAAGAACACTTAGGAGTTAAGTGTTGTGGTAATATTTCGTCTTGTCATGCAGAAACTTGTTACATACAGTATTAGACCGTCGCGTCGGAGCTCTGAAGCGGTACCTCCAGTCAAACCGGCCGGTGCAGGTAACGCCGCCCCCGTGTTTTGCGTTCCCGTCCTGTCACCGTCGACTGCGCCATAAATAATGCGCTCTAGACGGCTGACGGGAACCGAACCTGTACTAAACGGTCTTTACGCAAAAAATCATAGGATGTAGTAATTCATTGTACGTTTTGTTGCCTGCGAGCGATACCAAATGGCCGCTGACAGGTTGCGTTATGCTGGAGATAAGGATTCGAAATGTTTATTAATCGATCGATTATGAAAAGTACCTATGTCTCGATTATTAGTTTATTTTGATCACTAATTTCATGTGTCGACTTATTGCTGGGTTAATTTTCCGAGTTCTGTTAATTTTAATTATTTCATTATAGAAGCTGAAACCGATCAAAAGTCTAAGACATCCATCGTAGAGTCCATCCATCCATCCATGCTTAGTAGACTAACCATTAATCTGTTTGTTGTAGAAACTTTAATAAAGGACAAATAAATATATTACTTCCTTCTTGACCGGCAAGGTGTTGGTGACATCTTTATTATAGAATCTGCTGTTACAAGGACACGTGACGGTCGGGAATCGAGTGGGGGGTTTATTCGTTTGCCGGCTAACTTTCAAAGATTTTGGTCAACAGACCGAGTCCTCATGTAAACCACACTGGCTAATAACATTTGTTGTGTCACAACTCAAAAACCGTCGCGAGGGCAGTCGGTTAACGTATTCGGGGCGAGTTTGTGAGCCGTCACAAGCGCTGTCGTAGCTAGCGGAAGGAAGCGGGAGATCGCAGATACATACATTAGCATGTCGTTAGCGCCGCCGCCGCCCGCACCGGTGTCGCGGTGCACCGGTGCACGGGGGCTTTGTTAATTGACTAGTAGGAGCTGTAATAGTAATATATAATGGTAATGTTTTTTCGTTTATATCAATAGTCGATCGCACCGACGGCCCACTTGATGGTATATGGACCTCACGAACGTCCATAATGCTAAAGGCGTCGCCGATGCGTTACCAGCCAAGACGAAAGCGTGCAACCCGCTCAGTACTGCCTGTCCGTTACCGCAATTGAAACTGGTAAAATAAATTACTCGCTTGAATTTTTCAGAAGTGTTAGAGCTAGTTAGGGAGATAAAATCCTTTCAATCGCGTAAGAGCGCCGAGATTACACTGGGTGGTACAGAGCCAAATGTCCTCCACGAGGAGGAATCGTTAGTCATTTCTTCATCCGTTGTTCTATAAGGTGCACCAAGAGCAAAAAAGGTTTAGTTGGACTCAAGAATGTGTGGATACTGTTATGCATCACAGAGCGATAAAACGAGAAGGTAGACGAAATAAGATCTGCGCGCAATTTACGTTAAAGTGATCAACGCGAGCGATGAAGGTGAACTAGGAGGCTCCGTTATTAAATTGAGAGTGCTTCGTACATCTTAATTACACGAGTTTGAGTAGCCTTCGCATACTTTTAAAACCTCGTTAGTATCCCGGTTTCCTCACAATGCCTTTTCCGCGGTTTACTTTTGTTACATAACTTTGAATTAGAAGCGTGTGCAGGATAAGAACCCGGGTCCTTTAAGTAGAGTGACGATCAAACCATCGGCTGTAACCACCGGTGACACTGGAATCACTGTAGTAGCAGACTGCGACGGTCACGGCATCCGAATTATATTTAACTCTCTTGGTATTCAGTGGATAGTACGCCGCCATAAATATGTTGATATGTGTATATCAAAAAATTGTGATTGACATTCTGATACAACTATACTATAATGCTATTAATATATAATTTTATATGGTATAATTATTTTCTGTTATCGTTTCAACTCAATGATGAATGTGAATTTAACACGAATTAAAGTGTAATTTACAATGCTTTCAATTGACGTGTATTAAATTTATGTATATTTGTGCGTCATAAATTGTTATTGCTTGCACGTCGGTAGTGCTGGCCGGTGTTGGTCAGTGGACCTAGTAACGGATGCAGCGGACGGGCCGGTCCATCGATAGATTCAGTTACATTTGTCGATAACAACTAATTATTTGTCAAATTTGTCGTAATCGACGTACGCAGTAGATAACATACGTCAGTTAAGACAAATATTAATAGACATTTATTAAAAGCTGCTTCACTATGTGTATTATTACCGTTTAAGGATGAATTGTTATTTTGTTTTACCTTCATACATATGTTGCTATTGCCAAAGTAAATACTTTTGTGTACAGTAACTTTGTTGCATAGTTTTATTTTTGTGTTGAATCGCATTTTAAAACAGAGTTTGCAGTTTGAATATTATGACTGCAATACACATATATGGTAATGCCATCAGTTCAGGGCAGTGACGTAGATTAGGTGAGGACAGTATCTTTGTATTGTAGTCACCCTATTACGCTAGTCACCGTGAAGTCTGGCGCTTGGACTAACTACAAACGTTTATTAATCATGTAATCAACAAATATTTATATACAGATAACCACAGCACAATTAAAATATTTAAAACCATATTGAATTTACACCAAAATCAAAATACCCCAGGGAGGAATGAAACGTAGCTGACAGTTAACCTTAACTTGCAGTTGTGTCATCGGACTTCGAATGCATCGATATATTTTCATCCCAACACTGTCGACAAAAAACAACACTATTGATCGAATGAATATGTATCGCTGAAACTGTAAGAACGAGGAGGTTGCATGAAGTAACATGTGAAATGTGAACCCCTCTCTGTTATTGGATTCTAATAACAATGTTATATATATCATGTCAATGTCTTATACATGTTATGAACCAACACGTATAGATAGGTATATGGTAGTATATACCATCACGTTCTTCTATCCATCCATCAGGCTTTGAAAGTACACTGTTGTAGGCCTGCTCTTACTGTCCTATGCTCCGTTGGCCGGGACATCTTCGTCTCCCCCAACGGTTATTGCTCCACCGACCTATGTGGTCGACGACTCCTTATAATCGGTCTTCGTTCTCGATTACTCTTCACTAATAATGAAACTGCGGCGGAGAAGGTTTACGCTATACATAACTCTACATAGTCATGTACTTACCTGTCAATTATAACAAAATTATATTAAATAAGTATTAATTTACTTTGCAACAGTGCACAAGGACAATGTATGATGTTATATACTTCTATACATACATACTATCATATATTGTACTTGCGGATTGTTGCAAAGTAAATTAATACTAATTTAATAACAATGAATTTCCGCAAAGTAACGCCTGATACTATCAAAATTATATTCGTGATGAGTTCAATATGACCTATTGCGTTGGTGAGTTTAATTATCAATTCACCTTATGCTTATTAATAATTTTTAGGCTTTTCGGAGTGATACAATCACAATATATTATGATTTACGTAGAAATCGACACGTCGAACTACTTACGAGTAATGTGACCGCATTGAACGGTGTTGTCAATTGAACATTGTCGATTGTACGATTAGATCCGACATAATATATAATAACATGAAATAGGAAATTCACCTTTAAACAGAACCCTAAGCCGACAGAAACTTAATTAATAAATTACTTGCTTACGCTTCGCTAGTTTTTATGTAACTTCACACTTAGTAAATTGTGTACTTACTCGTGGTACATAAATCTTTGAATACCAACAACGACCCGCCTAAGTTATTTTATTTCAATAGCCAACAAACTAACAGATGGGCCAGTCGATGGTGAGTGGTTACCGACGCCTATTCTTTCATGACATCGAAGCTATTACCGATGCGTTGCAGGTCATGGCGGAAGCGGGCACACGCTTGTTACTGGCTTTCTGATGCTGCAACTGATAACGTCGTTAGGCTTTTTAAATTTGGTGTTAAATTCTTGTAATTACTTCAGCTCGTCGCCTCAATGTTATTGCACCTTTAATATCATCGTAGTGACATCGTTATATTAATATTTTCGTCATATTCAAATTGCAGCAAGGAGAACTTGACAAAATGACGGAAGACGTTTGACACTTACAGATTAAAAATTTAGTTTTTCGCTAAAGCAATCTGGATACGAATCCGGTAATTATATATTAAAATAGATCAGATCTCTGAAAAGCAGGCATTGGTTTGTTATCATTAGGTATGTAATTTTGGTCGTTGGTTGCAGTTGTCATTCGCGATGAAATAGGATAGTTTTATATCACTGTAAAGAGAAGAGTATTACCACGATTGTAGATTATCCCAATACTGGGCTTAGAGGGCTTAGAGATGTATAAGAGAGAAAGAGAGACAGAGAGTGTCATTCTTCACAATGTGTTCGAAGACTGAAGCAAGTAATACTTAGTTTTAAATATGCAAATATCTTCGAAAAATAATCACCGACCAAATTGCAGTTCTTTTTACAATATATTTTTTTCTTTTTTCAATTTAATTACCGTGTATCCCCATGTTGGCTTTCACCCCTCTCCTGCAGGATCTATGGTCAAGTGATTTCGACCGACTATTTTTACCGAAGCCGGAAAGTGTGGGGTTTCAGGGCGAGATATCAATCTAATACAGATTACTTTTCTCTTTTAATGCGATACACCGTTCCTTTCTACCGTTATATACTCGTAGAAGTATACGTATTCAGGAACGTTGTGCAAGTCGCGACAGACCGATGAGGATTTGATATGTGTAGTTTAAAACGTCAAAGAACAAACGAGTCGTGTACGGTTTAATTGGAGAAATTTTGTGTTCAGTTCTATTACTGATGAATCGCAGTGGATCGGTGAAACGAGGAGTATTGCTGGGAATGTCATGTGAACAGCATAGACACAGACGAATATATATGACGACATAGACGAATACATTACAACAAGGCGTCCATTAATCACCGATTCCTTCCAGAAAATTACATGTCAAGTAGTCGGAGGACATAGAAACTATGATTAGGTAGATATACCTTTCAAGAGATATAGAAATATCGGCACAATACTGACTTGTTACTAAGTATAATTTTTGTCGTATCAGGGCCTAAGATAATAACCAGAAATAGAAGGTATAACCGCCGCAGCCGCGCAAACTGTAAAAACAATGGCGTTATCTGGCGCGTGTTGTTTCACGTCGCGCACGAACGTGGGTGGCGCATGGCGGACTGGCGGCACAGCGCGGGGAGGAGACCGCCGCAGAGGGGACTCGCCTCCAGTTTATGAAGCAACAATAAAACTTATTAAACCACCTTTCCGAGTCAATATGTCCAATTCTAATCACTCGTAAGGATAATGTTATGATCATCATCATATACCATCATCATTACCATATTCATTATCATATTCTTCCATTGCTACACAATATATTTTTATCAGTGAAAGAGTTTTACGTAATAATTCCTCACTTAAGCTATGAGACTATTGTAGAAAGGTCCTTGATATTGTCAAAGGTGTGTAAAGTAAGCTCATTTATAATTCTCAGCATGATTAACTTCATGGACCAAGTGTATAATATAGTTTTGAGAGGAGAATCTATCTAAACAGTAACTCCTTTATGATAAGTGTATGATAAGACATGGGCTCCGTCCATCCTTGAGACAAAAACTATCTTCCCTACTCGTAGCTAAACTGCTTCCCTGCTGAACAGTGAATGAACGAATGAAGCCAGGCCTCTGCCAGTGGAGGTCGCTAAGCTATGTACCGACCATTTAGTCTCGCTGTGCCTGGCTGTTAAAAACCTGCATCCTTAGCTGTCAAATCGTATGTTATGCTTTTCGTGTTACGAATATCGTGTCAAAAGGGGGGTCGATGGGCTTTGGACTAGATGGCCTATGTTTGTCTGTTATTGTCATAGAAAATCATGTTCTATAAAGCTTTACTGGAGTTAGGTATATGTTGTATTAAAGTTTCGTGAAGTTGCCGGGGCAGGTCTGTGCGGCACGCTAGTACTCTGTGGCGAGTAGCGAGCGACGCAGGCCGGTGATTCGGTCTCGGAGCGATTATGGCGCCACCTGTCACCTTTCCCACAGAATTTATAATTCGAGCCCGGATTGTGCGGATCGCTTTAATTGTATTCACGAACACCCAGATTTGCCCGTCTAGTACTTTATACATATATACCGCCGATCAGTTTAAAGCGCGGGGTATTCAACAATCCATGCGTAACTCATATTAATTATTCAATCGTTGATTGATAATTCAATCGCAGTTTATTATATCGCGACCGAAATGACTAATTACAAATGAATTTTATGGATCAGTTGTTTAACGAATTACGTATTTATTCAAATTCAAAATCATTTAATCATATAGGTATTTAATAAATACACTTATGAACGTCATTTTTTGCTTCTACCACCGTTTCGAAAAGGTGCTTTAACAATGAGGAGAAGAAGCGGCGAAAGAAACTCCTCAGTACATCTTTTAAACAACATTTGGTAATTACAAAAGCTTAAAGTTAAAACCTGTGCGTAACTGGTTTCGACATTAATTTAGTCCAGGCATCCTTGTCATTCATGTACTCATCTATACTATAATATCCCTTGCCTATAAGTTGTGTTTTAATGCGACGCTTAAAAGTTCCTATGGGCAACTCGCGTAACGATTTAGGAATCTTATTGTAAAAACGAACTCCAAGCCCCATAAAGGAACGCTGAACCTTTTGAAGACGAAATGCAGATGTAACCAAACTATGCCTATTTCTTGTTTGATGATTGTGTGTATCACTTTTCTGCTTATACGTATTTAATTTTTTTTTAATAAATACTAATTACTATATATATACTGACTGGCTACGGTGAGTACACCTATTTCTTTAAATTTTTCTCTTAATGACTCTCGCGACTTTAATCTGTATATAGCTCTAATTGCTCTTTACTGTAATATGAATATTGAATCAATGTCCACTGATTTACCCCACATTAGGATACCGTAAGACATAAGACTATGAAAATAGGCAAAATAAACAAGTCTAGCTGTCTCTACATCAGTAATCAGTCTTATCTTCCTAATAGCGTAGACAGACCTACTAAGTTTACTTGCGAGAACCGACATATGGGCACCCCACTGAAGCTTACTACCTAAGGTGACACCTAAAAAAACTGTGGATTGTTCCATAGACAGTGATTCGTTATTTAATTTAAGGATTTTGCCTACCTTCTGCATATTTGGTAGTGCAAACTCTATACATTTCGTTTTATTGGCATTTAGAACTAAGTTGTTTATTGTAAACCAATGCGATACATGGGACAAGCATTGTTTACATCGTCAAAATTTAATTTATTTCTTTCAGTCTTAAATATTAAAGATGTGTCATCAGCAAAGAGTACAATGTCTGCATGTTTGCTAATAAAATACGGCAAATCGTTAATATAAATCAGAAAAAGGAACGGACCTAGAATAGAGCCCTGTGGAACACCCATAACAATAGACGATCCCGATGATTTGGTATTGTTACGATAATGATAAATTAATCGCTGATAATTTATTTTCATAAGTCAAAAACACGTGTAACGTGACGCCACGTACTAAATCTATTGAACCATACTGAACGACCAAGGCGAATTGTAGTTTCAATCGTTTATCATTCGCTTATAAGTTCATCTAGCTCGATAAACTTTTTTATCTGTACACAAATGTTACCTCATTGGCCGTAGCCCATCGAATATACCTTTGATGTTTAGAATGTCCATTTGCAAGGGTTTCCACATACTCATTAGGTTTGCGCCCCATGGTAACCTGTTCTCTCGTATGTATTTATTTCCTGCTGTATATTTGATGATAAAATTGATTTGATAATAAATTTCGTCCTTTCACTGATTCAACTACATAAATGGTTAATATTAATCCCCCAGTTGAACTATAATACTTCCAACTGTTTCAAATATATAGCAAATAATTTTTCAACATTAAATTAGGTTTATGTTGATTGAAATCCAAGTTCTCCATTTGAGAGACCTTGTAATGCAATCACTGTTATTATTCACCGTAACATGATGATATATTAATGAAGTATGATTATGAAAATGAGGTAGTGAGACCCAAATAAATAAATTTTGATTTAAATTTTTGTTTGGTGGTGTAAAGACATACCTTTAGCTGTTTGTCGAGTTACAATGTCTCTAGTTTACCACAGGTAATCATTATCCACAATTTCTAATGAAATATGGCGGTGGAATTCAGTAACGTAAACCGCACTCCACCCTCAGTGACGTCACATCGTTAGCCACTAATATACTCCGAATATATAAGGTGCCGACCCACTCGAGTAACAACTGTCCAACGACGATAATAAAGTACATTGTTGGTTTAGCGGTGCCGTTCGACGTGTTCCCCACGTGTAATTAGATCCCATTTGCCGTCAAACCATTTTCTTCTACCGCTCAGGATATAGAGTTCGCTTTGTGCTCTGAGTCATTGTTTCATTGAACGAAGTATGGTTTCAGTTTTAGTATGGAGAAAACTCACAAATATCCAGAATACCTGATGGCTTGCGTGTCACTCTTATAGTATAAAATACCTTTTAATATAAAATCTCATTTTTTTCAGTAAAAAGAGAAAACTTAATATATTACAGTAATCCCGCCGTAAATAAACGGTTGCACGTTCACGCCGCTGCATTACGGATTCTCTATGTGTGTCTTGCGTCTCTGCGTGTGCAGGTGGACATAATTGCAGAATCACAAACACCCACGACCTGAGAACAGGCCGAGTCAGTACCGGCTGAGCTATAATTTGATCGTCGCTTTTATTGACGTCCAAGTAACACTCATGGACATCTATAACCTGAGCTCAATCTATGACTTATTGCTACCCCTGACCTAATTTGAAACTTTACATTTTTAACCGTGACTTATCAACTTAGTGCGTAAGTAAGCCGCTGAATGAATGAATTAATGAAATAATATTTATTCGAAGTTGATTTTTACAACCACTTTTCGAATGTCAAACTACGCCATCGCTTCTATAAAATCATACCACAAGAGGTACCGAAAGAAGATGCGGCAAGAACTTCCAAGGGTTTTTTTTACTTTTTTATGACTATATATTAAACAAATGTCCGAGCAGTCCTATCCTTAAAGTTATCATCTAGATTGCAATAACCTTTCTGTATTTCTTAGTATCTACTTATGAAAAAGCCATCTGTTTTTCTAAGCCTGAAATTGGGTACAATCAGTTTAGGCTCATTCCGACGTGAGTATCAGCCATAGCCTAGTTGGTACTAACCCTACTCTGCTCCAGAAAAGAATGGTGGATGTTTGGAGACCAATTTGAAAATTGGAAGTTTATACAGAACAACAACGCACTATGCCAGTAGTAGTAGTAATAACTGTTTATACCTTTTCCTCTTAAATACAAAGAAAATCCAAAGGAAAATAAAAAAAAATCACAGGAATTTACTCCACAAACCTCCGACCTCGTCCGAGTTTTGTAACTCCGTCGATCAGTTATTGTCCCAAAAGCGATCAACACGGTGATCACGTGGAGATTGAGCACTTCTAATATATTTTGTCATTGTTATATTTATACCCAGAGGTTCTAATTCTGTATCGGTCTGTTCTAGTTTTGTTACATGCGTAATTTAAAGTGCGGAGGATAAAGTTGTAAGAAATGTTGCAGATCCGAGAGTTCTTTATATTGTTTTTAAAAAGAACAAACATACTTAACATAGTGGATTGAGAGCCTCAGTAACGATGAATCTCAGAACGCCGAGAGGAGATCTGGTGTAGACAGCGGAAAAACCGTGAATATGTAGCTAAATATAATGATGTTTGGCGCAATAATGCCAGCCTGTAACAATAGATAAATTAGCTGTACATGTACAACGTACCACACGGCCTATATACACGCGGCGGCCCTCGCGCGCTCACATCCAGGTGCTCCCGCGCCATGCAGTTCATTTCACGGTCGCTACACACAAATCGAGCGAACAATGGCACATGGGCAACTCCTATGTACGCTGCACTGTTATTTAGAACAAATTGCGGAGATGGTAGCGATTTGGAGGATAACAGCGGGATTCATTTTATGCATCAGAGCAAAACACAAAAAAAATATTTGACGACTTCACTCACTATCATAGGAACACCGAAACACCTCGTTGGCTCAAGATCTTCAAGCTTGTATACCGGTGTCCAATGCCTGCCTAGGAGTTGTCACGAGCGGTCCGGTCGTTCCGCGAATAATATCATCCTGATCGAGGTCACTCATACTGTGTTGCTTTTGTAGATAAAATATTTGTTTTCAAAATTAGAACAAACGCTCTACGAACCGTTCGAGTTAGAGCTGTGTTATACTTTTGTATCTTTTTGATACATGACATGTAAGTTTGAAACCTATTATACGGTCGTTGTCCTACTCGTGTCCCGGTATACGTCGCACAGGCGCCGCGGTGAGGCCGACTCGAGGTAATTTTTGTTTCTTCATACGTTCAAAGCCTATAGTCAAGCGATCGTAGCGATTTGTCGGTGGGTCGATGCGTGAAATGAACAGACAGTTGCCATCACGGCCCGGCCCCGCGTTTCATTGCTGTTCTGGCACAACCATGTAAATGAATCATGTCTTAAAATTTGTTTAGTATCTATTAAATATCTATTAAATAAAGTTGTTGTAAAATGGAAATATTAGAAGTTTTAAGATTGATTAATGTTAGATTTATTTAAATTACATGTTCACGAATACAACTATTTGGCATTTTAAATATGGCAAATATTTTTCTATATTATATGCAATGATTAACTATCGTGTGACTTCTGAACGCTTCGACCATACTTTATTTCGTCGTGCCAATGGTCCATAGCTATCGTAGTGAGCAGTACACGGTGCTATAGTCAAGGTGTTAAAAAATATATAGATATTATTAAAACAATGATAAATGATCGGCGATAACCGAAGCAGCAAGTTTATAACAAACTAAACTCAGTCGATCTGAAGTTACCTGCAACGCAGAATATTTGAATCGCCGGAGCGCTTTCTAAAATCTGAGCGTTTTAAAAAACCGCAAGCTTCTTGCCCGTTAATAATAACAAGTTCATTGAATCGTAGTCGGTGGTAATATATTAATCAACAAATTACCACGGAATAATCTCGCGTTCTCGCGTGCCGCGATGGTACCTACACGCCAATAACTTACGGACCTCATCGCACGCGAGCTTTTAATAACGAACACCAACATACTGCCGTTTTGTTCGTATACATAGTTCGACACGTGTCACGTGACCTCGGCACTCGTGCATACCGTGACGAACTTGCAACAGAACTTTTATGGAAATAGATGGCAAATAAGTACACGGCGAGTGGACACCGTCGATCGAGGACGTGGTCGACACCAGGATGGCTTTGACGATCGTCACTTTCGGTAATTTTGAATGGTCACCGTCGTCAGAATTGTATTGTGGGTATACACCCTACAAAATTTCAGTGGAACTGGAAGTGAGGCTCCAGCTTTCTTCGTTTTCGTAGAGGCTGACCCGAGAGCGCGAGTTTGGGTTGGCCTCAAACATAAGCTTCTGTCTTTTGTTGCTCCTGAGATGTTAAAATGGTTCCTTGCATGATTAATTGATGTCTATCAGGAATTGGCCAGCTAGTCAATAACAGGTTGACAGGTTGACATTCTTAACAAGAATTTACACGAATATTTCACTAGGTACAAGACAAACGATTAAAAGCCCAAAACGCTGTTTCCCGTCGGCATTTTTTAAAGTAAGCATCATTTGTTTGCATTAACACTGCTCAGTAGTGCCGACAACTTGTATTCTACTAATTTTAGTAGAACATTTTAACATTTGTTATAGGTCGATACCGCAATACGATGTAAAAAAAAATGTCGACGCGCCCGTGACTCGACCGTGAGACGAAGACAAACCCACCCGAAGTTTTCAGTTGAAATTTTGATTAAGTGATTTTGTATTAAACGTACATGCAACGGATACTAATGTTTTATTGATGTTTATTAAAATGGTACAGTGTTCGTTTTTCTGGAAAGTGTATGTATTTTATTTATATGTAAGAACAGCCTTAAAAATATTTAATAATAGGTCAATATTAACTATTGAATACGACCTACGACACTTTTAATTAAGGGATTGCTGACCGAATTCACTGTATTTAGATTTATTCTAATATAAATTTAAACATAGTTAGGTACACTAACTAATTGGCGATACCTGTAATGTTAGTTTTAAGCCTATGAATAAATAAATATTTTTTTTTTATTTGGATTTAATTATTTTAAATCACCACCACAAAACCCTTCTTATCCGTTTAAATTAAGTAAATAAGAGCATAAAAAATGATGTTCAGAAAATTGCTTAATTTCATACGTACTTCTTTACAACTAACAAGCACAAATTTTGTGTGTATTTAAGTATATGTACATGTATATAAAGTACATGTATATTTATACATTTATACATTAAGTACATGTATATATGATATATCTATGTCCATCTGGAATAATGTACATTTCAAATGGTAAAATATTTTCACAAATAGGTGCTATGGTTCCAAAGATACACGCACACACACAAAATTCGCACTCTTTTTATAATATTACTATTATTGATAAACTCCATAAAGTTTCCGAAAAATATTCTTCTTTCTTAAATTAAATAACACTCCTCAGTGTACGACAGCCTATGTTTACACGATAATCAAATTGGAATTTGTTATGAACAAAATTAAGTAACTTGAAGTAATGCGGTACTAACATTCCTGTACGGAATCGTTAGTTAAAGTTGTTTTCGCGAACGATTTGTTTAAAGCTCGAGCAAGCGATCGCAATAAATGTCAGGCAACTCAAAACTCGGCAATAATCGCTCGCCGCCGGGATACTGAAAAAGCGTTGAAACCTCAAACAATGATAATGTGCCTCATGTATAATTTATCAACGCATTAATGAAGCAAGGTCGTTTGTATTTATTTCCTTTCGGGACGTCAGCGACTTATGTTCACTACAAACTATATTTTAAAATGGAAATTAATTTCAGCATTAACGATTAAACATTTGTTTTTAAAGAAAAAAATGTTTAACAATACCCAACCTAGATAACAACCCCGCGCAATTTAGCTTTGCTACTCCACGATAGATGGAGCGACGAGCTCCGTTAGTTTTTGAGTTTGGAAAAGTTCGGAAGTTGTTTTCATGCTAACCACGTAAACGAGACGCGTAGACGTTTTAATAAAACTTTGTTTCGTGTTTATTTTAGACACGGCTTGTCTGCCGAGCTGCACTGACGTCGGTTTTGTGCTTATAATATGAATTATGCGTTTCATTTGTCTTCTACATTCATTAGATTTTTTGGCATATCTACTACCCTGTTTATTCTTTATATCATACGTTTATTTGAAATACAAAATTGTCAATCGCAATATCGCAGTGGAAGTGTTAAAATCACAATACAAACTAAATAAGATTCGAAACAAAACAAATTCCATGAGACATATTTTCTGAAACGAAAGATCGACACAAGCCAATCAAAGATGCCCCCGCGATCCCCCCGGTAATTGAAACGCCAAAAACAAACCCGAGCTCGGGTTCGAACACAAACCAAATTATCGGGCTCTGGGCACTTTAATTAATATTTTCCATTATCCGATTGCGAAGTAAATGGAAATCACTACAACCCTTCCCCTAACCAGACGCAGCGGTAGGTGTACAATCATATTCCGCACATTACAATCGTTATCGAGTGACGTCCGCCGCGATACCTACATTCCGTTTCCGTGACCCGCGGCGCGGCCGTGTGCGCGAGGCTTTCCCGCGTCTGTGTGTGTGTGTGTGTATCTGTCTGTGTGTGTGTGTGT
>PDGT01000091.1:776332-879080 GCA_003671415.1 Megathymus violae
TGTGTGCGCGGCTCGTGCCGTCCCGCTCGCGCGCCGTCGCGTCACAGGTCCGACGT
Organism: Megathymus violae; assembly: GCA_003671415.1. Taxonomy (NCBI): domain Eukaryota; kingdom Metazoa; phylum Arthropoda; class Insecta; order Lepidoptera; family Hesperiidae; genus Megathymus; species Megathymus violae. The sequence continues at coordinate 776,389 of PDGT01000091.1, forward strand.
CCCCGACGTACGGCCCGCTTAGAAGTCCATTATTGTGTACTTAGCGATGTTTTGCAAATGTTATCGTTCGCGAATGTTTCCGTGTTCGCAAAGCCGGGTCGTTTTCGAAATTTCGGCGGCGCTACGTCGCCAGCTCTACCCGCTTGCGTCGTCAGCGGAGCCGGCGGAGCGTTGTAGAGCCGTGGAAATTTTCACGCGTTTTTACGAGCGCCTAATGTGAACGTCTCCATAAATCGCTCGCTGAAATTTATTGCGTATATTGATATATTAGTTGTCATATATATTCACGGCCGATTCACGCGTAGGTGCGTCGTAGTTTATGGATGAGAAACCCGGTCTAGTTGAATTTGAGTATACCTATTGCTGCGAGTACCAAACGATTCCGGACGGACCCCGACGAGCCGGTCGCGTTGCAAACGAGTTTTTGTGAGGATGATGTATGTATAGGAGTCGACGACTCTATCAATGTAATGGCGGTTTTATTTACATATGTGCAATATAATTGAATGCTAATTAGACGTTGAGTGAATTAATCACTTAGTAATTGTGATTACCGTACCGAGTAAATGTGCATACCTACTGTTTAGAATATTATCTCATAATAATAATAATGTTTAATGATTTCATTATCTAGTATGTTTAGCATCGTGCGATCTAATATCGGCTGCATACAATGGAACATATTTTTGTATTGAATACAAAATATAGAGATTTGTGTTAAATACAAAAAAAAAAAAATACAAAAATAATAGTTTTTAAAGGTATAATTTATTACACCATTTCTATTAATGGAGTAAGTATTAAAAAAACAACGATGAATGTTATATAGTACTAGACATAGTTTATTGTGGTGCCTATCGTGCTGTTACAAAACGGCTTCGCACACCACCGGCCCAGCCGTGGGCCGTGGGCCGTGGGCCACCAAACGAAGCGGAGCCGGCCGGTATTGTTGCCAGTAAAAAATGTAGAGTCGCTGCGACACGTCCCGGCGGTCCGGAGCGGAGATCCATAGCCGCGAGTTATCATTGAATGACCAATCATACAGAATGGCCGGAGGGGGGGCGGTGGGCGGCGCCGCGCATGCGTCCCGTTGCCAAGACGACGGCACGTACCGCTCCGTCTGTGTGCGTGCTAGTCCGACCGGGACGTGTTGATCCTTGACGACACTCGTTAAGATATCGCTTCGCTCGTGTCCGATGTACCAATTTACATAAAAAAGCGTTCATACCTCAGCCGGTTTAACTTTTTATGTACATATCGTTATCTTTTAAATGTTTCATTAAAATTATCATTGATCTTGTTATGGTAGTGCATATTGATTAAGTGTAGCTAACGTTGATACGTCACCTTATTTTTTAAATTAAAATACTCTTATAATGCATTTTCAGTAACTGAGAGTACAATAATATGTGCTCATTGACTCTTGTTTATAGTCAACTATGTTTACACATTTGTAGATATAAATGGGAAACGGTTGAATCGATATTAATAAAACGAATGGATACATTTTTATTATAATAGAAACAATATCATGAAAGTTATTGTAAGTGTTCAGTGATATTACAATATTAATTGCTAAAGATAAACACAGTCATAGTATTTACAAGAATGAAATAAGTAAATTTCGTCTATGTCTGCAACACATGTAAAATATACACCAATATCTACAAAATAATTAAGTAGAACCTATGTTACTCGGTCACTTTATAAGTTATATTAGATGATTAATAGCTCACATTACATCGACATTTATAATGCACTTACGAAGTCACACTCCACAAAACAAAATCGAAACCAACCATAAACATTTTACTACACTCACATGTCGCATACAAAGCCATCGGCGTACATCGATAACCTGTGTGACGTCACACGCGGAGTCAACACTCCTCGGTCGCGCTACACTTACGTACTCGCACCGCATTCCACCCACACACCCACACACCCACGCCCGTCGCACGTAGCGTCACGTCGCACGCACACGCCGCCGAACGTCCTTCTACGCCCAACCGACTCTATCTATTTTTATGTGTATACTCTGCCGTGTCCGTAGTCCGTACGTACGTAAGCGAATTCCTCGGAGACCTGAAAAGAAATTTTACAAGGGAGTCATTCTTTTGAAAGCAAACCTTCGGTTGTAAAATGGTGCTCTCAGACGTTATAAAAGGGAGACGCCGCTCCCGTAGTTCGCATCCCGCGGGCGTTATCGGGAGGATGATGAGGGAATTGCGTTATCTCTATGAAGTGGGAACTAGGCCTGAGAACCTTTGAAGTATACGAAAAATTACAGACGAGTATGGACTCTAACAAGATGGCGCACAACTTTTGTAGCGTCACTCACTTTGGAGGCCGCGAACGTAACCAGTCGGGTTTCGGCACGAGATGTCGAATGTGTTGTAAATAAGAATAGGATGCATCTAAAATCAGCTGCTTAGTAGTCTATTTAAAATTTTCAACACCCCACAACTCTAGAAGCATCATTATTTATAAATCTTTCAAATACTCGGACACTTGTCTAATAAAATATCATTATCCTAGAACATAATCTACTCCAGCTCGACCTCTCCACGACCTGAACCCGCATGAATAAATCGGCTGCACGGTTCCACCTCGACGCTGCTGCACTCCGGCCGGACCCCGAGCCGGCGCTGCTGGACGGTCAAAAAACGCGTCATCCTGAAAAAAATCGATGCAGGAGCCAAATAAGAGGCATTGCGAAGGTCACGGCCCCATCGATCCGGCGTAGAAAGTGAGACCGGCTGCCACTACTAACACCGTCCCGCTGGCTATGCAGCCTGAATTAATCGCGCATATATTTGAATACATTTGAAGCGGCGCAGTTCGGCGCGATGTCGTCGCCCCCTTAAGTTTTAGCGATTTTGTTGCGAGCAGCCGCACCGGGTGATTTTGAACCTCCGTGCGAGTGGTCCTGGATCCTTTGGCGTTGCAGACCGATAGCTGAACACTCAGCGCCGCGGGTCGAGCGCTCCGTTGGACGTTCCCGCTTCGGACTTCGATGCCACTGTCGTTTAAGTTTTAAATCGGACCGACGGACTTCGGTAAATCGTTTCGTGGAAGCTCGTGGTGTTAAAAATTGTTTATCGAATTCTCCATCGTCGTAGGTACGTTATTCAATCTTTGTGTCAATTGTATCTTCAAGATCTTTCTATAAGTTGGGTTGTATGGACACGACCAACAGTAAGAACTTGAACGGAAGAGTATGTGGCATAGTGGAGTCATTGAAGAAGTTGCTCTTTGCCCTAATTCCAAGTTCAAATCAATTCGTTCTTGTTTTCACTCGGATCCCATTACGGTGGAATCATCTAAAATTGCTGGTAGCACTCCCGGTATATCTGAAAACAAGAAGGAACAGTTCAATTCCAGGGGTTAAATTATTTGACTGAATTAAAAAATTGTTGAAATGATAAAACGTAAAGAGAGTGCGTCTTTGACTACTAAAATGGTTGTATACAAATTAAAGTGGTACAAAGAATTTTTATCCGGCTGCAATTCATATATCCAACTACTGTAAAGCTTGAGCAAGGGTTGGAAGCAATTTTTTTCTCAATCCGACCCATATATTAAGATAATAAACTCTTATCATTCTGTTTCGTCTATGAATGGGCTGTAAAACAGTCGGTGACAAAAAGCGGCAAAGCCATTTTATTTTACAATATTTTATAAGCTTCAATGAAGTTTGCATGAAATTAAGTAGATTGTACATATATAATAGAGTAACTCTGATTGTCTTGTCATAGTTTCATTAGTAAACTTTACATTTTCTTTTATCCGTAAAAACAGAATATAAAGTTATGTTTTTAATTTCGGTGACGTTTTAAATGTCAGTTGGAGACATGTAATGCTCAATCTTTTCCGTTGTGATGTAAGCTCATTTCGTCAAATTCGTTGCAAGCTCCACACCACGGTTGTTCTTTTCAGTTTTAGAATAATAAAAACTTGCCGTAGTCCACCGAATCGGCCAAGAAGGGCACGCTACCTTCCAATTACTAAAAAATGTATCTCAATGGTAATTTCAGTTTCTGGTCAAATATTTCCCGTTGAGAACCCATGTTGGAATACAATCCAATAACAACACACGTTGTTCGGCTAGAATGTTAGGCGACACTGCGAGTCCGTGCTATCGGTATTCCACGCACGCTCCCCGGCAGATGTCTTCCAATTATTAGTGCGTGTATTTTGTGTCGGGAACAAGGTACGTAGTGTTATTTTGTTCAGTTTTAATAAATACAAGAAAACGTGTTTCGCCGATCGTCGTATTGGGAAACCACCTACTGTGGTTTGAGTGCAGTGGTTGAAAAGGAAATCTCACGGGAGAGGCTAAAAAAACCCTCAAATTGTGAGAAATTCTCGAAATTAATTTATGTGTGTATATTTACTTCAGTGTTTAAAAAATCTTAGCTATCAAATTTTTATATACTATATATGAATTAATCCGCTTAATACTAGAATTTAGGAATTATTTATTGAAATGGACGTACACTCATAAACAGAATGGTACTTTATAAAATACATAAAATATGCAATGTTTATAAAATATTTCAATAAAATATCTCTATATAAAATAAGATGTGTAATTCATATAATATTTTTAAGAAAAACAAAATTAACGCTAGGAGTTCGTGACGTCTCTGGATACAGAAAATCATTTTCTTTTAATGAATTCACAACCACAATATTATGAACAAGTATTAACTGCACGAGTGTCATTACCGCTGCTGTCAATTTTGTAATTGCGTTAGGAATAATCATTTATGCAGCGCTGTATGTATGATGTTCGGATCAGAGACACATTAATAGGCCTTTCCGTCTCAACTAGAATTATTTAAGTAAATACTCGAGGTTGGCAACTTCGATGTCTGCGATGGTAATTAGTTTGGTGAGTGGCTATTTCTTTATAAAAAAAAAAATTGAACAACACAATATATACACACAATATATATACAACACAGATCATCATTAAAGAAAATACTAATATGTAGAAGACGCTTCAGGTCTGGAAAGTTAGGAAGAAAGTCGGGTCCCGCAGTGGACGATTTAAGTTTTCAATACGATTATTAATATTCCGGAGGGAAGTGCGCGTTCTGTTAGGGCTCCGGGTGTCGATTTTGACGTTATTTTACTTCTCTAGTTTGTATATAAAAGTGCGTACGTAAAAAGATGGAGACGATCGGGATTTTATTAATAAAGAAGCAGATTCTTAAGTTACTGGTGCGCTTGTATTAAGAGGCCGCGATGTTCAACGCCGACATCTGTCCGAGCCGCGTGGGGAATACCAATCGTCGTGACATGCTGACTTTCTTCTAAATGCGACTTTTACTTCTTTCAGGCCATTGTTTATTGATTTCAATGTTTGAGAGAGCAATAAAAGCACAGAAGTTTCACTTTTTTTCTTGTGATTTCATCGTGATTTCTCGATGCCTTAAGAAAACCGTTTTACTATTAGCACGTGCATTTCAGTATTTTAACGATTTATTCGATTGTCAGCATCGAACATTCGACGGTGCAGGAGGTAAGAAAGTTATTCACCGTAACGGTGAAACATTACGGCGGTGCCCAATTACCTTGACTAGACCGTTCTGTAGAGATATCCAAATGGGCTAGCCCGTTGCCTGCGTTGATCAAATATGCAAATGAATGTACCGATAATGATTTTTCGTGATATCTCCGAGATAATTTCACCTCTGCTGTCGCTCGGCCCGTCCCCGCCGTGCCGAGGCTATTACTGGAGATTAGAAGAATCGTTCGGATGCGACGCGACGCGATAAGGACCTCTTTAGGCCGCTAGCGCTCCAGGGCGCTTACGTAATGTCGATTGGCTGGCTGCTTTTTGTTCTTTCTTGTCTAATATTCTGATAGTAGACAGTTCCTATGAGTTGGTCGAGCGTGAATTTTGTATGTTAATACCGGCTACCGAATACCTACCGGATTGGCTGCCAGCCGTCGGGCCATGAGTGCTTCGGGTATAAATGTTTATAAAACTGCAAAGCTTAGTGACTTTCAATCAAAGGCAAAGTGAAGCTTCACAACCGGTTGTCAGTATTAAGAACCAAACAAAATCTGTGGACCCAAACAGAGTCCGCTAGGTATTAATCACAGCTTGGTTTGGCGCAATAAATCCATGTTGCATTTCCCAAAACGGTCCTTGCCCGAAAATATGCAAAGCGCGAGCCGGCCCTTGACACCGTCGGCTCACACAGACAAGCACGATGCGTGTTTACAAACAAGTAATTAGGGAGTGTGGGTGTCGACAATAGGACTGTGTGGGTGCAAGATTGGTGCTCCCGTGCTAGGGTTGGCCAAAAGATATTTAACGTTTTGTGATAATAATAAATACATATATAAATTAATTTATTTTACGGTTGTTACGGCTGAAAAATTTATATTAAAATGGTAATTACCAAAATAACAAAAAAATAATAATTATAATAAGATCTTTAGTTATCGAGTTCCAAATTTTTCTTCAACCTGTTACTCGTATATCAATATTTTAATAGTTAGATACATGTAAATTAATATGCAATTGTACATTTCATTAATATTTTTTAGCCATAATCTGGTCGTAGTCTGAATTTCTGTAACATTAAAATATTGTCATTTTTCACAGGAACAGAATTTAATTGCGGCCTTAGTATGTAATGCCAGTAAAATAATGTTTTATGATTATTATAGTTTTCAATTGTTTCCAGTTACAGCCCTACGAGCCCTGTAGAGGTGCGGTTATGTAAAATGTACGAGTCCCGCTGAACATGTCCCGCTGATACGCACAGATGTTAGTGAAAAGAATTTTTGTGCCCGTGAAAATTGTCTTCGCTGTTGACGTGCTGTCACTGAGTGCTATCTTCAAATGTTGCTTCCAAAAATAATTCTACGCACATCACGTCTTTGTGTCAAAAAATACCAAATTCTTGAAAAGCTCTCTGTAGGCCACGAGTTCCTCCTTAAAATGCATCACTGCGTATTAGTGATAATGTATGGTATATGACAATGTACCGTCCATTAGGTAATATCGGATGGACTTCAGGTCGTTTTGACATTTCATATTTTTTACTGATACGAATTGACAACGAGCGGGCAATGCACACAATGGTATGCAACTTCTGCATGCCACCGACAGGTGATGTGCCAACCCCGTCACAAGACTGTCACTAATACTTTGCCGCTCGTGAACTATCTTTTAGGAGATGGAACATCTCGTCCTTACCTCAATACAAAGTGACAACTTGATACACGACGAAGTAGACATTATTTCGATTGTAAATTCAAAAAAAAAAGACCAGCTTCTGGACCAATAAGCATGTTATTACAAGCGAGCATAGAAATCGTAAGTGTTCTCAATAGGAAATGAATCCCTGCCCATTCGACGCTGCGGCTCTCGGAGCGAGCCGGTGACTATAAAGGAATGCATGTTACGGATTCATCATCATCATTAACAAACAGAGACGGTTCGCTCGTGACTCATACCGGATGGTACCGGAGGATACCTGAAACATTACTATATATCGACACTAAAGTATTACCGCGGGCTAAATGACCTATCTTTTTAATAATTAATATTGGGATGAACTTGATGTTCCAAAAATTAACACAGTAAACATTGGTGATCTTGCGGGCACAAATAATCTGTTAATATTTTTTTACTACTATTGGTCTATGACAAGCTGTTTCCCTTGCACCTAACCCATATAGCCAACCTGACCTTATTCTGTGTGCGACAAAATCGTCTCGCGTGGACTGCATCGCAATGACAAGGTCGCGCCCGCCCATTGTTCTTGCTAACTTGGGGAAACTTCGACAGTAGCTCGCTCGACAACAATGTCAAGGAATTTTTTTTATCAAACCGAGCAGAGGGGCATATTATTCATCCGGGGGACAGTGTCATTTACTCGCGTCCAATAATCTATGTTTTTGGTAGATCTTGTAGGACTTAGTGAACGGGTGAAATCGTGTATTCTTAATACACCGAGTAGAACTATAGTCAAAGTCCAAAGTCGGACGGTCAGCAAAACATTCATCAACGCTACCACGCAGTAGGTCACGTTGTATACTTACGTTACGGCAGCTGGTCATGTGTCGGAGCCTGTCGCTCTAACTTTTATCGGTGCAGTGAAATACAATTGACTTGGACTCACGCAGACCGAATCTTTGCTTTAGAATCGGCCATTCAATCGTCATCACAAGTCACAAATATTCAAGTGCTGGTCTACAGGTTCTTCTTAGAACGAGAGGGGTAAACGCCGTGGTCTATCATGCGGGCCATGTGAGCTTTTGTAGCACAGGTTTGAAGACCATAGCCTTTCCACAGATTTGAAGACATTATTTAGAATGACGACTGGTAAGCAATTAAAAATATCCATCGAGCATTGATATAACATTATCCGATCATGTTTACCAATACCTCGTTTGGCCTGAACTGACTTCCTTCGGGGTATCCTTTCAGTAAGGTCAATCGTCAGATACCGACCGGCGAACTCGCCGAGTGGCGTAGTCGCGGACGATGTGATATCTAAAAGGTGTGAACATCACAGCGTCATGTCAGCGTCTGCTGTATTGTGTCCGTTTAGCGTACATCAACATATCGCACACGGGCAGCCACGCCGGCGACGGTGCCACTACTGCCGGCTCACCACCGAGCACCGGGTCGACTTTAATGTCGACAGCGACGGACCTGCTTCGAAGCTTGAACGTCTTAGGTTGTTATAATCGTAATTGTTTCATTTAAATTACATTTTATATTTCTTTTAACATCTATATAAAGTACATGGGTTGGTTTGGTAGTTAAACAAATATACATAAGTCATGCGATCACTTGTTGGTAAGGTTCTCAATATAACACTCGCTATAACAATTTATGAATTAATTCTATATTAAATTTTAATTACTACAGTTTAACATTTAAGATTAATGATTATGAAAAGGAAAGATAATTTTTAAGTTATTTATTATTTACTGTTTCAATAACGGATACGAGGTGTCTATCAATACATATGTTTAAATCTATCCACAGAAGTGTTAAAAATTATGCTCGGTGTGAAGCGAAAACAATACATCGACGATCCAATCTCAACGTATTCCAATAGTGATTCCCGTAACGTCCGACCACAGTTTTTCCTGTTGTACTTAGTCACATTTATAGGCAATATTGGAACTTGGAGGTTTCATTGACTTGCTTTTATGTTAATTGGATTTTCCCTCCGCTACACAAATCGCTCCCTCCCGAATTATTTTAGAGAGAACAGAGGTTAGTGTCGAGCACGGACGGAGATCGTTATTACATTCCCTCTTTAGTGCACTCTGGCTAGTTTTGGTCACAAATGTTTTTGAAACAAAATAGTTGTTTAATTGAACTTTTTCTAGGCCTTCGGCGTTCATTTAGGAGATTGAGACATCACTGTAATAGAATGGCTTGTCTGCGGATCCAGTCTTACGTTTCATTTACGGTTTACCACTCCTGGTAACTCGGTTTTAGTGACACAATTCTATTTCTTATCCAATACTCCTCAGACGAAACGCAGAAATATTCGAAACAACTTGCTTCATACCAAAGTCAGCGGAGTAGCAGTGCGGTGATCGTTCCATTGAAGGCCAACCAACTATCGCGTTGTAAATATTCAAACAACATGGTTGCGTTGTAGATTATTCAGCAGGTAATATAATTGTATTTTGAACACTGGAGCCGCAAAAACCGAAGTTGTAAATTGATGTCCTAATGGACGGGATAATTTCTTGCAAACTTAGACCAGAATTCGAATCCTCGCTGGTTTTGAAAATTTTCCTTAATGTTTGATTCTTCAACACCCATAGTCAAAACGGTTGAAATTAGAAACTTAAATTCTAATGCTAAATATTTATTATAAATGCGACATTTCACCAAGAATGAAAATATGTGAATTCTACCCTTAACAAGCCAAAATCCAGGATGTAAGTTTGTAATCAATGTGTAATCATTCCATTTTTAGGTACATATATTCGTCGATGTGTCTATAAGTCGTCGTGTTGCTACTGGATTGATGACGTAACCTGTAGCGGTCATATTCGCACAATATGGTTGTCGAGACGATGGTTGATATCTATAATAGTATCTGCTAGGTGACGCTGTACTGCCGTAGGTAAATTGCAGATCGTCAGAACGTCAGTTCGGTCAGTTGTTATTGCTATATAAACTTTAAACTGTTGTCACTAGCGACACCGGCGGCGGCCGCCGACATCTGGGTGTGCTACACCGGCACGTACTCGTTGGTACATCTAGAGATATATTTGGGGGTGGTGACTAAGGGAGGGGTTAATGAACCTACGGGGATGCACGGCAGCGGGTATTCTGCAATAATATTAGTTCTGTGCGCAAATGAAGGCTTCAATATTCGCTCGCTGTGTACGTAAATTTGTTTCGGTGGGTCCATGCATTGCGTTCTGCGCTGGGTTTGATTATTTCATTAGATAGTCTCTAAATATATATAATCGTGTTTGTGGATGATACGGTGTGATCGGTATATTCATTTTCTTATTCTAAAATTGTGTTGATTCGAAGGGCATCGAGAATAGCGACTTATCAGTCCTGTTTGGCATCAGCAGGAGTGTATTGTGAGCGGTTTAAATATGACTTAATCATATTTGAGGTAAGATAGTGATCACCATGGATGACATGACCGTCGACCGTGTAAATAAATACCGATTACGGTGTACTTATTTCAATATGATCCGTGATCTTATTGCTGTAACTACTCAATCTTAGAAAGTTACTTAGCGTTACGAAAACGCAAGCTCATATAAACTCCGATTCCATTATTCAAGAGTATAACCAAGACTCGAAAATAAAAATTCGTCCGTTACATAAACGTCTCTCTCGGTCGGAAATAGAACTAGGTAACGTCAGGTTGCAGAGTCGTCTAAATTGTGTAATTGTTGTGATAGTTCGTGGTTACTATTCAGTGCTCACATCGAGCTTACGCTGCCCCATTTTTATGAACAGAGTGTGTTCTCTCGTGGAACAATTCCCGAAGTGGAGCGACCTTGGTATTGAGATGCCGCACACGCCACACCTCGCACCCAGAATAACAGAATAAGGTCACGCTTCTATGAAACAGGTATGTCTGCTCTCTTCGAACGGGATGCGATCGATAATGTGTTGACGACATGATTATGAGGGTGAGTGACTTATAATATGTCTGTGTATTGTACTATCGACAGAATTACAGTCATATTCTTGTAGGTACCAGGTAACTGAAGCACTTTATTTCGTAATTATGTAGTAATCAGTAGGAACTTCTAATTCTACCACTATGTAGATATTAGTAATGACTTCCATCAAGTTTCCAATTGAGTTTGATTGATGTCTACGCCTTTTCAAATCACATTCATCCGTTAGTGACATCTTTAGGGTTTTGGTTAGCGCCAAATTACAGACGGCTGTGTTAGTCACCATGTAGATAACTAAGTAGATTGTAGAGATGGCTTAGTGGCTTGAAATTAATCTTTTGAACTATGTTCGAATCCTGCATGACCTCCTAGTATCGAGTGCGGTAATAGAGAGCCTGGTAAAAAACGGGCCCTCTGCTTCTCTCATTACAGGCATCGCATCGGTGATTTATCCATTGTTATGGACATCAATGGGTGCCGGTGACTTACTGGATAGATTATCCCTTTTTTATACATAACTGACAAAGTAACTTGACTTTCTATACTCTAAATTTTCTTATAACCGTTCGTAGTAAGTAAGAGTGAGTTTCAGTGACCTATTCACGAACCAAATTCTATATAAATTTAGTGATACAATCACTATCTGCTGATTTAGGATCAAAACTCGAATGGAGTCGCGACCTTGCCATTGCGGCACAGTTTGCGCTATACATTTTATCATTTGTATTTTTGATTTGTGTTTTTTTGTATTCTTCATTATTCAGGTGAAGTGTTGGTCTACTCATTGCTATAAACATAATCAGTTAAAAATAAAAGTAATTCATCTCAGTTATACAATTATGGGCGAGCTGTAGCTGGTCAAGGAGAACCTGTCTAGTTAATTTGCACGTTTAAGCATTTTAGGATTTAAGAAGAATGGATAAAAAATCTGCCATTTATCAAAGTTTCCTATAGAAATTAAATGTCTTAGTGTTCCTGTAAAGTGTAGGTGAAGGCCTATTTTTTATTTTTAGACTCATTAATTTAGGAATGATTATGATGCATTTTCTTGATTATTTTAACTATGTTTGTTTAAATACTTGTGTCCCTCATAATGATCCATTCCGTTTATTTCCTTACGTTTTTAGTTCTAAAAAAATATTCACTAGGTACATGTTATCATGTTTCATTCATTCATAAGCAACATCCGTTATAGACACTGCCGTTATAGGTCTGTCATGAAACCATATTATTCAAAATACTCCAGATGAGCTTTCTCTTTAATGGTATAAATAACGAGCTACAAGTGCTGGGAATAACATTTCAATCGCCGCAGCAATTACTCGTCAAAGGCGGTACAGTTGAATGCGGGCCTGATTAAACAGTAGGGAGGCCGACAGGATTGACAAAACGCTGCGCGCGCGCCGATTCACTCGTACCCTCGAAGATCGCCAACAAATTTCCAGAATGGCTGCCCATTGAAACGTCATGAACTCTGCATTGTGCTTATATCTCCTGACTCTTGTTACGTTTTGGTTCCGCATGTCAATAATAAGCCTCGATGTCGATAGCCCCAACATGTTCCACACTATTGTTACAATATTAACCTTCACCCAACAACTGTATCCCCGTTGACTCCACAATGGTTTAACTACGGATTTGTTTATTGCGACAAGACGGTATGATATGGTAATGTGTATTCATTTTCATAGCCGTAGAGATATCGCCTTAAAGCAGATCATTTTAATAGGAAACGTCGTTTTCTTTTTAAACCTCCGGTTTTGGTAGACTGTGAATTATGAACTGATGATGCAATAGAATAGAATACCAAAATGATAACGGTTGCATAAGTACAGGCTTAAATTGATTCAAGACCATTGTAATTTGTCCAATATTAAAAACCTGAAAAGATAACAAAGCCCATACGTTAAAATATTCAAGCATCGAAGCGTAAAACCTCTGTAAACAAAGCCGTACTTGAAATTCTCAATCACAGACATGCAGACAGCAATTACATTCAAAAATAATATTGAGACTCGGCAGACGAACAATAACGAACCTCGCCATTAAAATAAGAGCGGAATAATAAATGAAGGCGAGCTCAAATTAAAAAAAGGTACCACGGCGGATGCATAGAAATATGGCGGCTAGGTACCGAGACCAATCAAAATTCTTCGTCAATTAAGTGAGAGGAGATCGCAAAAGGAAAATTGAAGGAAAAACTGAGGGTGGCTTCGGACGCTAGTGATGTGGTTGTCGTGGAATCATCATATGGAGATAAAGATATTGGCGTCTTTGAAATTTATTTGTCGCTATATGAAAACTCTTAATTCCATAATTTTCAGATGTGTTCATTGCTCAGGATTCTCAATTGATTTTGTCTATATTATCTTGAAATTATTGTAGGTACTTAAATGTAATAAATATGATAAAAACCTGATTTACTAAATAACAAATGGTTTTAAGTGGTACTTCTATATTCGTTTGAAGACACTAAACGTAAGGATTCGGCTGCTTCAACAAAATTTCACCCTTATAGTAGATTCGGAACGTTTTAGTATAAACACTCGCTTATTTTCAAATTTAACATGTTTTCATCGATATCAAAGACGGTTATCGATAAACTCCAACTCTATGCTCCTCGAGCGCCCAGCTAGATATGAAAGCTATGGAAATAAAGTTTGCTCGTCCCGCATTGTAGCGCGTGCCTCGTAAATGGATTTTATCACTATATAAATATTCCCCCATTTTTACGTACCTCCCTACGTCACGTTATGCCGGATTTACGTACCAGAATGTGTTTACGTTACAATGGACGGTGCAAATGATAGCACAAAATGTTGCAGCAACCTATTTATAAACTACAGATAATATGTTGTGATGTTTTCCTAATGAGATAATTTTTATAATCACATTGTTATTAGCGGGTTATCACAGTTGGTCCAGTTTGTTAACGACTTAGGTTGATGTGTGAATTATGAGATTCACATACATACATTATTATAGAACTTTCAAGTATGCAAGTTACTTCACGATGTTTTCCTTAACTAAAGCAATTGCTAATTCATTTCAAATACTTATGTAACTTCGAAGAACAAACAGTACGTTGAGGATTCAAAACTAGGTCTGCGGGAAAATGGGGTTTAAAACACTAAGATATCACTGCTATTGTAAATTGTTTAAAATGTTTGTCATCGATGCTATTCTTAAGTGTTTTTGATATTTTTAACTTAAATATTTTTTGTTATATATAATGCAAAAACAAATTATACGTTATGAATGTAAAATGACAACAGGATATCATTATTTTCAAGTTTTTAGTAACGTTTCAAGTTAAAAATTCTACTTATTAAACTCATATTGGATTCAATAGCACAAAAGCACCGTACTGAGTACCAGGCAAACATAAAATGGTGGGCGTTTATCTTGGCGAGTCCGGTGTCCGTTTAGCGCGACCGCGGCCTCCGAGGGCAGATCTGTGAAATTATGCGCGAAATGCCCTACGGCTCATTTACTCTAAACGGTGCATCTTTGATACCCCATTGACCCTTCGGTGCCATACTCTCGTGTATTAATAATGAATTGGGTCCCTTTTACGTTTCGTTCGGTTCATCGTAACACGGCAATTATTGATGACGGGTTCGATAGGTCCCGAAGTTACTTCGATAGCTTTCGACACAGCAATACTTTCTCTTAAAAAAGTACTCAAATGTACCCTAAGTTCATATCACATAGTACTTATAAGAGCTTTGTAATATGAGAATCAGGTAGTTTTTAAACAGATGTGTCGGATAGAATCAGTTTAATGATATTGTTTTTAATTTAAATTTCAATTAGCTGTCCAATAATCTGCTGTCATTAGAATAACTTAAGTAAATGTGAAAACAAAACATCTTTCGCCTTCATAGTGTTTACTCAGCGCGGTGACAAGATTATCTCATAACGGCCAACATTGTAGCAAAACCTCCCAGCATTCAATCAGTCGCGTTCCCAGTTTCGATTTAAATGCACGTGTCGTCGCGTCAAGGTTCATGCGGATATAAAAGCTGGTCTCTTACAATATCTGGAATCCTGGTCTATGGAACGCTTCACGACAGTCCTTCGGGGCCGCATAAAGATACGCCACCTGACGCCGCGACCTAACCGCACCACCTTGCGTATTTGGCCTGCAGTTGCACAGGTCTAACAACCTCGTACTAAAACAGAATATCGATTACTTTCGCTACTATAATGTAATCCCCCGCCCACATTTCGTTTTTTTAGCTCGGGATAATAATACGGTCGTCTCGCTCCGTCCCGGGTCGGTCGCCGTCCCGTGGGCGCACATCCCGCTCGCTCCCGACCTGCGCCCCGCCGTATGTAAATGATCGTCTCCTCGCCGCTGTGTGCATCTACCCTCGTATCGACACACCCACACACGCGGACCGACGTTTGAGGTTTACTGCCCTGACAGCTTTCATCCTATTTTAAATACGAATTTGATGCGACACGACGTCCTCGAGTTGCGATTTTTCCAGCGACGTCTCTCGCGACGCGGCCGGCCCCGGTGAACGAGGTCCGCACCGTAACAGGCGTAGTACGATACGCTAGACATGCAAATGTACGTCTAACTGATGACAAAGATAACAAAGCTGGGGCAGTTAGAGCGCAAACGATTTTCCCCTGACTCCCAGCGTGGAAAATGGTGGTTGTCACGGAATTCTACAATTTCTGGTCGTTAGAGGAGGGGCGGGTTTCGCTTGCGTCATTTTACAGTGCGGAGTCGTCGACTTGGCCGTGACGTCACGCGTACGTCGAAAATGACACTTTTACGAGCAATAATTTACATTATTTCGGTGTTAAGGCTCGCGTGCCAGCCGATTGATTTTATGTCAGTCTCCTCTCCCATTTGCGTTCAGTAAATCGAATCACAGCTACACGCCGGAGTTATTTTGTAATGGTTGGTTCGCGTGAACGCTTTTTTTAACTTGGTTTGTTTTGGCGTAACCCGCACTTTTGTTGACAGGAATTTATTTTTGATATGTCATTTGTTCATTTCACTTTGCTATTACTAACCTGCGTCAAAACAACTCCTAGGTACGGCAACATTTAGCCAAATAATTTTGAATACTTTTTAATTATACGAGAAAAATTATTACTTCCTTCTTCTTCTTCTTCCTTCTATCTCTTTACATACAAGTATCCTCATGTGTGTTTGTATAATCATATCTACTGATTTGCGTGTAAAGCAAACCAAGCTAGCAGAAATTACGCTATGAACTTGTAATTCTGAACGCTAACATAATAATAGTATCCTCCTGTAGCCCATTAAAATCAATTATTAAGAATCTCAAGCATATCTACAGATCTAAGCCAGTTACAAAAGCTGTACCAGTTCTAACAACTGAGTTAGCTAATGATGTCAAATGTTCACTGCGGCTCATCGACATCCGTAATCTATTTTATGTGCTTGCACTACTATCAAACACATATAAGTAAGTTACATTATTTACAAGGAGAGTAAAGTTGCTTCCGACGGAATTAACTATTGTAGATGGTGCAATAGTAGAAACGTTCTCCTTACCCATTTGTCACTATTGACATAGAAGCTCGGGGGCCGGGTGCCAAGGTCACCTGCGCTGCACGGTCTAAAAAATAAAACATTAGATGGAGTAGCCGCGCGAACAACGTGAAGTCAGTAACAAGAAATGGCCGATAAGGGCGCGGACACACGCGCGCCCAATTAAGATCTTCATTAGGCCTTCCGCGAACGGCCGCTATCACGGCACGACGCGGCTGTAATAAAACAAAGACAGATTAGACAGCTGATGCGGTGACGCGCGGTATGAGCTCACCTTGGCTGACCTATGAGACCACTGAAATACCTTTTACAACCACTCTAAAATAATCGGTTAAGTTTGAAATCCATCAAAGCCGGTGTTGTCACGCTTATCGAAAAGTATGAAGGTTTTAAGCACTGGAACAAATTTCAAGATACTAGCAAATTATTACATAGACTAAGGCCCTGGATAAACCGGTAGGTTGACATAATATGTTAAAATTAAGTGACGTATGGTGCAAAATGACGCCATTAATATATTTTTTTTAAAAACCCTTCGCAAACAGGATGTATTTGCAATTGTCAATACCGTTTGTTTTTCAAGAGCTTAAGAGGTTTAGCACTTTCAATCCTGCAGTCGACTAGTCTGCATTAGCCAGCGTGCATGATCTGTTGAAATTGTGTGATGATTTGTAGTTGTCAAACTTGCAGTCACTGAAAAACGCCAACCGCACTAAATACTCGAATTAGAATATTTCACCGCTCCTGTAATTTTTCAAATGCGTGCGTATTACAAATTATCAATTGATTTGGTAAAGAAAAATTCGTAAGGGAAACTGCGTATCTGAGAGTTCCGTAATGATCTCAAAGGTTTATTAAAGCTATCAATCTACACTTGGCCGGCGTGGCGGACTATGGCCTTAACCTCTCATCATTGGGATTGCCATTCATTAGAGAGGCGACCCTCGACCAGCGGTGGAATATTGTGGGTTGTTATGATGATGAAAAGATGTTTCGCTATGTTTGTGTTTATGTTTGTTTGTGAACTCCTGTTTTGACCCCAGAATTAGGAACTACAGAAATTGGAACATACCTCACACGAAACTATTATTCTCTTTGAAGTCGAAGTAACGATACATTCAAAAATGAGTAATGAATTCCGATTTAAATACGGACATAATACACATAGTTTATTAAAAACATTTCATCAACCTATATAACAGTTGTTGAGAGAAAGAGAAATGTAGTTTGAAGATTTCCAGCGTCCGATGGAAGGCAATCAAATAAAAGAGGTGAATTTGGCACGAGGCCGAATATCGTGCTTGAGAAAGTTTATTTGTGAGCAAGTGCTCCTTTAGCCGGAAAACATACATGGTAATATAAATACAGGATTAATTTATGATAACGAGAGCACTTTTTTCCTACACTGACGATTCATCAATCCATGTGTGCTGCCAGTAGGTGGCTTTACAGCATTTTTCGCTTATTCGTGTTATTTTCTTAAATTGTTGTACTTTTACCACCCCTAACCTTACTATCTACTACAACCTATTATCGTGACGAAATTGTTTCATGGCGGTGGAGAATAAATACTTCGACTCAATTACATGGATCGTGGTCACGGCGAGACGCGTCTTGGGCACCCGTTACTGTTCAACTATTTTTCTGGTATTGCAGATGTGTATGAGAGACTGCTACCATTTGCCACCGCGTCGTCCGTCTGCTATCTTACTGACTCCAAACAAACGTAGACAGGATCCAGACCCATCGTGAGTTACTGGGGTGCAGTGTTGTCCTATTTGCCGTCAATGTAAGCAAGGCACGTAAAGTTGCCACGGCTGACTTCATCGGTGTTTTGTGTTTTACACAAGCGCTAATTAAAAGGAATTGAAAGTTAATTGAATACCTACAGCGCAGTAGTCTCACTGAGCGTTCCGGGTTCGATTCAATCGACACCTCAATTTGTTAGCTTCGTAAAGCCATATGTGAACGTTGTGTAATGCTAAATATTACGTTGCTTGAATAACGAAACGTAGTGGACTGGAAGACAACTACAATCGTACGAACAATTTGTATTGCGAGCGTGAATTATAGATGATGATACAGTACTAAGAAGTTACTAAGATATTAGATGTTTTATAGTGTAGTTAGTAAAAAACAATGCTACAGGAAATAATTGTCATTATTGATACTATCTATGTGTACATTTAACATTTGTCTTTTCGTCCCTGGAAACGTTGCTGTAAAAGCAACATATTGGACCTCCTTGGCAATCGTCGACGGGAATCGACGTGTCTACAAAACGCGCCAATCTAACTAACAAAGTACGTTCGAGTACAAAATTCAATATCAGCACTTCGGAACTGCGCTCGTATATACCGAGCACTCCTGCAGTTAGTGAATGGTAGACGAGTCTGTGGTTGCGCCGATGTGCTATCGAACAGTCGAGTACAAATGTGTTTATAGCAAGATTTAACATACTTAAGTTTCATGACATCTAATGAAATAATTTGGAAAGAGACATTTTTCTTAATATTTATTCTTTGGTGTATGACATTTAACTGAAATATTTGTATTCTCTACACATCATTCGACATCAGACTCATCATACTGCATAAGATCGGTAGACAGCATTTGAATGCTTTAAGTAGAAGGTGTGAAGTTAATTATTTCGACTTCGAAGTAGTTAATAAGTACCAAATTTATCTGGTATTGGTTCAACCATGACCATCGCCCGTGTAACTAATCTACGATACGATTAGATTCGTATCTGAAATTATCGCAGATTTGCGCATTATTAGAAACCGAGGTGGACCACCTCATTTATACATGTTACGGGCCTTAACGGCTTAATCAAAATTACGAATTTACTTAAAGGTATTTGATTCTCGGCAGAATTAGCAATATAGTGTAGCTTACTGAATTTCTAATTCCATGTCCATACGGCAATACGTGTATCAACTATACGCCATAAACACTATGTTCAGAAAGATTGTACGATGTTTAATATTTAATATAACGTTTTTACTTTTAAATCAGCTAAACGTAATTGCTGGTGAGTAACAAGTTATCAAACTTTGTATTTTACATGAAACATCTGCAAAGTAAAAAATACATACATATTAAAAGCTCCAGTGTTTGGGTTATTTATCGAAAAACTGGATGGAATTTCTAGCGACGATCTCGAACGAAACAATAAACAAACGTGTGCGCCATGTTTCAATAGACCTCGTTCCAATGATTTGTGTGCGCGGCTGTACGCTGCTGATTTATCATATTCCCGCGCGACAACAGGATACTGTACTCTTTAAATCTAGCAGAATTCTTATTGAAAAAGTTTTAACGTATATTTCTAAAGTTTGCAAATAATCGCACGAACCCACGTAAGTATAATCTGTTGGCACGACTGACATCTTGCGCTGTGGATTTATTCGTTGTGTATGAACCGTAATTAATTAGTAGCGCACCGAAAGCATCAAAATACTTAATATTCTTCCAAATAAAGTCACTGTCACTATTACTATCACTGGCTCTATTATTTTTATTTTAGTAAATGCTTTATGCAAATAATATAAACATAAGTATAACATTACACACGATATATTAACATACAAGTAACGTTTTACAGTAAGCACTAAAGAAAAAAGTCGCAATCAGCAATTGCCGTAGTGGTGAGCCACAGCACTGATATTCTGTTCAGAGGAAAGCAGCGGATGTTAAATAAAACCTACATCTATTTTACCCGCCTTTGTGTGGTTGAAAGGTGTCGTGCAAATCCCATTTTAAATTGGACGGCGCGGCAAACATTTGATTCATACGTAGTTGTTACCGTAATAATGCAACAAAATCTAGCTATGACTATGATATCAATCACATTCTCCTAGTTTGAATGTCGACGCATCAATTGAAATGTAAAACTGGGGAATAAGTACCGCGGGGCAGAGTCTGAGAATGACAGGTGTACGGGCAACGTGGATACGACATTCCGTATCCATCAATCCATCGATGCGCAAGTGGCTGGGATGATTAAACTAGAAGCACTAGAAATATAACAAAGGTAGAGAGTGACGCAATCATAAACACTCATGACCCGAGAACAAACATTTATCTGTCACGTAAATATCTGCCCCGGCCGGGAATCGAACCCGGGACCCCTCGCTCGGTAGGCAGGTTCACTACCAAGTGGACTATGGGGTCGTCAAAAATTAACATCGTAATGTGCGTAATGTAACCTGAATATTTACCGGTGATCAAAGTCAAAGCTTCAAAATCTGTGAGTCACTCGGGTACGACGATTGAATTACAGAAAAAACAACTAACGTGTCGTGAAGCTAAGAACGAGACATCGGAAGCTGCAGTGGTGCATTTTGCAAGTCTCTCAGAGGTCTCCGAGCATCGATGCTGGCTCGGACGTACGAAGGCAATGGAGACGCTATTAGTCATATGAAGGTCACTAAATACAATTAAATATGATGTTTTAAAACCAACTCAAATTTTGTAGAATTTTTTTAATAGAGAGGTTAATTAAAATTAGACGTCCACTTAAATTAAGATTACTGAGTAGGAATTATATGAAAATTAGTACAATTGAATTCAGTTTCGTTTGATGTTCAATTTATTTAATCAAAAACTATACAGTTTAATTGAAAAATAATCCGTGTGTGGTTTCCAGAACATTCAAAGTGCCTCATCCGCTGTTCCCGCTCCTCGCGAAGACAATGAGCACGGGCCCACCGCGTCACTCCTTAAACCTTTTCGCCTTATTTCACTAGCCTTCCTTTTGTTTCGAAGGCACTTCTTTATTTTGTTGTGCGATCTTATTATTTCGCTACCGTTGCCCGCATTACAACGTTCGCTTCGTTTTTGCTCACATTGCCAGAGTCGGCCGAGCTGCGTCCGGAATGAAGTAATACAGCCGCGGACTCTTCGGCATTGTGTATTTGCGTGGCTTTTTGTTTTTCAATGCAACGTCAAGTTTTTGTTCGAACCAGTTCTGTTCTATGTGTGTTATGTAACGACGGTGAGATACGATCTATATCGACTGTGGCTATCAACCTATGTGGCAGTCGATAATCTTCGCGTTCCAATTATACGTGCTACGATTAAAATGGAGGATGTCTTTTTTGGATATGTTATAACAGATTCGTGCTCGATAGAAACATTTCTTGATACGGCTATCAACTTTAGGGACTGATAATATTAGATAGAAAAATTAATCTCGAAGAAAAATGAATTTCAAGAAATTTTAATGTTGCATTAAGATCTCTTGAAAGATTTACATGGGGTAAAATAATTGTCTATCATTCAGACGAAGTGTCACTGAAATGGATATTTTTTTTTTAAACAAATAAACCAGAAATATAAATGCATTCCGCATTACATTCTATATTACACTTGGCAGAAGGTTGAATTTCAAATGACATTTGTCTTTGTTCTTTATTTTGTTCAATAGCCGATAAATGAAAAGGTAGGTCATCTAAATGGTACGTAACCACCACTACCCATTCACATCTGTGAAATCAAAGGCAATACATAAAAGCGATGCATCTGGCTAAGAAAGAAGTGGGACCCGCTTATTATTGGTGAATTCTAATCGTAGAGTAGTAGCTGTTCAGGTAGGTTAGAAAACATACCACCACGCATGAGTGCCGCCAGGGTCAAACTGGGTGGTATGGAGCTCAACGATAAAGAGGGACCGTGGTGGCCGGGGTGGGCGAGATTGGCTTTGGCGTCAACAATATGTCGAGCACAATAACACCCCAAAGATATTACTCATATTACATTAATGACAATGATATCGAGTATTTACACAGACATTATTAAAAGATAAAGCCCAAACATCCAATTAAATCAAGTAACCGAGTACTTGTTCGCAGATTGGTAATCGTCGCAAGGTGAAACATTCCGAAGGCCATGTTTTCCACCAAATAAATATCGAGCAAAATTTTCATTACACAAAAGGCAGGGACAGGAAACAGTGGCGTCTACTTAAGGCTAACTGATATCTCCTTTTAGGGCGTGTGGAGTGTGAACTACGTGTCTCCGGGCTAATTAACTGAAACATGCGCGGGCGCAGCGTAAATCAGACCGAACGTAGCGCCCCCCAGCGCGACACAGAGTTGCTTTTAGTGCGAGATGTCGCTGTAATCTCGGGAATTCCAATTATATTCTGTTAATTAGATCGTTTCGCAGACGATTTGTTGGTTAACGGGTGCAGGTTCAGACTTCTTTGTTCGAGTATTTATAGAATTGTTATGTTGATTGGAGATTGAAATTATAATATATACACTTACTTCTCGACTACCTTCGTTCCGAGTTTATGTAGAAAAATATTTGTTTTATAGCGTTGGTAGCGTAGGGGCTTTGCAAACTGTTTTGTTTACTGGGCCCACTGCAGCTATTACAGATGAAGTTTTGGAACCAGTCAGTCCAATTTAACGAAATCTAACAATCTAACAGAAATTACCAACACAAGATATCTGTGGATTTAGTGACGGAAATAAAAATATCATCTACTATTATTATAAGACTTTTTACTATTGCGGTGTTTTAATTGTTAAGGTGCATATTAATTTTTTACTGATATAAAGGATAGGGTTAGGGTGTTAACAATTAATGTTATTGGAGTGAAGTACTATTTTACTGTAAATGAGAACTAGTAATTTAGGGCCGCAACTTAGGTAGGTAACTGTGCGAATATTTTTTTTAACGTGGCATCGATTGACGCCAGCACCTTAAGAAAAATATGTGACTGTTTTAATCCTAACCTGTACAACTTAAAAACTAATTAGCTTCCTAAGAACAATATGAAGACGAAAACCAGCATAACGAGTTTTCCAAGTGAAATATTAAAGTTCAGCGTCGACGAAAAAAACTGCTGTCGAGTCCATTTGCCCTAATGAGTACCTACCATGTTAACAATGGGCAGACAGGGGCGAGATGTAAGACCAATAAGAACAATACTTGCGAACAATATCAACTCAAGGCAAAATATAAACGTAGTAGCTACTTTTATATGACAGTCGATAACGTACAAAAAGTTTCGCAGTCAACTGCAAGCGGGACAATGCCTGCCGTTTTTTAGTGCATCGGACAATCGCTCTCGGGTTAGGAATTTATTGAGTCGTACTCAAAATAAACGAACGACGATCTGTGGATCTTATTCGTGGGGCGCAAAGGTGATTTTGGCTTGCGGCTTGCCCGATAGAGCCGGCTATGTTGGCTACACGAACCCGTCGCGCCGGTAGCTCAGGATTGATCTTACACATCAGCTGTCCGTCTATACGTCTGCAGTGTAAAGGTTGATGCTATAAATAGTAGGAGATTCAGTGTCGACCAATAGTTTTGTTACAATGTAACGATGCTTCAACTAGTAAAAAGTAGTAAAACGGACATATATATTGGGTATGATTCGACTCTAGGCGGTACATCAAGTTTTCACTTAATACATAATAATTAAGTAACATGTGTTTTTAAAAATTGTCCTTTACTAATTCAAGTATTATCGCCGATCCGCAACGTATTTCCGCTATGGGTGAACTATCCCAGGAAACTTCAGTGGAGTGTATGCTAGCATTACACACATATAACACGTGCGGTTGCTCCGTCTTTATAACGCCATCTGAAGTATGTCAATTAATTATCTATAATCTTCCCAGCATCTATTTCTCTCTACAACATGTAATTAGCAATTTGTTTGTATAAAAACGTATGTTTTTCATTGATATTCACGTAGCAAACGAGCAGAGTCGGTGGTGAGTGGCCGCTACGATCACATAAAACTACGAGTATGTTCGTGTAATAAGGATTAAGACGGTAAGCCTCATTTATAAGCGTCGCTATTATCGTTCTTACCAGAGGACAAAGTTCCAAAGAACGAAAAATTGGATTGAATTATATAAAACATCAAGGCCTCCTTCTAGGCCGGCAACGCGTTATTGACACACCTGGTATTGCAGACGTACATCGGCTGCGCTTACCTTTCCATCATGTATGTGTGCGGTAGTTAGCCGACTATATTTTGGACAAAAAAATTACAACCCCTAATTTAATCTGCTGAATTTATTCCCAAAAGACCAGGTCTTCTATCGGCTTCTGAGGGGTAAAGCACACAGGTCGCCGGGCTGTTCAAATGTAACCTGGCAGACTTACATAGAGACAGCGAGGTCTGAAAACTAAGTGTTTTTATCACGTCATCCTGTACGCGGTTCGCACGCGAGCTAAATGGTATCAGCGGACACTCGCCACTACATCCTGTCGCACCGGACCCGTCTCATGCGATACTGAATGTCTGTCCGACAATCAACACTTCAAGTTAATTGGTGAAATAAATGATACCTGCGTGGGATACGGTGTATGCGCGGGATGTTTTTGCCATTTGGTTTGTTAGGCAGACCGGGAAGAACTGTATGAAAAAGAGTAGTTTGTACTTGGTTTTTTTTAACGTTAATAATTGGCAAAACGAATAGATGCGCTACTTGTCAGTAAATTGCCGCTGCCACCATTAGATGACCATAACAGCAAAGGCTTCACCGACTCTTGCAAATTAGAAAGGCAGTCGAGATCTCTTTTAATTATTGGGTTTCCAATATGCAACCGTATTTTTTTAAATTCAGAGATTCTAGGAGGGTGGTAGTTAGCCAGGATGGTAAAGAATCATATCACTATTTACGAGTATCGTATAGCTTAAATTAGGTGCTAAAATACCCAGCTACCTTAAGTATTATTAGGCGACCTTTAAGCGCCAAAGCATCACCCGTCATTCAGCAGGACACATCACGGACAGGGAAAATTGATTACACGTTAGGAAGAATGGGAGTCCTTAAATTAATTAAACTAAAACTATTGTAGAGAACGCTAATTATAAACTTACGGTTGGTACAACCGGTTATTTTTAATTGTAAATAACCGAAAAATGAGCAGACGAGTCATCTGA
The DNA here is from genome assembly GCA_003671415.1 of Megathymus violae. NCBI lineage: Eukaryota > Metazoa > Arthropoda > Insecta > Lepidoptera > Hesperiidae > Megathymus > Megathymus violae. Next base: position 801,996 of record PDGT01000091.1, read on the forward strand.
TGGTAAGTGGTCACCGTCGCCCATGGAGATTAGTAACACAATAGGTATAACTGATGTCTTGTCGACCAAGAAATAAGATGAAAGAAAGTACTAGCTCAATTCAATTCATTGACTTAACGAAGTACTTTCTGTGTATTCGAGAACAGTCCTTCTGTAATCCACTATCCTATACTGAATGTCCTGTATTCCTGTTTAAAGCTTTTCATTTTATTTACATACTTACGATTAAGACTTATACAAGTAGGTAACTGGTAGTGACAAAAACTGCATGATACTTGCAATCTAAAATACGTTGTCGAGAATGCCTGAAGTACTGCAGACTTAGAATGTTTCAAAACAATGATTGCCCACTAACTTCTGCACTGATTTCTATAAGTTATTATATCATCATCTTATTATCCATTCGGTGACACGTAATATTTGACAGAATTATGTCTAGTAGCTGACACAAATCGGCTTGTGATCAATAAGACTAATTTAGAAAATGTTTGAAGGTAATTTAACTTTTCACCCAAGAATTTCCTTTTGAATAGAGGTAAATGTGAGCATCCAAGGCAGCAATTCTACAGGGTCACTAATAAACCTCTTCGAAAATAGAGTTCGCGAGAGATAAAATAGCTCGGATAGCAGCAAATTGCCGTTCACCGATGTGTTAAGGGCCGGCACGCCTTCACCAAAGGTCGAGGGTAATTAAGATCCCTCAAGCAATCAAACTCGTCCCGTCTGTGATTGGCTGCATTCGGACCGCGAGATCAAACAAGCCAAAAGGTCCTGTCAAATGGAATATTTTAAGGAGCTGTTTGAAGTCTGCTCCGAACCTGTTTTTCGATGTTCGTGTTTGTTTTGGCAACGAAATGTCCTTTCGTTCGACGTAAACAGTATTGATATTGTAGGATTACTCCGATGTTATAATAACTGATGCCCGACTATTCAGTGCAGGTTACACTAGACATCAGCGAAATGATTTCAATGTAGGATTACGTTTGATTTTAACTAAAAAGTATCTGCAATCTCAATGGAAGCAGTGGCGGTAGACAGATCGAATGCAATGATTACCTGATGACTTGAAGGTAACTAAATATCTTTTAGTATCTATCCACTCGATTGACCTGAGTGCGATTATAACAGGAAAATTCAATGTTTTCAAGATTTTTGAGCATATAGAATTAATTATCACTTACTATGATACAAGAAAACATCATTAAACAATATGCATTTCTGAGATTTTTCCTTTATATGATACTAACTTTATGAAGCCTGACTAACTGGCTAAATTTACTAATTGTGTGGCGCAAGAGTTTTAAAGAAATAAATAAACAGGTCTACCGTTTAGAACTGCGTGAGGACACCTAGGGTCAGAAATAGGGCTGCTATTGCTTTTGCTATTAAGATTATTTTATATAAAGAAACGCACAACATTCTAAAACACTATTTTAGACAATAACAAAACATCCTTAGATATACTTAGGAGGAATTGCGCCAACTAAGGGTCGTCTTGGGGAGGTGTAAACAACCCTTTAAAATAGTGTGGCATTAGAGGGTGGAAGGGACCACCCAACTAAATATCTTTTAGGATCTGCAAAACGTCTAATTCAGCGGAGGCTTTGATGTCTCGGCTTCGAGGGCGATGGAGTCACGTCGCGGGCATTCGGATTTAGTAGCGCGAGTGTAGAACAACTATCGAACTAATTGAACGGAGTTGTGATTACGTCACAGTGGTAAATAGAATTCGAACTAATATAATTTGTATACGGTTTAAATAGGATGTATCATACTATTACGTGACCATCTATTCAATATACATGTTATATATAATATTTATTGGTGTTATGACAGAACACGTTTAAAATTCTCTAAATAAAACTATAATGACTAATATAAAAAAAATATATTTTTAACTTAACATATCTTTCCATTCAAATATTGTGCTGTCCTTATGACGCAGTCTTTGACATCATATACAATGTCTCAATGAAACCCAATATTATTTAGTGCAATTAAAATACCAAAGTCTAGATTCTCTTACAGATTGTTAGAAAATAGAATTTTATATTTTAATTCTCTGTTAAATATGTATAAAATTCGTTCCATTACCTTATTCTTCGATAATAAAAGGTTTTTATGTAAAATTTGTAGCATCTTATAAGTTTGCGGTGATAAAATGATTAAGGTAACTTTTTACTTTGATTTCAAATATGGTGGCGGCAAAAGCGCATACAAATGCATTATTCCTGTCAATTTTAAAGACATCAATTTTAATTTTAATAATTTCTGCTTTCATTCCAAAACTGACCCCCAAATACACAAGTCTTCTTACGGCGAGAACGTTCTTGCATGACTTCAGTGACATGATCAATGTGTACCAAATGATATGTGACAATCGCCAGATATATCGATCGATAGACAGATAGAAAGGTGAGTCATCCTATTAGCAGTAATAAATTATAAGGTCACCATTAACGCTCATGTTACGAAATAACGATAATAATTAAATATAAATAAAGTTTGCTATAAATATGCACATAAATATTTTTTGGAATTACCCATAATAGAAGTTATATATATATATATATATATATATACGAGATTGATCAGAAGGGTGCAGGGTAAACGGCAGACTGTAGTACAGCATATCGACAGAACACGACAAACAATCCTGTAAATGTATGGTTTATACTTGGACCGTTCAAACATTCACTTTTTAAAAAGGATCATTCGGTCCTCCTGTAGCCAATAGCATACTCATACAAAGCATAGGTCCAAGACTTCATGTTTCAAATAATGATAGGTCAGTTAATAGAAGTTTTTACAACTTATGTACTTATCAGCAGCTGTCCTTAAAGGATACCAAGGGCTAAGCTGCACATTCGATGGTATCCTATAATAATATCCGCCGTCTGTGTCATGCTGATTGTATCTACCTTTATACTACGTCTTCCTTATTTGGAAAAGAGTCTGTGTCCAGTAGCGACAATAGGAATCGAAGGAGCATGAATAGCTTACATTCAAACGCGGATTTTCCTCAATGAAGGGCAGTTTTGTAACAGAAAGCTATTAGTCTATTAATATAGAGGAAAACAAAATGCCTTAAAAAAAGATTTGTATACCTACTTACGCCATTCAAATCGAAAGCTAGAGATAAATATACAATTGAATCCCCTATTCGTAAGTTGTAACTCATAAGTCAAAGAGTCGTCGCCTGAAAAAATATGAGCGCAGAAATGAAGAGCGTCATAAATATCCCCGCGGTCCCCTGTGCGTTCACAAAAACGCCGATACCGACATCACAAGGAATCCCCAACCTCCTCACAATGGAACGAAATTAAAGCAAAACTTAGTGTAATTAATTTGGAGTACCTACTCAACGCTTTTGTAATAAATCGTTTCATCCGAGTATAAATTTTATCTGCGACGTCTGAACTTCAGACCGCGCTCCGTCCCTCTCCGACGCACGGGCGTATTCGTTGCGAGTAGCGCCGTCCCTCTCGCGAATTCACAATAAATGATTCCCAGTTTCCAGCTTTTCACTAATCACCTGTCTTGACAAGTTACACGTGCATCGTTAATTGAGCTCTATGTGGCGGGTTGAGGGTCGAATTTGAAGCGCGTGGATGTGAGATATAGTGAAGGGTGTTCGTTAGGTAAAGTTTGTAGAAATAATTTCTGTTAGATATCGGTAGGCGAATCGTCGAGTTGTCAACTAGGGCCGGAGATAAGGCGCAATAATTCTTAATCTCGCTGCGAGGGAGGCGGGAGTTTAAACCGCGATAATTCGATATTTGGAGCCGCTCTCGGAGATGTCGTCGCGACCAATAACGAATGATTAACGGTAAATGTTTTGATACGTAATCATATGCAAATATTAGTCAATTTGGAGATTGTTAACCATTTTGGCTTAAGTTACAAACCAGGTATATTACGCTGCCCCAGTGCGGTTTGGCAGGCAGGTTAAAAGCCATCACAGACTCGGAATTTGTTGTAAATTATTAATTACACATTATAAATATTGATATAAATATTAATACGTTAAAACAAACGGATGTTGTGGTTCTCTTGCTTAAATAAAAAAATAAATTGCACAGTCGAATATTTAATTCGGACAATACATTGTGGATGTGGTTTTATTCAATGTCCATCAGAGTAGGTAAACCGCTAACAAGCCTGATTATTTGGCAAACAAATGTGCCTGAAACAAGCTGTAATGATGCGGCGGAAGTGCGTCGCGACGCGGTGACGTGACGGCGGACACCGGAACTGACACCGGCAACCGGACGTCTCGGCGATATCTTAGCCGAGGTCAACGACCGTTGCGAATTAGTCGGAGTTATTGATGACAGGAACTGATTAAGTCACTGAAAAAAAATATGTGACTGGAGAGATTTCTTCAGTTTGATATATTTGAGTAGTGTAAATTAAATTTTTATAACTTTTCTGGAGATTCAGGCGATGACGTAATTTGGAAAAGTGTTTGTATAAACCTACTTGAAATAAAATTTTCAATTCCAATCGTTTTCCGAAGCGCTGATAGCTGATTTATAAGATATCGAAAAACTGAAATAAATTTGCGTGCCGTTCAGATTATTTATCAAAATCTACTGTTATTATGTTTTATATTATCATAATCATCCCGGTTATCATATTGCATTCTTTCAACCTACACGCTGCAAAAACTATAAATCCAGGCAAGTTACAAACCATGTTATATAAAACCATCCTAACATACTTTATCGACATAGAAATTCAGAATTTTAAGTGTTAGGTTACATTATTATGTTGTTAGTCATATATAATGCAATGTTTAGCCGGAAACAAGTGTACGGCGTGCTTACTGAGAGAGTACGACAGGGAAATACTCAGTGCATTGCCGGGGAGCGATATATTGTTGCGTAAAGCTCTAAGTCGTAACGCGTAACGCTTTAATGACCGCAAAGATATCGCTTGATATTCCATAGAACGTGCGCGGGAGAAAATTATTTAAAACGAACTGTCGAGTAAAGAGTGATATGCATAGAGTAATAAAAGTTAAATCAGCAAGCACAGCACCTAATCATAACACAAACCCCAATTACACCGGCCATAACTCAGACCGGCGAATCTGAGGACTGACGAGTTTTATTGCCGGCGCGTTATCACGCGTGCGGCGCGCTCCTGGCCCGCGACGGGTGACGTAAAAAACGCGGAAAAACACGAATCCAGCTCATGTTAATATTTGAGGCGTTTTTATTTGAAATTTCCATTTACACGCACCCCACCGACCCGCCACCACAACCCCCTCATACATATTCATCGAATGCACCCTCGCTCCATACACTTTCTCTGCAGGTTCATATCGTGCGATCGTGATCCGTCGAATCAGAGCTACTTGACAACTTTGTAACTGACTTTTTCGTGTCAAGGGGACGGTAATGACTGCTGGACGGCGGTTGGCGTGGTTCACAAGATGATTAGAATCGGTCAGGTGGATGGAATACATCGAGTCGGGGTGTCGTTTTGAATTCAGTTCGAACTAATTTTATAACTCATGTCTATTTATCTACTCGATATTAGGTCCACATCTGGATCATCTGTTGACTTATTATTTCCAATTTGTTGTTGCTGGTGTTGTTAACATAAATCTTGATCGGCGAACGTGCGACCAATTAAAACGGAAAAATGATACACTAAAACGGCAAAACAAGTAATTCGTCAAAACTAACATCGCTAACAGTAACCAAGGCTGCGCGTGCTCTCGGCTGTGTTGCAGCGAAACTGATTTTTACTACGGCTGTTCCTATCCATACAATATGCACGTATACCTCCAATGAAAATGTAACAACAAGATTTAATGTATGAATATTATTTGTTGGAGTTTTGGTTAGTATTGTTTTAGTAGAAGATGAGCTATGGTAAATGGTACCCGCGCTTCATTTAACGTAACACCGACGGTTTGCACACCAAAGGGGGAGTTGGGACCCGCATAATGCTGGCCTTCTCTCTCATTGCAACCAAACCACGTTAAAACATTTAACGGTCGACTCTCGATATAGGGAGGATGGTGGCAGGGCAGCTGCCTAGCTAGCCGGCTAGCAACTTTTTGTAAGTCATCCAGTTTCAGTTTAAACCCGATAAAACGTTTTAACGTATCCAAATTGCGCGCCGACCAACGTTCCGATCTCCACCTTTACAACTACTGTGAAATATTTCCGTCGCGTTAACAACGACAAACGCCTCACGGTACAATGACGAATTGCTCCTAGCTGTACCAAATATTCTTGGTACGCGATACGGATCAACAGTTAACGGTTGATAATAAATGTTAGTACATGTGCGGGACCTGTGGACGCTAATTATTACGCCGTTCGACAACAACATTTTGTTTTTAAATGCATTTTATTAGTTTCGACGCGACTATGCTAGGCCTTAAGACTTAGCGTATGCGAATTCTGGAATACACTTTCTGCTCTTTTTGATTGATGTTGAAGTATCAATAGTGTTTCTGACTTTAAGTATAAATACTTATTTTTTACGATGGTCATACATGTATTCCGATGGAATTTATTGGATTGCCCTTTATAAAAGTCCCCGCTACACCACCCTTGAAATAGAAACGCAATATTCCACCTTCCAAACTTACTTTTATTATTGATTTGCTTTATTACAGCGAATATATTTCTTGTAAATAAAGTTTGCATTAAAAAATGATGGTAAATTATGACAATGATTTGTTATATTGTGTGTTTACAAATTTATAAAGTTATGTAGAAAATCTTAAATCATCAATGAAACTGTAACGAATCATGCATCAATTAATATGTAACAACGATGAAAATATGGCTGTTCCCAGCAAATAATATAAATGTTACCAATTATCATTCTTTTTAAACGATGCCGGATCGTGTCGGAGCCGTATCGCGTGAATAGTCGCGTAACATAATTCATATCTTAAATACCGTGCTGTATACACACGAAGAAAAAGGGAGTTCGCCTTGCGGTCACGAAACAACGGGACATCGTCCGGTTCACACCAATAACTCAGTAGAGAGGTGTCTCGTGATTGTCACTACACACTCGTGATACAGCGTGGGGGATCTTGGCTGTTCATTCCGATCCTCGAAAGATGGTAGTCTGATGGTGTTTCTAGATATCCTGTTGGGGAGAAAGAGTAAAGATGAGGACAGGGCTTTGCGCTGAGACCATGGAATTTCCTGATGCGAAGAAGACTATCGCTTGCGTACCTATAACCTTAGAAAAATCCCCCCCCTCCAATGCCAAAAAGGGTGAACAAGTTCACTCATTACCTTACACTGTTAATATTTTACTAATGTTTATTAAAATTGATCTTTGTCATCATGTTTTTATAATATCATTATATTATTAAATCTTTCACAGTCGTGCTAAAGTGAGTTCTAAGAACGATATTAGCAAAGAAGAGCATTGTTTGGACACCAGTTGGTTTGTCTACCAGTAACATTAGCGGCACCTAAATAGTGAAACACTTTCGTATCGTCATTCTATATATTCTAACTCACTTCATAAAGTTTATCAAAAACTCAGACGATTATTGCTGCAATATATATGTTTTTTAGTTTCGTGTTTATTAAAATGTGGCCGTTCATCTCATGAATATATCTATGTGCCTTCAAGTTAAAACAAACGTGATACATTAACTTCAATTATACAAATAAGTATAGTCAATAAAGCTGCCTCTCGAGTTTATTTTACAAGACACAAGAATACACTTGTGGCACATTACTATCCGGTGGTGTCAGCAAGTCTAATGCCATCGGATCCACTCAGGGTTTTTTTATACCGGCTCTGCGTTTTATTGCCGACGCTAATCCTGAGGAGGAGGCGAGAACGGCTGCCTCTGTTCGATCACTCCCGACCACCACTTGAGCCGCAGTTTCCTTGTCATAAGAATATGTTTGGATTGTAAGCAATACGAGTGTTTCCCGTTCGTGTGCGGTATTGTATTTTGTCTCCAATACAATTTTAGGTTTGTATTTTTTATGTGAAAGCAAAAAAAGCTCTTAATACAGTATACGAAATCAAGGAGAGATGGTTTATACAATGTTTTTATTTTTTATTTTTATTGTATATATTAAGAAAAGCCTCTTTTTGTAAAAATATGCAATAGATTTCAATGTTATTATCATTCGGAGAAATTGATTCTCACAATTAATGCTTATAACTATTTTTATTATATTACTAGTAAATAATTATATTAACTCTGATATATAGCCTAAAAGAATTTTTCATAGGTGCTGCGGTTCGAGAGATTACTCTCCGCATAGACAAACACAAAATTCCTACTCACCCTTTATAATGTTAGCACAAAAATAGATAACGTAGATTACATACTTTGACATGAAATATCTATTCAAGCAGATGGGTACCGACGCATAATAAAATATTTCTTCGAAAAGGGCCAGTGGATTATTATATATTTAATATAATGAAAAACGGGTAGTCATTTCAAGTTATCAATTCCTCTTTAGTTTGATGCAAATTAAGTTTTGCATCAAGGAATTTGAAAAGTGATTTGGATACTGCTTTTGCTGGTCAAAACTGATGACAATAATTTGTATAGTAGATAGGTCACGCGTCTAGCCCACATCGCTATTCAGATGTGTTAATCACTCCGGCTCAATCAAGCCCGAACGCCGAGGATGCAACTCGAGATATTATCATGGGACTGTCAAATTTGCAATTAGTGACCCTCGCTCTCGTGGCTGCCGAGGTGGTGCAATAAATAATATCTTTTGATGTTTTAATTTAGATCATATTTTGTTTTGAAGTTCAGGATCGGGAGTTTTCACTTCATGTACCAACAGAATCACTATTACCAATTGCTTCTTTTAAGCCGATCGTCATTTGTCTCATTTTTCGTGCTCCTATATTGAGAACAATTTTAGAAATATATTTCAAGTACTATTTGTTCCCATTAAGCCTCTTATTTAAGTTGGTCGTAAATATAACATTTATGTTAATTTTAATATTTAAAAAAATATTAAATTAGGTTGCTATGAGTACATTTATTATAATAATTTTACATATTGTTATGTTTGAAGGCCGTTACAGGTTGGAACATTTAACCTCGTTCATGTCACGGCACCTCCAACTTTGATCTCAGGGCTCATTCCTGTAACTTTTGAAATACACACGAAGCGGTTGTTACAAATTAATGATGAGGCACGAAGAAAACATTGCAAGGAAACCACAATGTTTCAAGAATTCATAAAGTTCTTGAAGAAATGATTTTCCTCAGTAAGGTGGTGCTCGACTAATATCAAATATTGATTGAATCAAACGAATAACACGTTTCAGTGTCCGTAAAGTAATACGGTCTGAAAACATGTATCATAATCGAATTCAATTATGTTATGGTGTTTCAACGATTCCTGTGCGTGTATGAGACGCATTCTTGCTGTTTTAACTACAATTATTTCGTAATTAAAATACATGTAATTCACATACACTACTATAGTAGTATTTTCTTGTCGCTACTTCATTCTAAAATCTAACCCAAGCCAATCAGTTCACGTTAATTTCCAGTTTTTTACAATTCCCCAGGGTTCTGCACAAAATGGATCCAATCTGCACCCCAGCTTTTGGATTCGCGTCAAAGTTATCTTTTTATCTACAATTAGGATTTCGACACCTCCGGGAGGGAACGGCATCAAAGGCCGTCCTCTCATTATGCCCGTTATTGAGTTATCAACGTCGGAGGGAGATTAGTTCATACTTTCATACACAAATCCTATCACACAAGCTGACGCCTTTCACTAAAAACAAGCTCCATTTTGGTTCACCGCAACATCTCCACGTTATTTTGTTTTCGATTTTTGTGACAATTTTTAACAATCCAAATGAATCTGTGATGTTAGCAAAATAAGGTGGAGTTTCGGGTGTGAGCTTGGAGGTTAATGGAACCGTGTCCAAGTGGAAATTTGTGTCCCTTATGCCGCTAACAAGGAGGAAAGGGCGCTGTTTTCAATGCGGAGAATATAATTCTGTCCCTTAATTTAAACCGACCGATAATGAGATGCATAATCAAATTATCTTTGTGTTTTTGGAATAACTATTTTCATTTTATGGATCGATGAGTTACAATTAAAAATAATTAAACGGGTTTAAGGTCGTATTTGTGAATTGAAGTTATATTTTCCTTTCAGAGGATTAGATTAGTTGTTTACAACGAAATAACAAATGAATGTATATTATACAGAGAAAGTGTATTTTGTAATGAACATTGACATATAATTTTGGATATATCTCGTAATTTATCTAACTAGATACATTTAAAATATTAAAAACTTGATCCTTCGTACTTAGTATGTTTAAAACTTTAAAGACACTCATACTATTGAAATTTGTGTAAAATTAAAGTTGTTAAAATAAGTTTACAACCGAGATATTTTTTATATTGTTATAAATAATGCTGGAATATATCCTCACGTTATCAGATAACGTAAGGCAAGTAGATTTTTATATTACTACTCATAAGTAAACTTATCATAATAAGCATCTTCTTGTCATGTCGTAAAGTATCGTAACTCTTCAGGGAAACAGTCCTGCACATATCAATAAATGCATCCATCGTCGTCGATACTATGTCGTAGATACAAAATCAGATTGCGACGTTGCTCAATCTAAATAGGAAAAACGCGTTACAGAACAACAGCGTCGCAAAATCCAATTCGTCAGTTGACACAGCGTAGACAAGAACGTAATTAACAGTCAAATTGTGACCCTCCAGCCACGAACGGACCAGAAGGGCCGACGTGCAAATTTCAAATTGGAAAGCCGTGCATCGCTCGTAGGTAAATAGTGAATGCCGTACCTGCGTGGGAGGGTGTCTGTCGGGGCTCGGCAGGGCGACCGAATGATTCGTTAGGAGTCACTCGAGCGTTCATTCGTGAACGGGGTCGGGGTATATGCATACCTGTTATGTGCTTCCAGAGTAAATATTTGCATACATATCAAACTTCAAGTGTTTGGGGGCAAATACGTCAGGGATTTTAAAGATCGCCGCCGCATCGCGTTTGTTTTGCGTTTTTGATGAGATCATCGAACCGCGCGAATTTTAATATTTGGACGATACGAGTGTTCGCTCTGGAGTGTCTGGGGTGCAGAGATTTCGCCGGCGTTAGATCCGACACCCTCGTAGCCCCGCGAAATCTGATCCGCCGAGTCTCTTGGTAATTAAGTACCGATTTCATTTCTTGATGTATTTTTAAAAGCGTCCGACGGCTTTTTAATGGTTATTTTATGGTGACGGATCGCTTATTAAGTTTTTATGGCGAGCCGGGCAGTGACAGATGGGATGTAGTTTGACACCAGACTTTAGTGTATCGCGTCAGAGCGCGGTGCAGGCGCTGCGGGGGACGAGCCGCCAGCTCCCCGCCAAATAAAACGTTACAATCATCAGTTACAATGTTGGTTTGTTGCTGTGTTACGCCAGTTTGATGGTACATAATCATTAATGACGTTTTGCAGTCTCGCATACAGGTATACTCGTCTTGACTGTTTTAAACATGTTTTATTCCTCTGTATTCTGTTTTTCGCATTACTGAAATCTATGCATATAATTAAATTTTAACTGATCGCTTTCTGTACATGATCGATAGGTATAGGAGAAAAAATATTTTTGGGGCCTTTATTAACGTAATGAAACACAAAATAATAGTTGTTACATTTTTAGTCTGTTTGTCTGTGCCTCTGTTCGCGCTAATCTCAGACACGGCTGACCCGATTTCATTCGGATTTTCATTAATATATTGCAGTAAGTACCACTTAATACTTAAAGTTTGTTTCATTTCAATTCGCCCATTAATAAAAGTCATAAATTAAAATTGTAATTAGTAATTCATGTGCAAACGCAGCTGCTATTTCTAAGCGTAGTTTTTCTGAAGCGAAGCCAGGGCGGTTTGCTAGTCTTTTAATAGTTAAGTATTACATTATGTAATAAAATTGAAACAAATTGCTTTTTTATTTGTTTTGCAGCTATACTTTTTTCTTTCTTTATCCTGCCGATGACGTTGTCCCAATTTCTGTTCTTTCAGTCTTTAACTCTGTCTTTATTCATATAGTATTGTATTAAAAAATATAGACCACACAAAATTGTTTAATTAAAGACATGAAATAAATATAGTATAGAAATGATAGTTTTATAATTTTTATGATTTGCAACCAGCGGGTGATTACCTACAGTGCTCTTGACGTTAAAGTATATCGTAGGTTTAATGAGTCGATGATGCTGGCGTCACACCAGTTGGACTGAAATCTCGTTTACTTCGGCATAAATATAAGTAAATATCAAGAACGTTTAATATCACAAAATTAATCTGAACGCTCACACATCAATTCCATCGCCATATCGCCAGGTCCCGGGGGGCGGGGTGAAAATTAAAACAGATGATACGGCGGAACCATAGCCGGGCCATAATTAAAAAGATAAGGAATATTTTCCTTTCGATGCGAGATTATGAAGGAAACCCCTTTTGGGGCGAGGGGGCGTTCGGGGACCAGTTAACCGGTTAAGGGGCCCAGGAGACCGCGCGTGTCGAATCGGTTGCGTTCCACTGATTAAGTAAACGAAGATAACATTGCCGATATAAGAGCGACGTATACCGTCAAAAGTCAACAAGGGCTCGGAATGGTACGTTAAGTTGATTTCGTTATTCTCGAGGGTCGCGCTACTATTGTTATCTCGCATAGTTACTGTTTGAGATGATTGGATTGGCGCTCGGCGCGGTGCTCGGGACGGGAGCACATTGTTCGCCGTGTTTGCGCAGCGAGCGGGTTATCTGTTGACGCTGCTGATTACAACTACTGATAACCGTTCCAATATACCTTTGATCGATCAACGACAAATGTTTACGGTAACGTACAACGACGACGATCGCGCCCCGCGATCCTTTTACGTGGCATGGTGCCTTCTTGGGCGTTCGAATCCAATCCTATCCATCTTAGTTTATATTTTTTTAAACTACCACCTATCACTATAGGCCAAACCAACCCAACAGCCCAAATTCAAGCCCGTTACAAAAGTATTTTTCATTTGTAAGCACCCCAGCCTTTTTAACTTTTACCTTGAACACCTCGCTTTGCGACATCACAGTCATTTGAACTTAAGTAATCTGCCACTTATCCATCATTCACTGCCACATACAATCAGATTTATGGTATAAATGACAACACATAAATATTAGAATTGAATTTGAATAATATTACTTCCCTTTTAATTATAAAACATGGGTAGGTACCTAACTTATGTGCCAACGAAGGTTTTAGAAGTTCCTAGGCAACGTAAAAGTTATCTATTGCCATCTTAAAATATAAGAAACTGAGACCTAAGTATGCCCCGTGAAGTATTGACATCGGAAGCGCTCAAGACATTGTGCTACTAGCGGCAATCCTTCAACTATATTGAAGTCCCGAAGTTGTTTGACTCAGACAATCTCATGCAAATGAGGCGAGCAGACCTTGTGTTTAATGCAGAGGTTTTTTGAATTTTATTACACGTGCTATTAACATTGATGTTATCGTTACTCTTCAAGATATAACGTACAGTGGCACTGCAAGTATTTGCTGGATTAGACCGTAGAGTAACGTTATAAACGAGCACAACACATGTAATTATGAGATCGACGGCGCTGCGGAAGACAGCGGTCGGCGGTCGGCGGTCGGTACCAGCGAGCAGTCCGTCCTGCTTAGTATTCCGCGCGAGTCCGGCCCTGTATTGATTGCCGCCCTTGCTAGGACGCCGCGGCCCGCTCCGGCTGGCTCGAGCCCGCTGCGGCCTGCTAGGGGCAGTATTTTTAAAATCAATCCGGTATAATTACTTTTTACTGTAACAAATAGATTCGAAGTCTGACTGACTGATAAGTTCGTAAAAACTTTGCGTGTCAACTGCCTGCGGCTCTTACTTCTCAGCCTGCACGATTTGAAGTTAAAATCAACGTTGAAGACTAAAAGTAAAATAGTTTACAGTTCAGTATTAATGTTGAATTTTAATTTGTATTTCCCCCTCAATAATTTCCTTGTTACGAAACTTTTTGCTGCAATCGTCACGTGTTGTCGTATTTGTGTAAATACTAGTTATGAAGTTAACAAACGATTAGGTCAAATTAAAATAGAATATCCTTGCAAAATGGTTCTTAAACTAGCAACCTTCGCACACTGCGGTTTAGGTAACACAACAGTTAAATGTGTTGCATCGACAGGACTAAGAGCATTGCAGCAAAAGCACAAAGAAAAACTTTGACATCTATCGTAGTCGAAAATTTCAAACTTAGCAGATCGTAAGCTCTCATAATTAAGATACAGCATTGCCGACTCATTTGAAAATTATGAATTGAAATCGGGAATTATATCGCCAATGATCTGTTTGATATTTACAATTCAAATACAAAATCAAAATTCTACACTTTAGGTAGTCCACAGGTACCAGTAAACTCCGTTCAGTCGTTGCTAAAATATCCATAGTCGTAAATTATAAAAGTACTGGCAATCTGTCCTCGCTTCCCTTTGGAAAAAAACTATGGCTTACGCTAAAAATAGTGCGTAGATTATTTTAAATTAGTTTATAAATATTTAATTTATGGACGGACTGAGATGAAACAAACTTTAAATATTTTTTAATTTACATAAAAATAAGTTAATGCTTAATAACAATCCCACCTGATGGTAAGTGGTGATGAAATCTAAGATGGTGAACGCACTAACTTATAAATAGCCTATTCACTCTCCTCTTGAAGACTTCCACATCGTAATCAGCCGGGAACACCGACGCGGGCAAGTTATACCAGTCCTTTGCAGTGCGCATGATGAATGATGACGCAAACTACGTCGTCCGAGCAGGTGGTACGTTCACTACGTAAGTAATCTGCCGTACGTCGAGTTGTCCGATGGAGGAACGGCGATGGGGGAACTAATTGGAACAATTCCTGTGCACACTCTCCAAAATGTACCCTATAGAAGACCGAGAGGCTGGCAACTCTGCGCCTGTGCTCAAGGCTTTGGAGATTCAACCAGATCTGGGTCATCAATGAGTCTCTTTGCACGTCTCTCCATCGAGTCCAACGCAGATTGATGACATTTTACAGCACCAGCCCAAATGTGACAACAGTACTCCACACATGGTCGAACCTGAGCTTTATACAGGGTTAAAAGCTGATTCAGTGTGAAGTACTGTCTCACCTTCGCAAGGACTCCCAGTTTCCTTGCAGCTGTTTTAAGTGATATTAAGTGATGCTCACTGCAATACATAAGTGAAAACTAGAACGTAATCGGTTAAGCCGTTTCTGAGATTAGTGCCAATAAACGCACATATAAGCAGACAAACAGACAAAATTTTTGACAACTATTGTTTTGTGTTCTATTGCGGTAACAAAGACCCCTAGAAATATTTTTTCTCATATATCGTTTATGTTCAGAAAGCGATCAGTTAGAATTTTATTATTATGTATAAATTCATGAAAATGACGCTTTATTCTCTACAGACTGACAACAAGCTGAGGGACCAGTTGTTGTTAAGTGGTTAGCGCTGCCTATGGACGTCCGTAACATTGTAGGTATCACGGGTGCATTGCTGATCAAGACCGACGTCTAGGATCCGCTTACTCTCGGCTCCCCGACGCTGCAATTGAAATGCGTTAAGGTATTTTATGGTTAATTCTGCAAGAAGGGCGGTAACCAGTCAGACGGGCAATGAAACTGTACTGTTGAACAGAATACACCACGCGCAGGCGAGCTCCTTACACATAAAACTTTTATCTGGACATAAACAAATCAATATTATTCTCATATAAATGATAAATAAGATATCGATATGAGAGATCGTCTAAATGTATTTCGTGAACTACTCCCTGATCAGATATAGGAATGAAGGGGTCGGTTTGTCCCGAGGCAACATTTCAAAGGTTAGGGGTCTCCGTACAGTTTGGTGCAAATGTACTGTTATATCACTTCAATATTGTTAAGATGACAGGATGGTTCAAAAGTTTGAAGTGTTTCACTGGAAAATTATTATGGTTAATTCGAGGATGAAGTATGGAAAAAAATGTTCTATAGTATGGCTGATGGTTTATTTAAAATCAATTTCTAAAATAAAACTGATGCTTTATCATCGTAACTCATTTACTCTTACTTTTATAAAATCAAGGAACATGAAAGGATTCAGTCAAGTATTTTAGTAATGCATAATTTTGCAATTCCATATAAGAACTGCTCCCAAGGTCCATAAAATTTTCTCTATTTAAACAACTTTTTCTGGTGCAACCATCACGCCACCGCCATCAACACACAATAATGCAATCTTACGCTAGCGATGCGCTTAATCCCAAAAAAATCGATATCGACGTCACCACAAAGGAACGAAATGTGAGATTAGCGACCTTATCCCCAATTCCATCTAAATACTGCTATAATCCCGTCGTACAATGGTGACAAAAATAATAAATACGGCGAGTCCCGCCCACCGGCACAATGGCCACGCACTGTTTCAATATTTTTGTATTGGGGCGATTAATAAAGGGGAGAACAAAACAAACCGGCTAGTGATATGCGTCGTGACGTATTGGGGAATAGCGCAGTTGGTGACGACCGCCAACTTTGAATATCACATACAATGTTTAAATTATATCATAGCCACCGACAGAGCTCGCAGGGTCAGTTGAGCGGAATGGTCATTCACGCAACATCGTTCGGGAGACAGAGAGGAAACAGACTGAAAAAACAGCGACAAGCAATGGATTTAGATGGCACAGGACCGGCTGAAGTGGTGTTGTTTAATAGAGATTTATGTCCAGCCATGCACTGCAAAATACTGCAAATGGCCTGGCTGCATCTAGCTGTTACTAGCGTAGACACCTATAATCCCAATCAAATAGAATTACAGCGCGTCTTCTTCGTTAATCGACGCGGTAAAGCACAGGCCTGGAAATAACTCCCGAGTGTTAAGGTACCTTTTGGAAACGGTAGTAGAAGCAAAAAATTACGTGTATAAGTATATTTAGAGAATACCTAAATGATTAAATTATATTGAATTTGAATTTGAAATTTGAATCTCCACAAAAAAAAGAAAATGACGTGATCGCTTTGTGTACATAAAGAATATATGAGAAAAACTAGGATAAGAGGGCGTTATTAATGCAATGGAACCAAAAATAATAGTTGTTAGAATTTTTGTCTGTTTGTCCGTGCGTTTGTTCGCGCCAATGTTCACGTCAAAGTTTTCACTTGTGTATTGCAGGAAGCATCACTTAACATTTAAAGTTCGTTTCATTGCATGCCGTCTATAAATAAAAGAGCTATAAATTAATATACTTAGAAAAGAAAGAAAGAAAGAAACTTTTATTTGCTATATAAGTGTAACAGCAGCAACACAGTACACACATACAACACAGTAGCCGTATTGGGGCGGCCTAGAATACTCCCCCCAATCCCATGCTGGTAGAAAAGGGTGTCGTAAGAGGCGAGATTATATTATCAGTATTATTATTAAGTCAATAATATTATTAGTGGTATTATTATCTTTCCGTGAAGCCCGCCTGGCTAGCTACCACCCTCCTGCTTGAGTCAGCCGCAAAAACGACTCGTCGTGTTCCGGCTGGGGGCTTGAGAGCCAGTACATTCTTTCTTACCTTCTTCTCATTTCCTGGCCGACAACGCATCAGTGATACCTTTGGTCTCGTTGATGTCCACGGGCGACGGTGACCACTTACCATCAGGTGGCTCGTCTGCTCGTTTGTCGGCTTTTAACAAAAAAAAAAAAAAGAATACAAATTAGCCAAATTATTAAAAAAAAAAACTCTGAAAATAACACAATAACAATGGCATGAAACATAAAAAGAACAAAAAATAAAATAAATAAAAAAAACTGCATTGCAGCAGTAACACCATACAACAAAATGGACTGTGCTCAGTATTGTTGCGGTGAACTGCAACACTGTTTTTCACTACAGCCCATACTCAGTGATGTACTCGTAATCTAACAGAGTGTTAATATTTAATAAACGTTTCAAACGGAAAAAAAGAAAAAAAAAAGAAAAAGGAAAGAAAATTCTATATTTCTAATTCATACACCGAGAAAAAGCCAGTCCTGTAACAATGCAAGTGCTATTTATAAGCGTAAGGCGTAGTTTTTCTGAAGCAAAGCGAGAGCGGTTGATAGTGAATATAATCTCAGCATCTTCTTTTTTCTTCGTTTTGTTCTTGGATGGGCTGTTATCGTGTTAGCGCAGAGGGATATATGGAAATTGTTGAGACACATCTGTACACTAGGCTAGCTCGCGAAGATTAAGACGATCGACTCTTTTGTATTTACTATTGTTGCTTATGGTGAATATAACTTAAAGTATTAATTGCGGTTAGAGATCGAATGTCTCTCGGCTCGGTACCATTTACTTTTACCACTAAATTGCTCATTCACGACGGGAGTGTTCTTCGTCTGGTTGGATAGCTGCCGTCTTAATATTGTGGCCCTGTCTGCTGAACATTTCATTTTTCCGTCAGTTTACATTAACCAACATTGATTCTCATTCATTGCTATAGACTCTTACATATTATACTGAACTGTTAAAATATTGGTATAGACTCTTACATATTAACTTGAACAAAATATGAATTATAATGAAGTTAAAACAGAATATAGATAAACATCAATATTAACTCAAAACGGTGATGCACCGTGTTTGTAATTCCTATAACACAGGCAATAAAATACAAGATATTTTTAAACAAAAACCGATACTGACACGTTTAGTTCCCTTGCATCACTTGTCCGACACTTTCAAACTATTTGTGGGTAATTCATGAATGTCAATCGATATCGACATCACATACAATACGTCACCATCCGGTGTGACAACACGTGACGGTGTGAATATGTCCAAAGCCGGTTAAAACCGCCTACGCTGAATAATAAAACAACACGAAGTAATCGTAATAAATTCTTACTTTGTACGGTGTTAATGTGCCTAACAGACCCTCAAACAGGTGAAAGGTAAATTAAAAATGAACATTACAATTATATGAAGGTAAATCTCAGGTACATCTTTCTACTTAATGTTTAAGTTGTGGTTTTGAATAACAACGTATAACAGCATTTGAATAATAACGAATCATAAGCTGAAGCCCTGTCGACGTTGGCCTCAGCCACCACAAACATTCTAGAACATTTGAACATGATATGGATATGGAAGGACAAATAATAAAGGTTAACCAGTCTTCTTGAGCTTCTACGGGTCGGTTAATCCTTTGGTGTTGCAGATGTCATAGACAGCGGTGTCACTGGCCATCTGATGTGACGTCTGATTGTTTGATGCCTATTTACGTGATGAAAACATACGGTACATTATTCTAACGGTATGAAGCAGTACGTCAATGGATGGCAATAATGGACACCCAATTTGAAGCTGTTGCCTAATTTAAAGTCAATCGACTTATTTCTAATGTCATGTAAGTACCTGTGCATTGTATAGGTATTATTAAATGAATTGCTTCCAAAAAATTGTCACATAACCATTGGTAGCTCATGAGGTTAGCCACCCAAGTGGATATTTTTCCCAGTCTTATCAGACCTAATCTGCCTTGGAATTAACACAACTTTTGAGATTAATCTATTATTTATGTCGAGTCACCGATTATATTCAAGTGCTATCTCTTTTTCAAATCATAAAACAATTACACGTTTTGTGTAATAACATATTATATCACCATCAGATGAGCTATATGAAAAATTTGAAACAGTATGGAGTCTCATAATGATACCTAAAAATGTTTAATTTTTTATGTTCGGCTCTTCTCTGAAAAGCTTGCTTTTAAAGTTAGCATTAGCATTTGCATTGCAAGGGTTAATACCTAGACTTTACACAAATTTATGTAGGTTATGACAAAGCTCATGTACATATGTAGGATATTGTTTTTTTTTATCGAAATAGTCATAAGTCTAAAAATGAATTTTAAATATTGGCATCGAAAAATGGAAGCAGCATTTCGACCCAGGACAAAGACATCGAGTACTCTACCACTGGTCTATCTCTGTTTGAAACGTACCGTGCAGTAAGGTAATTACATTAAGAGGAGGAACGTATTTAACAAAAATAGAAGCCAAGCTAAATGTTGGCCTCACGCCTAATCTTGTAACAAAGCGATGTCGGGACATTTTGGCGCGAAAATAATGAACAACACGTGCGTTGCGACCCTCGCCGACGCCGCGACGGACTCTCCTCGGCTTTGTTCCTCGGCATTAACGGGCCGTACTCACACGCCGATGTGCTTTGCAGATTTGTTCGACACAGTCGTACATACGTACATATGTGTTTGGTTCGCCGCCAATTCTGTTATTAAATATGTTATGTAAACAACCATTAATACTGTTCATAAAAAAATCTCATTTGTTTTAAATCGTATCTCATGCTTTGTTGACTTTGAATAGTTTCAAAATTAATGTTGTAATATTTGTACAGTGATAATCACTAATACTGCAATTCATATTGATACTATTAAATCATAATGTCAATTTTAAACATAAATTTATTATTATATCACTGAAATAAAGACACATTCACTTAAAGAATTTGAATTTATTTAATAACCATTAATTCACGACAAATTTCAATTATTTAAAAGGTTGATTTTGACGCTATTACATTAAAAATATACACCGCTTGCTTGTTACGTATTGAACAATACAGAATTATCCGAATGTGCACACCGAGCCGACGCACCGTACACGTCCTCACGTGAACAGCGCGCTTGGGCTCAGCCGGGTACAGGAGCCAGTCGCGAGCCCACCAGCCAGCAGTACAATAGGTCACGTGTCGATCGCTATCAATGGACGCAACAAAACGAACGCTGACGTCCGCGCAAAACATTACCGGATAAATTAAAGCGTAGGAAACACGCCGTTCTGTCGTTTGATCGTGACAGATAATATTTTATGCAAAGCAATGTTGTTGTTCCCACGTAATTAATATGATTTGTTGTATTGTTGATATGATATGCAATTTTATGTGGCTGAATGCAGCTAGTTCCTAGTGAGGTAGATTGGTTGTTGTGTTTTGAACTATTTTACGTATGTTACGTTAAATGTTTGTATCACTGCGTTCTGAATTACGACTTTTGATGAATTTCGCTGTAATTTGACATGTACATATGGCAAACATAAATAATATCACTTTGAGTGGTTTTTGATAAATAAAAATAACTATTGAAGGACAAAAAACATCACCTCGTACAACGTTATATAGACGTGTAGATCTATGCACTTAAATCACTTTGAATTTAGATCAACGTGCATGGACAACAGTTTGGATAAGTTATAGACATGTAAATGATTATTTAAGTAACCATACGATATATTTATTTAGATTGCCTAGTATAAATAGTGCTTGTTTCCAAAACATGTATTCAGTTATTAGTATATAAAACCATCAGAGATCAAATGTTCAGATTACTTGGCGTAGCACTTCTGAATATTCTTATGCCCTTTGTTCTAGATATCTGAAAGTATTTGTTGGTACAATAAAGCATTTGTGATCTGAAGAGAATTAACAGTTCATAATGCTAAAGAATTGACTGTAAAAAGATGTGTAGTTACAATAGCAGCAACGATTATGGTCTATCATAATTATCGCATAAACATGTTTTCTTAATTTTAAAATCTAAAGAGAATTTGTACTAATGGTAACGACTGATAAATCCTTTTAATATACATATATAATGTAACAAACAATACATGTTACAACAAGCCACGCACCGCGACTACCAGAAACCGACCACCACGTCGCGACGAAGTTCAAAAAAGTTGCATTTAAACACGGTCATGACTCGCATTCTGATCGCAGCCAATAAAATAATAATTATACACATGTGACTTATTAGCCGTACACGCTGCATTGACGGGACACGAAACATACAAATCATGGTGATTAACACACGCTAAAATACGCCCTGGACCAATGGCACAGAGATCAGAGTTGCATCCATCGAGTTCGATTGTTCTGACTGTTTATGAATAGGAAGTAAAACGTAAGAGCAAAATAACAAAAGGTTTAACAATAGAAGTACGTCGTATCATTTGTTAAACGTCCCTTTTGATGACGACCACTATTATTTTATGAATGATGGGAGGGAGGAGATGAGGGATAAAATAAAATACTTGCAATGTAGGGAGCATTGCAACAGCCTCGTTTGACTGTCGACGAGTAAGAGATGTCTGGATGGAGATGGAGAGTAATGCTCTCGCAGAATACTTAATAGTGAAGAGGGAAGTTCGACGAATTTCTGTGCTTTTGAAAGTATTTATTAAGTGTTGTTCGACTAAGTTATATTATGGTTTTTGATTTAAAAACATACTTATCCTCTTCAGTTTAATGGTGCTTTGTTATTACTGAAGAGGATTTTGCAATACGTCACCAGCTTTATCTTGGCTCTTGGCAAAAATTTTAAGAACAGCGCATAACAACCATATAATAAAATTAACAATGAAATTAATATTTATAAAATTACATACTATGAGTGTAAACTTGCACTAAAGAGATATCTACAACCATTAAGATATGAGGAGGTAGAGTCTTTGTTGCACACACAACACTACCACATCCTCGCACGCACGTATACACACACGCACACATACAGTCAGTACAAAACACTTACCAAAAAGTAAGTTAGAAAATTAAATAATGTATTTTACTTTATTAATTATTATAATAGCATAAATAACACTATATACAGTCAAAGGAAGAGCAGAGGCCCCTAACACAGGCACTCTGTGCTTAAAAGGACACTCTAGTCACATATTAATGTTACATTACTAAACTGTGAGGCAATAAAGAAATTATTATTATTAATTATATTATAATCTTGTTTGGACTGATTGCAAGAAAATCATATATAGACTGATTCTCAGTTGTTAGCTCGGTCGCTTCTAGCAGTTAGTTGACGATGGAACGAGTGACTGTTTGCATATTATGATTCCATGTTCTCATTTTACAGTACAAGTAAATAGTTAGTGAGTAATAACAGCGGTATTCCCGCAGGACTAATTACGTCTATTATGAAATGAGCGTGAAATACGTCACGACCAACCTAATTTTGCTATCAGGCAATTTAATAATGACCGCGCTAAACTATGCTTTAAAACGAAGTACATCACAATTATTTTCCTGAGTATACTGAAGTATATGTATATATATATGTATATATATATATATATATTTTATTAGTGACATATATGTACAATAGACGTAATAAAGAGTTCCGTTCGTTTAAAAACATGATATAATTATCTTTTTGTTATAAATATAACATTATAAGATTTTTTCGAATAATTTTTAAGCTGTGTCGCTTGCCTTTTTTACACAATTTTCCACCTTGTAGTGAAATAGTTAGTGAAGGAAGGCAAACGTTTTCAACTGTAAAAGCTTATATCTTACAAAATATTGACTTTTTAAAATCTATTACCTCTTCTACCGACACGCCTCTATCTCATCATATTTTTGTTATTTCAGTAACATGTTTGGAGAGTCATCCTTGATTATTTTTAATTCATATAGTGTAGTGGTGTTTATAATCTGTAACTAATATATCTGTAAGTAGTATAATGTGACCATAAACATAACATAATTAAGAGCTACATTTTTGTCAGTTGGCTAATAATCATCAAGAACACTGAAGCAATTCGAAACAAATAAATGTAGGGGGGAACAAAATCGTTCAGATCCTAACATAATACAGAAAATGTAAATATAGTTTTTATCGTCAGTTTAAAAGAACATTTGTATGTATTAATCGAGGACTTGATACCGAATGCAGACAGGAGCATGCAGACAAAATTTTATAAGAGTTTAATGAACAGTTATATAATTATTATAAAAGTTAAGAGTTATTTACATTACAAAGAATATTGTTAGTGTACATTTAATGTACTTTATTAATGTTTCTATGTAGTAAACATAACCTCCGAACGATGAGGAAGTTAAAGATACTCGTAAAACAATTCGCAAAATTGCTCAAATAATTTATTAATATAGGGCACTGTCGTCACACGCCGACCCCATTCACAAACATTTTTTATCGTTGACGTTTTGTTTATATCACATAAGGATTTAACGCAATCTCTACTCTCAAATAAAATGAACGCGACTGACGTTTCACATAGAGTTCATTTTTAAATATCGACGATTGCATTATAACGTGTAATTTTTTCGACGCTGCGTGATTCTACTAACGATACCTTAATGCTGAGTATTTAGTCAGGGCGGAATGGGTTTATTGTAGAGAAGCAATGTATCGAAAAGTTTTAATTTTGGTTTATGACTCGAGCGTAATGTCCCCTTTCGGTACGTTTACCCTTCAACGTGCGACTTTCCTGTTGAAGTGTTTAGATGCAAACGTCAGAAGTGGCGCAAACGGAGACCTCGAATTTAGAGATTTCATTTCGTAAAAGTACAGTTTATTTTAAGAAAATCTTGTCAGTTTGGTTCCGTGTGTATGTATATATGACAGAAAAAATGTTTAATTTCAAGTCTTGCTTGCTATTAATGTTTCTTTTCCTACCTGTTAATTGTTAAAAACAGGGATTGTTAATGATCAAATAAACACTAAATAAAATAAATACTATTTTGTTTACTTTCAAAACTAAAACCTTTGCGGTTTAACCCACATCATCCTCACTAAGATCCACATAGCGACCCCGTGCCGTTACAGCCCGCGTCCAAAAACTTAACAAATAAGACTTATCATGGCGACGTAGGGTGAAGGTGCCAGTAATCGGGCACGCAACAATGTCGACTGTAGCGACACCTCGGGGAGTCCGCGGACACCAATAAAATGGTACAATGGCGCCCCGCCGTGACCTCAGCGGAGCCCGCGACTGGATCGTTCTTTATGGCATTAGAACGGTTAATCTTCCGAGGGTGTCTTTATTGCTTTTTACTAGCGCTCATTTGGAGTCGTGCGCGCCATCATGAGATTACTACTTAGCTAATAGAGGAGAATTATTTAGTGGCGGCCGGCGACGGGCAGAGGATCGTCGAGAGAAACGAGGGACGGCGAAACATATGTACATACATACATACAGCCTTTTAGAACTACAATCGAACTATAGGCCTGTAAACTAATATCAAATGTTTTTTTAACGTTTACGTATTGGATATTTACCTCAAAATATATGAGCTCAGCCGCTCAGTTAGTTTACGGACTTTTAGTAAAAATATCGGTATAAATTTTCACTATAATTTTAATTTAAAATTACTTACAGATATTCTCTTCTCTGTTACTGCACTCATCTGATTGACGCATTAAGCCACATCAAATGCTCTAGATTACAGCTGTTGACTTTTGGCTTATGTCACGAACATGGACCTTTCAAACTGTATCTATTATATTTAAAAATATCAGTTCTTATGAATATTCTGAAACGTAAGATCGAATTATAAAATTTCATACTATCTTATCCTCTTAATCCAACCGTCAAGTTAAAAAATAATAACATGATCCTTTAAATATAACAGTAGTTTCTACAATGTATTCTGTAAATCGTATTACGGTTTAGTTAAGTGTTAAAAATCAAGTGCGCCCTCGGGCCACTGATATTGTGATTGCGTTACAACAACCCTTCACCGGCTCTCCGGCGCGCGAGTGCCTCTGTCCACATGCTGTAACATGTTCCGTCGTTATGGCCTATGGAGGCCTATGGAGTCTAGTTCGGTCTAGTCTAGGAACCTTTCCTTCGTGTCATGTTGCGTACTGAGTGTACGTAGACTGGGTACAAAATATAGTCATTGCACGATGGTCTGAAGTAACAGATTACGTATATCCGGGCGTCAGATAATCAAAACTTGTGACACTCAGTATGAATAAAATTATTAACAGCTTGAACAGCAATTAAAAACTAATTTTTTTTTTGGACAATTATTTCACCATTTTAAAGGCACATTATTCTGGATGGATGTCATGTAAATATATTATTCTACTTTCCAAATTTAGTTATATAGAGCCAATAGTCTTCGATACAATATTGTACGATGATGTTTTTAGAAAAAACAATCTATATAATTATTTTATTTATTTATTTATATATAAATTATTATAAAAACCCGTGATTTAAGAAATGTACAATAGTTTTATCTTCACCGTAACAAGCAGAGTGGCGCAGTGGAAGCGTGCTGGGCCCATAACCCAGAGGTCCGTGGATCGAAACCACGCTCTGCTAATATTTTTTTAAATGTGATTTAAATGACATGAGATTTTTGGTTTTATTTTGCTTTGATCACACTTAATATTTTTCTTGAATGTACAGAAATTTGATTTGAATAGGTGAAGTGAGCTACGTTGCGCAGCTACTAGTTTGTTAAATATACCTACTGGGAAAAAATTACAGTGGAACTGAACTTCTTAACTTTATCAATAATGTGTCGAACGCAGAACCTGAGTAGACCTCAATCGGCCGAGTAGTTTGACATCACAATGGATACCGATTTTTTTAACAGATTACAAATAGCAGAGGTTACGACGTAGGAGGCGTCACTTAATTTTTGTTATTTTGTTTTTTAAGGATCAATTTCAAATTGGCTTTATCACCCAAGTAGGTACCGTTTCCATATTCCATTTATTTTATTATTATGCTTTTCTATCCAGTCACGATATATGTCTTGTCTACCGACATTTCGATGTATTTATATGTATATATCATGATCTCTGAACACTTTTTGTTCATCGAAGAACATTTAAAACGAACACCTATTTTTAAACGACGACAATTTATGGCGCATGTTTCGTATACCTGTGTGTATATTTTACTATAATCAGTTAAAAATACAGTACGATGACGCCGGTTATCGCTCCGTTTGAGTCATGGCATAGCTGGCAGCCGACAGTCAACTAGGCAGCCAAATGCCAAACAGGACATGTAACGGCACAGCCATTCAATCATACCAACATATATAATATACGATTGCTTAGATTGAATCTATGACAACGATGTGACCAACAATATTACATACGTCACCTGTGTATCTAAATATCACATTTATTTGACATGTAATAATAATATAACAATGTATTAGATGTATTGAAAAATATTGACAAATTGTATTGTACGCCAATCAACAGGATTTTATTGGCTATCAATAATATAATATGTAAGACCTTTTGTAAATATTTGAAATCCAGCAATAAATGAATTGAATTGAATTGAAAGAAATAATTTTTTTAATATCTTTGACTAGTTGAAATTACTATGATAAAGCAGTATCACACTTGACATTGGGTACAAATTTCCGTCCAGTACTAGATAAATATCAATATTAATTTACGATCCAGCCCCGCAGTAGGTGTTAGCAATGAGTTATCTGGGAGTAGGTATTGAAACAGCGCATGTATCAGAGGTTGCAACGCCGCACCTCGCCGCGGCTCCGGCGAAACCTATCCGAGTGTGTAACGGATCCAACGTAGCTGTGTTGCCAGTTGCCAGAGTTTTGTTTAAAAACAACCGGGCAGAGCAAACAGCCGCCGTTTGTTTTATCATGGGATATTGATAATTTACTGCACGTGGCGTTTGCCCGATGTTTTTTTAAACGTTCGCCGGTCGGCGCGCGGCTTTATTTTAGCAAGGTACGAGTAGCT
The DNA here is from genome assembly GCA_003671415.1 of Megathymus violae. Lineage (NCBI taxonomy): Eukaryota > Metazoa > Arthropoda > Insecta > Lepidoptera > Hesperiidae > Megathymus > Megathymus violae. Next base: position 829,611 of record PDGT01000091.1, read on the forward strand.
AGCGAGGTTATGTTCAGTGTATACACGGTGTAACCAAATAAATTGTTATGTAGTCCGAGCCTGTTTATCTTTACTTTATATTGTATTGTTAATGTTAATTCGTAGACTTAGATCATAATGATTGGTAAAATGCCCGCCCTCAAAGTGAAGACGACAACTTTAAATTGTACCTGTTGAATATAAATGTGTTTTGGTATAAATATAACATTATAGCTAAAGTTTTGTGTATAATATTTGAAGGGAACATAATAATTAATAATAGTTTTATCTATGAGGGTATCCAAAGTACCTTTCCTCTGAAAACGCTGTTTCCAATTATTAATAAATTTTCATTGGTCATACGTATGTGTCATATATAAAACGAAACAACCAGAGTTTTCTATGTGCTGAGTGAAACGCATCACGCACCCTTGCAATACGATTACACCACCCCAACCCATGCATTATTATGTAAATTCCAATTTAAAACCACTTGTTATCTAGTTAGCGCCGAAAAATACCTAGCCGCTCCGGAGTAGCCGCCGGCTAGCAACTCTACCGTGAATAATCGATACAAATTGACAAACGAAGCATTCGCCTGTCAAATTCTAGTTTTCAGAGTAACAAAAGAGATGACAACCCTGCCTGACCTTGATGTTAATTTTTCGTTCCAACTTCAACTCTACGGACTCGCGTCAAGGTCCTTGAAAATTTTCGGGGGGTTGTTAGCTAAATTGGTGGTGCTATGCTGTGCCGTAGATGCGTAATGGCGGCTTGTTATGGTAATCGGTGCCCTGAGGCTCCAGGGGAGGCTCAAGTTAAGACGTGTTCGATGATGGAGTGCCGATTGGATGTGTTAATAGCCAGTCATTGTTGCAATGTGTGCAACTTTGTGAGTGTTGCCACCGGTCTGAAACGACATTCTAAAATTGTATTGTTAGTGATTTGTAAGTGCGATTCGAATTCGAATAAGCAGCGCGAGTTCAAATTTTCACAAGTAGCATGTGAAATTTAAATTGTGACAATTCGTCAACTCCGCCGAGACATTCCCACGGTAGTGTGACACTTCAAAAGAATGCGATGGTAGTAATATATCAATAAGTAATAGTGATTGTAATCCGCTTTTATCGTGGGTGTCCTGAAAGCGGGAGTGGCCATGTTTTTACTGGGTCAAAGCGGTTACCGTTCAACACTACATCGCCATTTACAATCAGCTTGGCTCGTTGTCGAGCGTGGACTAATACTAATATAGCGTTAACAACAGTTACGCATTATGGCGTCAACTGTGACAATCGCACAATTATTATAAGAAAACCTGCGTTCTTCAGAATTTTCCTTTATATGTGTGAAGTCTGTCAAATCACAGATGAATCTACACCCAATTTTGGAACAGGCTGAGAAATAACGTTGAATACTTACCGTATGGTTAGTTATAAATATTCAGAAGAAAGGACACAAAACATCTATTGGAAAGATAAGATAAACTTGTACACCTATGCTATTTACTATTTATGTTTGACATGATAAAGCAATAACGCTGATACTTGCATTGATTAAATTTGAATAAATAAAACTTCGTTAATTTTCACAGCGCATAGGTATACTTACGAAAATAAGACTCCAAAACGATATAATATCTAATATTTCTTATATACTAACTACTCACTTCTGTAAAGAACTAAAGTTATTTCTCATAAATAATCCATACATAAGTTTGCTTTCAAAACACGTTTTGCGAAAATTGAAAGCTTTTAAAATAAGTATTTTTTCTCGATTCATCTCTAGCTCGGCGCCATAGATAACTCTAGATGCAGATAAGAATTGTATATTTTAACATCTCACTAAGCAGATGTATTTCAATGTATTAAAATCTATACATATAATAAAATTATTACTGATCACTTTCTGTACATTGAGGATATATGACAAAAACTAATATAAGGTGCCTTTATTAATACAATAGAACCCAAACAATAGTTGTTAGAATTTTTGTCTCTTTGTCTGTGCGTTTATTCGCGCTAATATCAGAAACGGCTTAGCCGATTTCATAACGATTTTTTATAATGTATGCAATAAGCTTCACTTAATATTTAAAGTGCGTTTCATTTCAATCCATCCATAAATAAAAAAGTTATGAATTAATATACGTATTACTGATTCACAGAACGAAAAAAAACCCAGAACAATGCAGATGCTATTTTTAAGCGTAAGTTAGTTTTTCCTAAGCGAAGCGAGGGCATTTGCTGGGACTCTAATAAATCTACGTTCGAGGTACGCAGCTCCTATGTTATAAGCTATTTGTGATAAGACGCAAGACGCTTCCAATAAAATAATATCCTATTCTACTTTATTATTCAATCATTCAAATATTTTATAACGTCGACAATGTCAATCACCCCACGTCGCATTCCACCCTCAGTCCCCTGCTCGCAGCAGTAGAGAATGAAACTATTTAAATGACAAACTTTCTCGTGTCAAACATATTATCAAACGAGGACCTGTCATTTCCTGAACCGTGACCGTATCAAGAAATTTGCGATGTTTTTATGACATTGTCGATATTTCAAAATATTGACAATAATACTTATTGTCACTATGAGTGTCGAGCTGACCAGCTCTCCCAGAGACTTAGCCAAATAACTATTTGGATTGACTACTAAAAATGCACTTGGCTTGCGTTTTCATTACTCAATTTTTTTACGGTTTCAAGAAGCTTTTATGTCGCCTTACAATAAAACTCTTGTTTGTTGTAAGCATCATCTTTTTCCTATTTCCAAAATTAAGTGTATCGAAATTCTGTAAGGCACTGTACTTATGTATTTATAACAGTTTGCACCCCGTTCGGGGTAGGGGCGAGCGAGGGTGGATCATTAATGGCTGAAAATTATCTCCGCGTCGAGTGCTTCATTAACTGGCAGTCCGCGGTTGCCAACTCATTGATATAAATGTTGCTGGCTGCCGCGCCACGCCGCGTTCGACAAATGTATCCGTTTGTTCGATGGTATATTTAAATTGATCACACTTTTTGGGCGATGAATGAATTTTTGGAAAGACGCGCTAGGTTTTAAACCTGTTTTTTAAACCTGTGGACTCTAGGTCTGCGAGGCCACCGGACGAGCCGGTCACCTATCCCGTAAAGCAAGTTTTGCACTTCAGAAGACATATTAAACTATCCAGATAATACATCATCATTAATTGTCTTCTATTTGAATGACATAGGCTTAAGTTATATTCCGCCACGCTTGGCATTAGCGGGATTGGTAGATTTCACACACACCTTTGAGAACGCTATGGCGATCTCCGAGGTATGCATGTAGCTTTCCTTCACTGAAGCAAGTTACAATTCATTTGAAGAATTAGAGGTGAGTGCAGCATTCGAACTCGAGTCTCCCGTGCGGGAGGCCGACGTTCAAACCACTGTGCCGCCGCTATACCGCTATAAAGCAGTATGGACTGCCTTTGTCCAGTTATATCGTTACGAAACCCGTGGCCGACAATATTTAGTCGACGCATGAGTTACAGGCCATTATGACTACTCAATACACAAAGGAACCAATTTTAAACCTTATTATTTTCTATGATATCTTAATCTCGACTGATTTCCTGATAAACATTTACGATGTTTTGATAGCCACGTTAAAAATAGGTGTAATAATTTCTTGTAGTAAAAGAGAAACGATATTATAATTAGCTAGAAATGAAATTACAAAAAAATTATGATGTATGATCAATCATATTATCATATAGCTAACTAAGCTCAAGCTTGGGGTTTTTAGTCACGTATCATTTATTTATCAAGGGCTACCGATTAGTCCTAATTACTATACTGTTATCACGAGGCAATAGTAAACTTCGTGAACAATCTCCACGCGATACATACCATATAATATGAGTGAACTAAATAATGTTAACAATATTGCTCTTAATTAATTGACGTCGAATGAACGTGGGCATCACATAATATTGTTTTTTAGCTTCGCTTACCGATAATCGCTGAGGCAGTGACACCACCATAATGCCTGTTCAGATACGCACAGATAAATGAAGTCTCAAAATGGTTTGCATTAATATACTGCCACGAAAATGTCGCAGCGGACCGAGCGTGATAATAATATTAAATTAAACTATATAAATATACCGTGTAACAACCAACAATAAAACCAATTTATGTTACTGTTGTGCTAAAAGGATCGAATTAGTTTCGTGCAATCTGGATTACCTTATTTCTTTTAAAGACATGTTTGCGTTACTACTAAAAATAATTAAGTAATTCTTATTTTTTTGGCAATACCTGACAAATAACTAACAATATAACTTATAGTGAGTAGATATGGCCGTTCATGGACGTTCTTGACTCCAGAAGTATCATCGAAGCATTGTCTATAAATGAATCAGTGACCTCTCTTTTTATCTGGCCGGCTACCACTGCAAGATAAACATCTCATACATAGAACGTTACTAGAGTTATCCCTCATTAATTCACTCCATTCCAATTGGTTGCATGGGCACAACACGGTTTGTGGACCAAGAGGTTTTGCATCCTATAGTTCAACAGCGCCTAGATATTGAGGCTTAAGATTCTCTACATCTCGTCCTCATTCTAAAATAAACTGTGAAATGGTTTTAATGTGTTTCTGTTGCAGCGTTGCCGACCCAGTCATTTAGCAGGAGCACATTCCTTCGTAAGTACTTATCGAACCAAAAGTTTTGTCATAGATTAGAACACATTCGAGCGAACTGTTTTCCACTGTAAGTGGAACGTCGGCGTCACGGCGTCACGTTACGCGGCGACCGGCGCGGCGCGTTCCGGCGCTGGTTGTACGATGATATCACTACTCTAAATTAAATTTACCTACTTACGTGTACAAGACTATAATGTCCACAACCTACAATACAGTGTATAATGGTTCTTGAATATAGTGTATAATGATTGTTTTAGAGTTTTGTACACATGTCGCAATATTTATATGCCCTTAATTTATTTACATATATGTACATAGAGCGTTTGGTTATCCAATAACGGACGCGAAATAAATTATTTGTGTTTTTGAAAGCAAATAATAAAATGTTTGTAACTATCTATACTATTATATTAATCTGTAGTGTCTGTCAATAATGCATTCCATTTTTTGTTAAATTTCATGATAAATATTCGTTTTATAATTCACTGACATCAATTTGAAGATTTTGAAAATTTGTTTGTCTGTATGTCCCATTGTAACTAATAGAACGGCTCAACTTGAGCGATGTGAACAAAAACATAACATTTTGAATAACCATGTATACTTATATAATTAATTGTACAACCCGAACGAAGTCGGAGGGGCCCGATAGTTTGTTATGATTTTAAATTGTACGATAAATATAAATTGACCATTGCTCCGTTGCTACGAATATTTTTTTTATGTGACTATTCCACAATCAGCAGACGAGCTGTCGGGTGGTAAGCGGTCACCGTCATGGATGGTAAAACCGAAGGCATCACTGACGCGTTGCCAATCGAAAAGGAAGCGTGACCAGTATTATTACTGGCTCTCCAATTAATCTTTGTTAAACTTTTTATAAAATATTTTTAACCATAGTGTACTCGAACATGTATTTGAAAATCGTAAATGTTTAAATTGTACAGACGAATTGATGTGTTGGATGTATGTATCGACACTACGGAACTGTATCCCTCGCGAATTCAATTCGGTCCTTGCCGGTTTTTCATGATCCTAGCGAGCGGGCAGGCGGAGGGGAATACGTGACTTTTTATTGACAAGGAAGTTGCAATAGCGCAGTTAGTCTCCCCGATGTTAAATGAAGGAGACATTTATAACTAGCTTGAAATGAAACTGCGGAGGTTAGTTCGAAGTCAATTATATTTTGCAATTTGTGACTAGTGTAGGTTGTGTCCAATGGAACGTAGATTGTTAGACCTCGTTTTGTGACGAACTTGACAGGTGAAATGGTAGATCTCTTGCAGACAAGCTGTATCTTATGTTTAACCTTCTATCAAATACGACCCCATAGCCCAGTTGGTGGTGACCCTGCGTGCCGCGCTAGGGGCCCTGTGTTCGTTTCCCGGCCGGGACAGACATTTTTTTATGTGGCAGATAAATGTTTGTGTTCGGGTCATGCGTGTTTGTGATGTCATATTTGTGTATATCCATGCCACCCGCAACACAGGGTATCCAAGTGCGGGGGTGTGAGTGTTTAAACGTCAAATGCTCAGGATCGATTGAGAACAATTTCTTTTCTATAACGAATACCCATAACTTTTAGCTGTACGAGCCGTAGTTAATTGAAGCATGCAGAAACATTTCCACTGCTAAACTGTCGTACGGCCTTTTTGATCCAATATGCTCCAGCACACTAAACATTATGATAAACTTTTAGATTTTATAGTTCAACTCTCATAGCCGTAACATGTGGCTACACATTTTCAAATACGAATCTAACACAAGCCAGTGGAAAGGAAGAATATCCCTGTTTCGTTCGTGCCATCAATTTAATCTGTGGGTATTATACAGTATGATATTAAATTTGTTATTGCATGTTGATCGATTTTGCAAATTTTGACAATAAAAGTTGACATTGACCCTATCGAGCCACGAGTAGGTATTTTGATAGTTTATTGAGTCGTAAACGGCTCGTTGAATGGCCTGTCGCAGTCTTGTTGTAAACAAAAGTACCTATTGAACTGTGGAGATATCGCAGCTATCGTTGGAGCGGTATTACACAGGTCAATCGTGATTATGTTCCTGCGGGACGGGTGTACGTATCTTTGTTGTGTGTCAGTGATCGTACAACAAGTGAACGATTCGATCGTTTAGTTAATAGTCACACATTATTTTGTTAGTTGTTTCACGGCCACAGTTATTACGATAGCTGACGCTAAAATCGATTTATTATATCTTCATAAACAGTAGAGGTGGACATTACATTAGGTATATACTTCACTAAAAAACCTAGCACCTACCTACGAGTATGTATGTAACTAAGAAGGCATTGATTCTAATTGAAATGCTCAATCATTTTATCATTTAGGTATTTGTAAACACAATGGACATCAATTGATGCTTCAATTATCGTTTCAAAAAGGTGCTTTAGTGCTGTGGAGAGGAACATAAAAGAGACTCTTCATTACATCTTCTAAGTCAACATAATTAGTAAATGAGGTACTGTCTATCCAGCCGTCTTTTATTATATTATATATTAATTTATACCATAATATCTTTTACTTACAAGCTGTGCTTAAACGTCCTTAAAAATTCCAATACGTTAATCATTATTGTAAAAAACGAACACCGAGCCCCATAAAAAAACGCTGAAACTTTTGAAGGCTTTATGAAGATGTAACTAAATTGTTGTCAAATATACTTAATTAGCATTAATAAATCTCATGCAATTATTTATCCTAAAAAGTGACATTAAAATTTAAATACGTAATTAACAGCTAATTCATTTCTATGATTTATATTACTCATTTCGATTTAGCTGTCTGGAATAATAAGTTTGTAATGTAACTAATTATGCCTCACACATAATTTTACGCGAGTACTATTCACTTCATACGGTTTTTCCTCCTTTCAGAAGAAACAAGCCTTAATAGCTCGATGAAATTAACTTTATTTATTTGCGTTTTTTGTAAATGTATTTTTATGTAATCTGTATTTTATGGAATCTGCATATAGAATATCATGAAAAACAATTACATATTTAATACCAATACACTTCTATTTGCATAACTGAATGTTTTATCATCATGAATAATTTATTGTATGAGTAGTTACAAAATCGCGAATCCACTGAAGAATTACTTTCAGCCAGTGCCAACAGCCAATGTACCATTGTATGAACTACTTATTGGGAAACTACTTATTGGAAGCTGACGAATAAACTCATGCGTAAAAGTCAAGAGCGTCTTAGACACGTTGCAGACTGATATGGCAGCGGCGAGCCCGCTTGGTAACTAACTCCCCGGCACTGAACTTGAATCAAGTTGAGCATTGTTTTGGTTGATCCTAGAAATTGTGCAATAAAAGCTCTCGCCAATCAGTTAGTTACGGAATTACACCGTCGCATACCCACCATATACCACCGTGTACCATCCTACCGTCAGTATTAAGTTGGGTCGTACTGAGTTCAACGACCTTTAAAATGAGGAACCTGGGGTCGTTGACCTGTTTGTTTAGCGGTAAGGTGCACCATAAGCACTGGAGATTGAGTCGAGCTCAAAGTATGATACCACTTATAAAATACTCTAATACGCATCATGAGTTTTCAAAAATAAATGTCCATAATGACGAAAATGAATAGCATGCGACGAGTAAAATATTACTAATTACTGTAGACAACTGTTTACTTACGGATTCGCCGTCCCGTTCCCGCGCTGTCAATTTGACGTATAAACACGTGACGCACCGTCGACACAGATTATGCAGCGTGATACCTTCGTCGGTACGGATTATTCTGCTACTAAATAAGTTTTTTTACGTTTTCCGCTTCGTAGTGAAGCGTTTTCTCTGAAAGACGTGGCAACACTGCCCGCGCCGCGTCTCGCCGGCGAAATTTTCAATTCAAACGGGGTCTTTATAAGGGTAGTGGCGTTGTAAGAAATTTACATATCGGCGTAATAAAGCAACCGGGCGGTGATTTGAACGCGTCGAGTGTCCTCTGGCGGTACACGAGGAAGGTGTTATAATAACAATAGTCTAATGGGTATACTAGTTTTAAAATGTAAAATTTTAATTAAATATTTTACTTACAGAGAACAGATTTCTATAAAAATATTTTATGTTTTATATGTTTCCGTGTTTGTCCATCAATTAATTGATTTATTAAATTGTATTAATCTGTTTATCACTATTCATACATTACTTTTGGGTGAACAAATATGGGTAGATACCTTATTCATATTATATGTACTTATATGGAATTATGAATACATGTATCCATCCTTTTGGTATCGACGACTTTTTCATCTGAATTATGTGTTCGTCTTTAAGAAAATATTTAACAGGCTTCTACTCAGATAGTGATAAGCGCACCACTCTGGAAATTATCTTCGCTCACCATCGGATGTGATTGTTGTTCAGCAGTTTGCTTCGCGGCAGGATGAGAGCAGGTCTTCCACTCAGTCGCGGTCAAAGTTATGCATTAAAATACTGTCTGTCTTGATAAATCACGATCATACACATAGACGGTCAAAAAAATTTGGTACTTGAATGAATACATTAGTAATTGTTAGAAATATAACCTTCTCTTTTCAATCGTAACGCTAATTACGCTTCGTCTACCGGATACTTGGATTGATATAATAATTTTATCATTTATCGTTGTGAACTAGGTACGAGTAATTATTATATTGGTAATGGGTGTTTGGATTCCATGGATGTTACCCATAAATCTTGTAGTATTGCGGATGACGGCAATTACTGAGTAATTGCCTATAGATAATTTTATATACGGTTGCAGAGAGCGTGTGGAGCTGTCTCTAGTAATACCATGTTTTTATTGTTTCCATTTAAGCCAGATAGGTAAAGTGCATTTAATAACTTAAACTATTCTGAGATTAAAATTTTAGATCCATATTGTTGGTTTATTAATGCAGCATAAATATTAACTGAAATATTCTATAATTTTATTGCTGACCCCTCGGTAGAAGCGGACGTGGCATCTGTGTTGTCTGTCCAGCAGGAGACTCCGGACAGACATTCCAAATGTTCACACTCCTACCCTCTGACCACGTCCGACTCTAATCAAGGCATAACATTAAGTCACAACCTCACAACTGATCACCGACCTCGTTCTCTTTGCATTGACTAACAAACAGATTAAAGCACAACCTCGTCAGAAACTTCCGTTTATCGAACCAGTGTTAGTTGACCACAATTCTAAATTCAAAAACATCAATTGAGATACAGATTATGGAAGACAAGCGGCGCTGATCGAGGTGCCGCTATCGATTTTTGTGCCCCCAACTTTGTTGACAAAGGCAGGTTCTTAGCAAAATGAGATGCACCCCAAACAATATTATGGGCAGACATCGCTTCACTATCGGTAGATATACTCGTACTGTGCGGAGCTATGCCGCTCATATCGCCTCCTTATTGATCTTTTAACCGAGACCCGCTGCTTTCTTTAACTGATTTATACGAAATGTAATACTAAATTAATCATGTTTTTACGTCTTAGCAAAAGCATTTTTTTGGACAGACTTCAAGGTTTCCTAGATAGATTAATTAAATTGATATATCATATTTAATTATGTTACGCTAATAAAATAATATGTAACAGTGGACACGGCGATTTACCTTGTATGCGAGTAGAGAATAAGTTCACTATTAACATTTTCCAAAGGTTTCGTTCGTTCGACCCTAATGGTGTTATCAGGAGTTATATATTTATTTTATGTCAAGTTTATTGAAATAGTTGATAGTATTAGGCGGTACTTTGCGGAAATTCATTGTAATTAGATTAGTATTATTTTACTTTAAAACAATTATCATCAGTTCATTGAAATCAGTAGTTGTACCACTGAACTGCCTATCTCAGTCCCAGACAAGTAGCCGTATCTGTATCGTACCAAGGTGGCTGGACGTGAGGACTGACATGGAACGCCCCGGTCGGGCCAACACGCCAACCGCCCAGGCACGTCACTCGGCTCGACGGCTCCACGGCTCCGTCGGTGGAGGTCACCGGTGCGGGATAGTAATGTGGCGTACCTTCCATCGCCATCGACACCGCGGTGTGCGCGCTGCGTCGATAAAAAGATTACGCGTTGCGTACGAGTCGCGCGTGACGCTGAATATTAATGCGACTCCCCTTTCACACCACTAATAGATTTTAATCAGTCGCGACCAGACAGACGGAGCATTATTTACGATTAACGAAGTTGTGTTCATGTTTTTTCTTTTCAGGGTTCTGTACATCATATTGAGTAATGGTTTTGGTATGAGATACGTTTATTAAATTAGTATTAATTTACTTTGCAACAATCCGCAAGCACAATGTATGATGGTACATATTTCTATACATGCATGAAACCTCCCTCTCTCCCACAAAGGAAAACATACCATTATGATAAAAGTATATAAGAAACACACATACCGTCACAAACACGTGTTTCGCTCCGAAACAGAGCATCATCAGGATAAGGAAACACGTGTTGGTGACGGTATGTGTGTTAGTATATACTTTTATCATAATTGCGTGTTTTCCTTCGTGGGAGGGAGGGAGGTTTCATGCATGTATAGAAATATGTACCATCATACATTGTGCTTGCGGATTGTTGCAAAGTAAATTAATACAAATTTAATAACAATGAATTTCCGCAAAGTAACGCCTGATACTATCAACTCTATGAGATACGCTTGTTAATACAAAAGACACAGTATGTTTATCTAGTCCAGTCTGGTTAAATTACTGGCTATAATTTATGAAAATTTGGTGCCAAATAAAAATGGATATATCAAAAACTATTTCTGTGTTTCTGTGTGGACAGTAAAGTTGCCAGATGTCGACTTCCCTTTCATCTATCAGTAGTGAACAATTGGTGCTATTTTTGATGTGCCCTTGTCTCCTCCACATTGCACACTATGTATCAATTGGTGTATATAGTCCTTCTCTCAGTCTTGGGTCCAAACGATCCTCCTCTTCTCACCGAGCACCCTGCTGATAACGATCGAGGTAACTTTGATTGGTTTTACAGGTCGCTGGGCTCGGACGACCCAGGTTAATCCCGACTGTACACGTTCATGGAGGTAACGCTTTTAACAAATCTAGCTATCTATCATCTTCTACCTAAAAAAAAATGTGAATATTTTTATTGTGCTTTAGTTGCAGTGCTGGAGAGTCACTTTGCCAAAAATGCGTCGATGAAGCGCCTACTGTTACGGCCTTGCGGTCGTTACTAAAATGTTATAAAATATAATCAGGTATGTATGTACACGGAGCAAAATAACGATGTTGTGTTCGAGACACAAGGAGCGCGGCGCAGGCACGCGCTCCCAGATAAAGCAGTTCTTCAAACAGCTTAGCCTAAGTGGCTCCGATTTAAATATTTTTATCGAGTATATTTCAAATATTAATGGAGTTTTCAGCATTAAGAGCATTTCGACACCCTTGTTTTTGTACGAATTTGCATGTCGGGGGCAGCGCGGATCGAAGAGATGCATCATGCCGATGTATTCACTAACACGTAAATAAATAACGAAATAGCCGGCACTGGAGTTTGTTGGGAATTATCGAAGCTTGCAATAAATATTTCTTTTATTTTTTATTGCACTTTACAATATAATGTATTTATTACATAAATTGTAAAATAAATAATTTTATCGCCAAACAAGCAATATGTCGATAGAGCCGTTGTGGTAAGATGGACAAAATGTTAAAAAAAATAGAGATGATATGTCATATGTTAGTTTAGTTAATACATTTAACATCATAGCGAACAAATATAGTTTTTCAATTAATTTTTCAGTCACTCCTACACAATAATTTAAAATGTAAAAACTGGTGATAATTCAATAATTCAATCTGATCGTAACATAGAAAAAAATTATGAAATGGTATCATCTCTTATTCAATTTTCCCCAACTTCTAGAGATGCTCCATGGGAATGATATCATTGTCTTCACGATTCGGCTCACATTCATAAATACGGATATAATTAAAACCGGGTATTATGAACCAAGTTTCCGGGATCTCCACAGATCCGCCGCAGAACTTGTCGCTTTGTACCGAGTTTGTATTAAGCAGGTGCGCGGTGTTTAGATATTACGACACGACACATCGTAACGGTGTGATGTGCGAAACAATTTATTTATTATATTTTTTTTCCATAGTAATGAAAACATTAACTAAGAGCGGTACAAAAGTCAATAAATACTATTATTATATTTTTAAATCTTTAAATAAATATTTTACTAATATGGATTACAGTGGTAACACATAAAACAGACACCTACAGGGTACTAAAATAATCTATTACTAATTATCGTAATCACCTATAGAGAAACCAGGAAGTTAATTTATTACGGTTTTACGATGTAAGTATTAGAACGCATTAAGGTCTGTTTTAAGTATAAAATTAATGGCAATTTTTATCTCGATCGGAAGTAAATAGTTTGTCAATCGAGGCGATCGAGGGGAAGGTTTATTTTCCGTGTGTAACGTACGAGTCACTTTTATATAATAGATAATTTACTCGGATGTAGGATGTGCGCATCATTTTATTGACACTTAGACGCAAATACATGCTATTAAATAATTATGTATATTTTTAAGCAAATATAAAAATACAGTTACTTCATAAATAAATATAAATAATCCCTTTTTTCAGTAATAACAATGTTTGCTCTTTGAATGGTGTTTGTGAAAAGATTTAGCGGGTACGTCAAGAAAAAAAATATCATTTAGGATATTGACACCATTTTTTCAGTTAAACTAGCATAGATTAAGTTACCTTCACAATTTTTCAGACTTTTCGACAATATTACTGAGATTTCTTAGATACGCAGGTTTCCGTATGATGCCTTAGGACCCACAAGCCTAGCAGGAACTCCGCCTGCAAATTGTCTTATATTTATAACGGTGTATACAGATCTACTTATATCGCGAGATGTCCCACTGAAGATTATAATCTAAAATGACACCAAAAAATTTTTATAGTTTACTGTCTTGGTAGCGCAAAATATTATACTAAAAACACTTTGTGATGATGGATTGGGTGTTACTGACGCCTTACAATTTTAATCAGTTATCATCCGGTCACCCATTTCCTCGTATGTCACCTGTGATGCCCATTGGAGAACGAAAGCGTTTACAAAATTTTCCAATAAATGTTCACCTATCAAACCCTTGCGGGTTCAAAAGCGATCGAACGAAAACCGTGTTGATTATACTTTGCTCAATTTTTTTAAGATACGATACGATTTTTATAGCTCCAAAGTTAGTCTGTAAATTTTAAGAATTCTATGAGATGAAAACTGATGTCATCGAACCTATATATGAGAGCAATTAGCGGATTCGTATCGTATCGTAAGTTCCATTTTCCTTCAAATTTGTCACCGGCGCCTTCAAATAGAATAACTTAGATGCGAACTCGATTAGATCCCGTTCCGAGTTATACGTTGCCCGCTCGATACGAAATATTATGTGTAGATATCTGTCTGGTGACTCGTGGTAGATTAATATTATATGCAGGATTATTGTCAATACCACTAGGTATATTATAAATAAAAGGGTAATAAGTGTACATACTAATTGATTAACATTATTTAAAAAAAATACGTTGCTTCAAGTAAAGTAAATCAAGTATTCTAGTCTGCAAGCTTCAGATCACGCGCGACAAAACGACATATTATGAAACTTAAGGGTCCGACTGTATCAACTTCGATTTATTTCTTTACACAAGAAATTAAATCTAGGTCTACTCACCTAAAACTATTACGTTAACAAACAAAGCACTCCAACTCAGACTGAGTTGACAGTGAACGATAATGCGTCTATGTTGGCTTCATAACTCTAGTACAGCTGAAGGATTTTCATAGGTATACAAATAGGTTAGGTTAGAGAGATTTTCATTCGCATACAAATATTTTATTTCAAAGCCTAATAAACTACTTAATACAGTCGTCCGACTTAGACGTTTAGACAGGTTAAACGTGCAGGAGGGGCGGGTCACACGCATTTCCAAATCTCACTAGTAGGGTTTCTGGAGGATGTTGAGTAGGATGTTGAGTTCATGTTATAATATTTTGTACCCGTGACGCCTCTGTGGAAAGGATGAAATGGCGAGATGCTATTCGTTTTTCCTTAAATTTGTAAAGTCTCATTCTGTGATTTTATCTTTAAACTGTACATCTGGCGTACGTACGCCACACATGGAGGAAACTGGGGCGGGGCGGCGTGACCGCCGGAAGTGTCCCGCTGATCCTAACCCTCCCTTATTGTACTCGTTTCCCAAATATTCGTGCAGGTACTCATCTCCTCTCGTGGTCTTACGTTGACTAACATTCACACGCAGATGTTATTGCTAGAAGATACGAACGAACTTCACCGATGGATCAGCTGAACCTAGAAATGAAATACACACACACACACACACACGGTGTTAAATATGTCGTCACAAACATCCATGACCCGAGAACGAACATTTTTCTGCTATAAAAAAGTCTACCCCACAGGTAGAATCACCAGAAACTTTTTTATAGTGCATGGCTAATGGCATGTGCTAATGGGTCGTGAGTGACTGGGATTTAAGAAAATGTCATCCATCCTCGACTCCAAGTCGATATCCCTCGCTCGCCATGGACGCTGCTGACCGTGCGCCCATGGCGTCTTCTTGTGGAAACGTCAACCATTCATAAAATTAATGGTTTTTTACCTGACTGGCTCAGTTCAATCTTTCTTTTAAGGTGAACTGTATCCGGATGTTCATGTTATGTAGTAGAGACGTGCGTATATACGAGTATAGTGTGTATGTATGTTTATGTGGATCCTTTATATTGGTGGAGAGGAAGCCGGGGCGGAGCGCGGTATCCGGCGGAAGTGGCTGACCAGCCGCTCCTTCCTTCCCTGTAGCGATATGTCGTTTGATGTACGTTTACGTGGCCAGTCTGTTATATCACGTAGCGATATGTCCGTAGCTAAAGAAGCTTTCCGATCAGTTTATATCTGATAAATGCGATGAACTGAAATAATAATAGCTTACATGTATGATTGTCTCAATGTGGGGCTTTGATCTTGAAAATTCTACTTCTTCTTAGGACCGAGATGAGGAATGACTTGTGTGTATCGCTGACCCTTATACTCTACTAATCGAAACATAAGAAACTCGAAACCCCTCACTCCGTGTCAGCGTCAGCTAGTGTACTATAATATTTGCACTTATACACGTATGTATACAGTAAACGTCTGCAAAATATACATTACTAGATTTAGTACTTACGGTAGCGGTAGAGTTACAAATTATTTTTTATTTAAGAAACATTTGAATTCTGGATTCGACCTATTAATGGCCAATTGCCGTGCACCGATCACACCTTGTAATTAATTTATTTTCAACATTACTCCCCACGTTGCTTTGTAGGGGGGTATCTGTTATCTACGGCTTGGCTCAACGACTTCTACCTAGGTATAATGACTTGGACCGATGACTTAATCAGGAAGAGCTCAAAAATATTCCGCCTCCAGCAGTCACCCATCTGAATGAAGCGTCCAAAGTTCCTTAACTAACGGCTGATCACTTATTTAACTCATCTCACGCCGTGTCGTAGGTTGATATACGCAACTGGGAATAACCACCTAAGAACCCACGAGGAACAATATAAACACTTCGGCGACACTTTCACAACAAACATATCGTTCCGTTGGAACGTCCCAACTAATCGACGGCTCACCCCAACCTCGGAGAAGAAAAATGCTCTTCTAAACGGTGTTATCACAGATTACAAGTACCGAGTCAATAGTATGGGGCGTTCTTATCAATCTATATTAGGTGACCGTCGGCTGGGACCTTCGGTCGAGGGGAGCTCGTGTTACAGATCCGAGCGGTCCCTCGTCTCGCTGTCTTATGTCGAGATGGTGTTTGGAGATCATATTGCTGATCTTTGGATTGTGCCAAGTAGTTTAGAATGTTGTTTAGATCCGTACAACAACAACCTTGACATTATTAAATGTTTTTCTCGTTTCTGATTTCATTCTTTTTAAAGTGTTGATTATGCTTAATACTGAATTGGAAGACGGAGGAGACTGAAACGCATCAAATAAATACTATAAATATAATAGTCGCTGGCCCTAACAATAAAAAATTGATCTTGCTTGAACCGTTGTTAGAGATTATTCTATTATGTAACTGGGTGTAGCGGTCGGAGCAGATTGAAACATTCACACACACAAAAACCAATTAAGTTTCATCACCGTTAAAACTTATCACTTTGTAAGACTCGGTACACCTATCGGAATGAAGGGTTAAGTACATCGCTGACCGACCGTGGTAGACGTCACACATCTTCGAGTATATCATGGAAAATTATGGATAATCGATTCCATTAGACATATCAAAATGTTTCTGATAAGATTGGCTTTTAGTCATCCAATAGAGCACTTAACTTTTATACGTTTTATTAGTATGAACAGACTGACACCTACCATTATTTTACTTACTAATGTAGGTCAACACTTTACAACACAGCATTACCATCGGGTGGATGGGTGGTCATCAACGGCTTCCTCTTATTAATTTTTTCACCTAAAAAGGTAATTATGTCCCCAATTTGTGGTCACCCGCGCGTGGCCCGTCGCCACTCACGGTAATTACCGTAATGTCATTATATTTACTTCGCTTTGTCCGATCCTGAACGCTGATAATCGTAATCACTCGGCTGCTTGTCGCACCAGCGGAGATGAAGTTTGTAATAGCATAGGAATTTCAAGTTACAATAATCTTCATAAAATACAATTGTCGGTGTGTCTTTTGTCTCTGATCGTGTAATTTCTAAACGATTTAATTATTTTGGGTAACATTTTTATATCATATTAGTTTTACTGAAAAAATGCTAGGACTTACTAAGTGGCATTCTAGTCAAGTTTTTGACAAATGTATATTTTTAAACCGAAATATTCATATTTAAATCTACCTATACCCTTTTTGTTTAAGTTTTTCTGTTTGATGCCAGTGAGGAGGGATGTGCAGGTTTATAGATAAAAAATATAATATTCGGTTGACAACAGATACCGTATCGGCGGTCGTTTCTCGTTCGTCGCCGGCGGCAGCGTACCATAACCGCAGATACAATGGCCGGGTAATGAGAAAATTATTTTGCGTTTGCACCTTTGTGGTAAAAATTAAATGTCGATTTCACGTAATAGTTTTTTATGGTCGTTCAATTGTTATTGTTCTTATCGTCATTAAAGTTTAATACTCCTTTAAAGGATCGATGAGCTGTAAATGTACCTCACAAAGACAATAAAAACTACAAATGCTACTCCACAATAATTATTGTGGAGTACCTGGACTGAATGTTTGAAAACAGTAGTGCTCATGCAGTAGAATCATACACTGAAACTGACTATTCCATAAATATTCTTCGCTGTCTACAAGGAGGTGTGTGACACTATTTCATAAAAAAACATGTTATTGTATTAAAGACAGTCAATTCGAGACAGAGATGACTTTCAAGGTGCGTACAGGTGCAATACAATATAATATAATTGTTTCCTTGTAAATTCGTAAGTTATCTATTACCATGACATTTACTTAGTTACTCTAGGTGGCCTCCGTCCTAACAATGCTAGTTTAACTTTAATAGGTAAGTTGTACTAATTTTCTAAAGAAATAATAATCTTGAAGATTGGTTAACGAATTCAAATCACCCCCGTTCGTGTGTAAAGTTAGTAATTGGAAAAAGTATAATTTCCTAAGTCGTATTTGTATCTGATCGTTCGACTCGTAGAATGGTGTGACTCTTTTTGATTATATCTTTAATTCTTAAAAGACTCATCGAGCGGATCGAACTCAGCGGGTGAAGCTCGGTGTAACGTGCCCTCCTCCGAGCCTGCGCGACGAACGCTGACATTGTGTTGAGTGTGCTCTATGTATATTTTAATAAACTTATATGTAAGACGAGCGGCCCCGTTCGACTTCGTTCGGGTTGGAATATTATGATATAATTAATAAAAATTTTGTATTTTTTGCCTCTATTACACATAATTAGGTTTACTGATATTTTATCCAGCCTATCATCTGCGCCATCACGTGTTCTCACTACATACCAATTTTCATTAAGATCGGTCACGTCGTTTTAGAGTTATCTCGAGACGTACACGAAAATCTCAACAGATGTATACAGTAGCACAGATATAACACTTGGAGGTACTTATATTTATAACTATTGAGTTACGGAAAATTTCGCGGGAACTGGTCCATTTCCGGTGATAAAAAGTATCCTAGATTATGACCCTTAATATAAGTTGCAAATATGGCAAGTATCATGAAAATCCGTATAGTCATTTTAATCTTATATTGAGAAAGAGGGACTGATAGATTTACATTACAAAAAAAAATATGTTTATGCCTCTGTGTCGACATTAAATTTTACCAATATAGCATTTTCGGCCAACATAAATTTCAATATAATTTTCTTTTGTTACGTATTTATCATAACTATACATGTCCGCACTATACACATACATATACATGACGATCCCTTAGCCCAGTTGGTAGTGACCCTTCCTGCCGAGCGAGGGGTCCCGAGTTCGATTCCCGGCCGGGACAGACATTTATGTGACAAATAAATGTTTGTTAGTGTTAATTAAATCAAAACCTTCATCGATGATCATAACTTGTATTTTATATATTATTTTGTCATACAAAAGCCTTTTCCATATTAAACACGCACAAGGGTGTCGGAGTCGGAAAAATAGTTAGTGCGTTTAGTGGATGAGCCTATCTGTTGACACATCTCGCCATCATCCCGATCCGCCGCCATTCTTATCCTTTTAGCGCCATTTGAGGACCTCTCGCCATTTGGGGTCCGACGGGTCAGTAATTGGAGTCCGCGAGAATAGCTCCGAGTGAGCTGCTTGTAATTTAGCTGTCCATTACTGAATTTTTATACTCCACTGCGATGTACCTACAAAAGTTAGACAGATATCTTAGTATAATAGTATTTATTTACTGCAATGTAGTCAGGTTAGATCGTAGAATTTGCAAAAGCTTAGTTTTTGTAGAATAACAATGAAAACTATGCAGTGGTTAATGCTGATAACATTTTCAAATCACGCTTTTACGATCATCCTCGGGCTTTGCATACGATGTGCTAAATACTTGACATAAGATTTACCTCCCTATATGTTGTTATTGTAACTCGGCAATCTTCGATTTTATTTTGGCTGTCATAATATTTTTATGACGTAACGGTGTATTGGATATATACAAGTTTGTAGTTAATAAATGCCATATTCTCATTATTTTATGTTAGCTATTTTAAGACGATGTCCAAAATACGATGCTGGCGAGATATGTTAAAAACGAACAAGCACTCACACACTCATTCCCTGCGTTGCGGGTGGCATGGACGTACACAAATATAACACGAGTACCGAAGATCTGAGAACAAATATTTATCCGTCATATAAATGTCTGTCCCGGTCGGGATTGTATCGGGACCCCTCCTCCAAGTTCGACCAACGGAGACCGTCCTTATTAATGGAAAGAGAGAGATTAATAGAAATTAATAAATTATAACCGTACGTTGTACCTATTGCTAAATAAGGTGTTCAGCGCATGTCTTGCCTGCTAAACATTGGAGTTGGGACACAATGCTTTGGGCTCCCCAAAGCCCAAACTCAATTCAATTCAAAGCTTAAACACTTAATTGGCACCACCTCGAGCTGAGACGGTCAGTGAGTGGTCGAGTACACACACGTCGAGCCGGCGGTACCGTCGGCACTGCGTCATGTTCGCCGGACACCGGCTAGGGTTGCTCGCTGCCGTACTTATCACCGTACTTCCCAATAACAAACTTGTACTAGATGTGCACAACACATATGTTTTTTCTATTGTGAAATGTTACAACAGAATATCCTACGTTGATGTAAACTACAAGAGTAATCAATGATGGCATGATTGTGTGATGCAGATGACGAGAGTGGTGAAGATGACTTGGAAAAAGATAATGTGCTATGGTGTATGAAACTCATTCTGTGTCACTTATAATTTAAGCCCAAGTCAATATACATTTAAATTAATCCAGTAGGTAGTATAGAAAGTTGTTATTAATGGGACCGCTCACACACACACACACACACACACGATAAAGCCTATAACTTCAAAGCCCTTACAGAAATAGAAATTAAAAAACATCAATTTGAAAAACATTGATCATGTCGCTTATTGACCTTTATTTTAAAGGTAAAAAGGCAGATTCTCCAAAGAAAATTGTACGTCAAACTTGGCATCCCTCTACTCGGCTATGAACTGTGGAATAGAAATTTACCGTTATATCTAAAACACTTACAAACGAGCGTGATGTTCCTGGTGAGTTAAATAGCGCGAGTGCAGGTTGACCGTTACACGAGTCCGATCCGATTGTGTTATTTGAACCTGTTAAGAAATTAGCCGCGCATCCCTACCGCGGCCTACACGCCTGCGTCGACACCCGCGCCGCACGGGGCCTCACGATAGCTCACGATACCTCGCTTGTGGCTCGTAATTTAAAACCCTTGATTTATAGTCCAACAGTAGCATTAAATTTGTAATCATATATTGATTTACAGTCGCGATAACCGCGCCCGCTGTCTTCCAAGAACGAGCCACCGCTCTATCGAGGGCTCTTCGCAATTCGTTTTGCTGAAATTGGTTTTCGAACATGTGGGCCGATATTATATTGCCCATATTGTGATATTATTGCCGGTTGGCGACAATAATATTGCACTCGACAATAGAATGTATTCGCCGCGGATTGCTTAATCGTATATCGCAGTCGTGTATGAATTTAAAATTTTCAAGTGTTGTATTTTCGTCTCTGTAAGGACTATGTAAGTTTGTTTGTGACGGATAATTTTGATGTCCATCGCTTGGCGATGAACGTAACTGTAATAAGGATTTCTGTGGAATGAGGTCTTAAAAAATTTTCTATGTGTTATCCTTAGCCAATGAAACGTAACGCTTATGAAATGTTTGTGTCCATAAATACTTAAAACGTGAAAAAAAGGTTGTACCCTTTTTTCTCCTCTGTTTTTCAATCGATTTCTTTTTGTTTGATAGACATTGACGAGCTCTATGATATCAATAAAAAAAAATTAAATAAGTTTTTTCAAAAACTAATCATGCTCTATAGGTATAGGCAAAAATAAAATAGCCCAGTACCCTTTTCTACCCTATTTATCTACAATTCTTTTTATTTAATTTGTACACGCAATAAAATTACAAAACATACTACTTTTCCTAGTCAGAAATTTCTTCCAGTAAGCTTAAAAAGTAATACAATGAGGCAAGCTTAAATTTTAACATATTTATGAAACAATAAAAATTATACATTATACATATATATCATATAAACACGATTATACATACCATATAACATAATTTAAATACATATATATTTTATACATACAGATGATTGTTATTAACCATCACCTAAGTAGCGATCTGCGACGCGTTATTACAGTGGAAGGTAGCAAACTCCATAATATAACCGTCTCAATTAAAAAAAGTTATGTGAATAAAAGCTGAACTTAATTGAAGGAAACTTAAGAAGAGTTTTCAGATGTGACTTGCATGGTACACCTGGTGGATGAGCAAAGGTAAATCGATTGCCATGGTAAATGGGAGAAGAAGGACGATGCAATATCTTAATCGGTCGAGTGTACGATAACTAGGAACATACTAATTTTAGTTAATTGTCAAATAACTGGATCAATGTCTCAATGGTTGATAGAAATTAAATCGTTTAGGTACTTTAAAATTGTTGTAGTTTTTATGACAACTTTGTAGGACATGATTCTCATTTCCGATGAAACTAAGTGAAGTAAGAATACTTCACACACTTACGAGAAAGTTATGGAGATGATTTCACCGTTATAATACAAATGTAACATGTAGCCCGAAAATGAGACGAAGTGATCCAAGGTGAATGGGGTCGACACTCTCAGCATTGGCTCTTAAGACGCAAGGAGAAGCCGGAAATAACAAGTAACCTAACTTAATGTTACATTAATTTCCTACTAGTTTCCTAGGTCGACTTACAGATCATAATGGAAGCAGTAGTTTAGTGCAGCCCTTTGTAGTCTATGAACCAAATCCAAACGATTGGTGGGTTATTGATGTAGATACTCGTAAAGTAGCTTATAGATGTATGTATTGCTACTTCTGCGCGTGCTAATCTCGATAAAAGGTTTATAACTACATTTAATTACTTGTCCAGTTTTCAACTCTTCGCAGTGTATGACTAGCTGAAAAAAATAAAAATTTGAGTGGATGAATGAATATACAATAATGTTATATCAGATCCACTGGACAAACGCACCAGTCATCGCAGTGGAAACAATGGTGACGTATTGAAATTAGTCAAAACGCGCGTGTAATTCGATTTGGTCGACACTTCCTGTGCATTGTCGCTTGGAGCCCCGCGTCCCGCGCCCCTCGTCTCGCGCTCCGCGCCCGGTCCGTCTGCGCCCTGCGCCGGCGCATCACCACAGATTACATTGTACACAGTAATATCACACTAAATAGTATCACAGTGTTATATCAAACCACCTCGAACTTCCCATTTGCATCAGAAATGCCTTCTGAAAAGTTGGTAAATAAAACAAAAATTGAATTTAATAACTGTACACGTTAACATTTGAATTTGAGTAAATGAATTAAATAAAATAACACTTCACACAGGAATGCACAAGAGAATACAGCCTTTTTTCAATCAATTCAAAGGGAAAATTCAGGAATGAACTCTGTAGGTACTGGCAGGCCATCTTTTTTAAAATTATGCCACCTACTTATACAGTAGTCTTTCTACGATCGCATGGCAACAATCGCTTGTTTGTACCTATTTAATCGTCTGCGCTTCGAAATGATTCATCATAAAACTGAGCGCTAGGGATGTGGGTGTCAAAGTGACGTGCGCACACTGTGATTTGCGCCTCGCTCCGCTTACTCGACTGATTGGTACAACCTAATCTTTACAATCAAAACTGCGTGTAATCACGGTTTTGTTCAAATTTCATTCGATCAAAACTCATTTCACACGTTTGGGGGTACTTTCCATGCCACTTTCAATAGTAATAGGGAATATTAATAACTTTTTTCACTTTTGTGGCCATGATAGTCATTGTTTTGTCAGGTTCATTTGATTTATGTGGACTTGGTTTAAGTCGATTTCGCATACTTTTGTTTTATTTTATATTGTCTATAATACATAAAATATCATACGGATTTTTTTATAATATTTTTTTACCATTTACGGTGAGATGTTGCAAAGGACTTCTAGTTTTTCACAATACTCGTAACTATACATACATATGTAACAGTTATCATTTATCACTTATCTCTAACTAACTGTCCCTCGCCTCTAGCAATCGCGGTTCGATAAAACATTCAAAGCGGCTACATCGTTACATCTGTATACGATAAGGATCATCAACTACCACCACCTCGCGCTGACTTAGACTCGATTCCTGAAAAATAGAAGCGTCCGATAGTGACGAGGCGACGACTGAGGAAAGGTGATAATTTTATGGAATTGTTGATTTGCACCTTATCTACATACATTCAGGGCGTCGAAAACGACCAGTAAAACTAGGCAACGGGGCAGATAACCGCTTCTTGGAACGAATGAAAGTATTATCAGTCGACGCCGCTAAAGGCGTAAAGTCGTTACTTCTAATAATAAAACATTATGTATTCGCGGCCACGTGCTACGAATAATGACAGAACGCGTAAAGAGAAACAAAAGTAGGCCTTTTTGTTGGCACCGAGCACACGGCTCCGCGGGCCTGCGAGCCATCGGCACCTCAGAGGATTGTTTTCGGTTTAATGCGTTGTAAACGCTAGTGTGTCGTGACGTAAGGGTTAATAAAATAAAGTATTGTTGGCGTCGTCGCTAAAGGGATCCGGAGACAAAAAGCTAGTCGGTATTGTCAGATTGGTCCGTGCAGATGTTGCGGTGAGAGAAAAGGAACGTACTCCTTCAGATACAATAACGATGGCCGTATACTGACGACAGATCTTTATCTAACTGTACAGGCACTAGTATTGAAATGGTTTTAGAATTATTTCGTTATTAATAAAGTAATTTTTTTCTTGGAAAAAAAAAACATTTAAAATACAATTTCTCAATAGTGTCACAATGGCCAACGAAATTACTGATGCCTTAAGTCTATTAATGTCAACTAGAGAATTCCAAAGTACTAAGGTAATTTTATTGCATTGAGTGAGAGATTTTAGACTACAATTCAATACCAGCGGTTGCTTTTATAAAGTCAAATGGTATCAGTTAGACCGTAAATCACGATGACAGCCAATTTGTACAAGAACGTTGTAAATATTGTGAAACAAACCATACCTTGGTTGCAGACGGTATGCATGAAAATTATGTAAAAATCCATACAACCTGTAACTAACGTACATAAAAATATTGGGTGTCAAAATTGGGCAAAAACTGCAGGTGCATGATACTGTTATTTTCATTTATTGAAGTATGTTATTTTATACGTAATCTGTATATACAGAATGATAGCGAAAATACAATTGACAATTTATCTGCTGCGAAGCAACTATTTGTTTGTTAAATATGACAATTTGTTTTTGAGCGATTTTAATCTGTACATTTCTTGTTTTGTTCCCACTAAGGCAGCGAATACTTGATAGTAGATTTCAAAAATAAAAGTTTCACTTCTGTAAAATAAAATTATTTCATAAATAATTTATTTAAACGTACTCAGCGTAAAAGGAAATAAATAATATTGAACAGCAAAGAGGAATTAATCTCATAATCTTTTCACTGTAATGCTGACAGGATAATGTATTAATATAATAATGGTAATCACCTCCTCCAATTACAATCATTTTTCGTTTTCATATCCTGAACCGTTGCCGGCGGCTGTTACAATTTGTTGGCGTCGCAAAAATTACGATGCGGTCATACATATGTATATCATTACATTCTCCACTTTTACCTCGAATCCATCATTACCTGATCACAAATCATTGACACAGCTATCTACCAACGCCCTTTTGAAAGCGATATGTTTATTAAAGCGAAAGTTCATGAATTATTCCAGATAATCGCGGGTAATTTCATCAGCAACTACCGAGATTTTGAAAGGTTAAGCTGAAATTAATACGTGATTTATGAACATCAATTTTCCCTTAGTACCGCTGATCAACTTCGGCTCTCAATTTGAATAATCGCAAAACGTCATCGCAATAATCATCGTTCAGTCCTGCAACGACGATTTCTGTCTGCCGTTACTGCACGTGTACACCGCCATATTAATTCTTGTGAAAGTCAATATATTACTTTTCCATATCACTTATGTGGTACACTTTGATATTCGAGACATCATCTAATAAACAAAACAACATCGGCAGATAAACTGGAACAAAACATTTAAAAAGCAAAACATGGTTGAACCAATGTTCAGTATAACACACTAATGACTTGGCGAAACCGCTGAGCTCCTTCCAAAATTAAACAAGGTAAAAAAGCGGGCAAACGATCGATCAACGCTGGCTTCAAACAAAACACAGAAAAACCACGTGAAAGGATGTATGAAACAAATTAAAAGCTCAGCATGAGGTGTTCTGGCCATCCACGAACTGAGCTTAGGGCAAATATTAAAGCTGTCAAGTTTGTGTAATTTGAAGGCTCGTTTTCGAGTTATAAGTTATCTTATTGAATGTTTTGGGGGCATGAGCATCGCGCCGTGTGACCGTCTCTAACGAGCGCTGAGTACACATGAGAAAGTTATGTTTATTGAAGTTATAGGTAAATGAAATAATATCGATACAATCAGTGTCTTTTATAACAGCCGATAAATACAACGCACGAGTGAATCTCACTGCCTAATCGACATTCAAACCGTGCTTGAATAATAATTTTACCAAGTGTTAGATAATAAAAATGCGTTTAAATGAGCTCCCACCTAACATACCAGTTACACGATAAAAAATTAAAGTAGCTAGTAAAGTTGTTTAAGTTACTGACGGGGCCCCGACGACTCCATTACACGATATGACACTAATGACAGACGCAGGATCGTCCTTCGCCGAGCAAATTGGCTACAATTATAGCTGCAGTAATCGATTTCGGACGGTTAAAAGGAAAAATTGGCCGATAGCGCCGCGTCAGGTGGTGCAGTTGCGATGCACTGCGGACGGTGATACGAGCAGTTTTTCTATACAAAGGCAATAAAAAGGTGCTAGTCACGCACTAAATGCCTCCTCGGCGTGCTCTCGAGGCGTCGGCCAAAAGAAACAAACACGAGTGATAAAAGCGCACCATCACGCACCCACGAAATTATTTTCGCTTCGTAACACGTGTCAAGTTTCAATTTTACTAACGTCGAAATTAACAGTGGGCGTAAACAGATTATTGATATTTTTGTCGATAAAAAAGTAATCGATGATCGAATGGAGCATCACATTGTGTCGAAAAAAGCAGCTATTGTTACGAGTTTAAGGATCAAAGTTTTTCATGTCGAAATTAAATGGACGCGCGTGTTTGACAAAAAACTAGACTTCATCAATCAGAGATCGTTTTATTGACTCGACAATGGCGCGCTCGCAATCATCTTGTGTGATCTTCTCTCAATTCCTCGAAGTTGTACAATTTTTCACTTGTTAAATAAGGCCAGTTTAGTAGGTTTCGGTTTTAAAAAGATAGGAGAGTCAGCGAAATATCAGCCAATCAGCAATTTATCAATAGAATAGTTTTGGGAAAGAATTTGTACTTCGAGGTAAGATTACTTTTGAATAAAACATACAAGATTTAGAGTGTATGTTATATGGATCATATTAATTGTTTTTATAACGTGTTTCTGAAACGAGACTGAAGGAAGTATTTCAATTAAAATTAAGTACATCATGTTTATAGTTACATTTTATGAAGTTTTAAATGTTGTATTGATTGGCTTCAAATATTCTAATACTGAATTGAACTCAGCTAGCATTATTAAAAAAATATATCGCGTAATTTTTCCGCCACAAACGTGGCCCTCTGTTAATAATTCTATAATCATAGGTTTGACACCCTGCCATGCTTTTAACAAAGTGTACTGAAAGTTTCAATATTTATTCGTTATTCATTGCTAGGTTTCTTTCATTTCTAGTGTAATCATTACGAAATGGGATAGAAATGGATTTGGTAGTCACTAAGAAGTCGCTACAAACTATTTCGGGGTTCCATGGTATGCCATTGGGCCCGATGTTCAAAGCCTCGGAAGCTAATACAACGGATTGTGGGGGCCGAGTCGTAATTATGGCAAATGTTCCGCATTTAAAGTAACAATAGCGATGGTTACTGTCTCCGCTGTTCCAAAATGTCTATTTTAGCTTTTCTTTGAGCTCTTGTTTCATAATTAAGTTGGTTTACAAGTACGTTCGTATTGAGCGTAAAATGTAATCTATTGTAAAAATGTATTTTGCGTTAGACAATCCAGGCGAAGTGAACTTTAAACGTGGCAATTTTGTAGTTTCTTGTATTTATGACTGTCCAGAGTCAAAGTAACCGATGATGAAAAACGCGTGTGAACACAATTGTCCGGCACCAGAATTCGATTGTCGTCTTTTATAATTTAAATGAAAAAGCGATGCAAAAAAGTTAAGTAAATGTAGTGAACGACTCTGACCTATAAAGACAGCCGTGAATCTGTGCAAATTTTGTATCGATAGATAGCATATATGTACATATGTTACTGGAATTTACTCAATGTATATATGGTTCTACTACTGTATCAACGACCAATATTCAAGGACCACGGTCACGAGGAAAACGACCATGTTAGAATCACTCCTGCATAATGTTGGTATCAGTGCAGATTTGAATGTACCAATACCAGGCCAGCAAATTAGTGCAGTTTCTATGTGCCAACGACATTAAAACGTTATATGTACCTGATATATATTTACTTATATAGATTAATTCTCAAATACTGGGTATACCCGTATGCATATGATTTTAAACTTTAACCGGATAATTAGCATGGACAACGTCTCTTGTGCAATTATTTGAATTATACATTTTTATGGACACAAATATCGCGTGCGGCATCATCGCCTACCTGACATCGATGTCACAACATTCATTGACAATTTTTTTCGTCCCACTCACAGGATGTGCGCCTACGTGCGCGGAGACAAAGGTACATTACCATAACACGGGGTGGAGGGGTGTGGCCGCCATATTAATCACATCCCGGCCCGTGCCTTGCGTCTGCGCATATCACGACTCCAAAGATGCCAGGTAATGCTTTATATCTACAGAACCGTGGCATTTGATTTTTATTAACATTTTGTTTTAAAAAGTAAATTGTCAGTATCATTTTAAATGCGGAATGTCACTATTAATGTCAATATTTAACACGACGAAACCATATAAAAATAAAATTAGTATTTCGATAGTACTTTTTTACTAGTAATTGATTTTAGAGCTATTTTAATGTTTATTAACGAATTATATGTTTTTTCAATGAAATTAAATGAAATGAAATGAAATTATATTTTATTCGAAGTTGGTTTTTACAAACACTCTTCGAATGTCAAACTACGCCATCGCTTCAATAATTTCCTACCGTGAGTGGTCCCGGAAGAAGAAGCGGCAAGAAACTCCTGAGGAGTTTTTTTTTTCCTAGTCACAGTCTTTAACGCACTTATGGCTATAAACTGGCTTAATATTAACCTCATGTCCGAGCAGTCCTATCCTGAAATAATCATCAAGTATGTAATAACCTTTCCGCATAAGAATGCCTTCGATATGAGTTTTAAATTTACAGTATGGCATTTCTGTCAATTGTAATGGAATTTTATTATAAATATTTACACATCTAACCATGAAAGAGCCACCAGTTTTGCTTAGTCTGAAATTTTGAATAATCAGTTTAGCCTTATTCCTCGTATTAATATTTCACAATATTCTTTCTTCACGTTACTCTTTCTAACAAAACTATCAGAGTATTTTTAACGTACATAATATTATCAAAAATATATTGTGATGCTACCGTTAATATATCAATATCTTTACAGAGATCTCTAAGGGAATGAAGTACCTATCCGTTTTATCAGAGTTTAACTCATCATCTCGTTCTTCATTGATGTGACACATTACGGCACAGATTCTCTGTGGTATTTTTAACAGAGATAAATATTTTAACCGTATTTTTTATATTTAATCATATATACTAAAATGAAACCTTTTTTTGTATAAACTTACCACATTTTTTATTGCTGTATTATCCATGATGTTTAAGCTTACAAGAGTGGTTTTATTTTATGTGAATTATATCTGAAGGAGCATTAATTGGTTACATGTTTTTTAAGTAAGAATAATTGTTATTGTTTTACAAACTTTCCATCAATCGTCGTCTCTCTTTGGAAAACACAAAATTAAGTTCACAAATAATACGCGTCCACTATCAAAACAGGTTAAATTAAAAAAATGCGGCAAAAAGAAAATAACTGTTTAGTTTAACTATCCGTTAAAATTCGATTGATTGATGATATTCATATAATTTTAATTTTTATTTTTATTTTAAGGTCTAAGCCGTTTTGAAGCTTATTTGTTCAAAAAACGTCTTCTTTTGTAGGCTAAAATTCGGAAATCCTTGGTTATACTTGGTGCGGTTGCCATACGAATAAATAACTTCATTGAATGATAACTCCACTATTTATGTTGTCAAAGACACTTACATTTTCGGTAGATACTGAAAAAGTTTCCGTTGGGTGTTATACATATAGATAATCCGACTTTGTTACTTAAAGAAAACACATGAATGGTTTCTCATCGTTAGGGTTATTACAATCATGAATGATCTTTATGAATGAATCACATAAAGGCCCATTGATGTTCACCGTGTAACGCTTTCATTGAGTATTCGTACGAGTAAAATATACTGTGTAATTTTAGATCTTATAGTATGAAGTTTATGCGTTTGAATTGCGTGCGCATAATCGTCTCGACCACATTACAGAAGGCGGTCGTTAAAGTATTGATACGTCTAAACGCTGATAAACGACCTTACATACGTCTATTTAAAACTGAATTCAAATAATTTTAATGAGGATGAATTTAGTACAATAAATAGTGTCGAGTCACCAGATGTACAGAGCGATGTAGATGGCGTTCGATAAATAGCGCACGGCACAATGGATGTATCGGGAATTGATTTGAGACTCATTGATCGAAGGTTGTTCGGTGTTGAAGCGATTAAAATGTTGATAGGCGACTCGGGCATGGTTGTAAATTGAAAGTGATTATGATAATCGACTGTTCGGATACTGAAGTTACTTGTTATGAAAACATAAAAGGATTAATCAATAGAATAATTAATTCTACTACTTTATCAAGCTGTGGTGTTAAACCTCTGTTCGTAGGCGTCATATGTCTTTACACCAATCTGTGTTAATTCTTCCACATCTTATACGTTATCCTGTTCTTTAACAACAGTATGCTAGTACATTCTACTCAATTAACATGTTATTCATCTAATGTCTAATTTTACCAGTCTGTAATAGTTGCATTTGTCGTTTAGTGTTTAACATATGCAGCAGATCCTATCTTAATCATAATGATATATAAAATTTTCCCAAGGCTTTGTGTATAAAATGTTCATGTTATAGCTTATTAAGGTATCGAAGGCGGTTAATATTTATACTGTTCTTCGCGATTAAATCAATGTCGACGTTCCGGATAAAAGAATCAAAATCAATAGTTGTTAGTATTTAGTGTAATTATTGGGTGTTCGAGAGGCTTTGTTCCCGTAACCACAGAGCGCGCACAATGCACGTCTTGTGAGGGCCGACTTTTTGTCTTTCAAGGTTTTGTTGCCTTTTGCGCTCATCGCCTCGTCGAGGATATGAGCTGTGAATATTTGAAGGTTCTTCGTGGGAAATTAAATGGAAACTGCATGTATAGTTTTTAAATTTAAACGATATTGAAAGTATTAGATGAGTGATATAGTACAATATTTTTATTAACGGCTGGACTATCTCGAAAGGTCTTTCCTCTGTTTAATAGATATAATAATTATTTATTTATTTCCTCTGAACAATGTCATAAGTATTCAAATAAGTATTTCTGGTTAATTTTTTGACCTTACTTTGTCCTGTTTGTTTGGCCTGGGGTCTGATTTGGGTTAAAAAAACCTGACAACAACAACAACAACAACAACAACAGAAAATAATATTTTATTGCATAATATTACATTATTATTATATTATAATACGCATGAATATCTGTTTTAAGACTAGGAAAATCTGAGTTGTTTATTAATAAGTTATTGGATAAATATAACCGTTTTAAAGCTATCTAAACTAAAAATTCTTAGTTTTTGAGGTTCTTAGGACGGCATTTCTCTCTTATCTTATTACCGTGTCGGTACAAGGAATTGAAAACAAAGTCGGACCCTGTTGAAAGTCCAAGCTCCATCGTTCTTAGCTCCATGTGGAGGAAGGCACGGGATGTGCGGTCGCGTGCGCGGGGCGGGGCGTCGCGTCCCGGACAAAGACGTTTAATTGTCGGTTGAGCGCCGTAAATACTCACAACCGCTCATTATGTGACTTATCGAATCATTGTTAATTGAAACCCAACTTTATTTTGAGATGTATTGCGTCGGAGCCATGCATTAGCACGGCTCCGTCCATCGAGTTCTCAGATGTTTCGATAGGTACATTTCTTAATCTTTTAAATAGTGATAATGATATCTGAGATATGCATTACTGAAGAATGTTTGGAATTTTTGTTTTGAAACTTCGAATTGAAAGTATAATATCAAATGTATTAAGTTATATAAGTGAGCAAAGTTTACAGGGCTTGATATTACATTGCTCGTACCGCAATCTTGCGATCGTTAATTTATGCTGATTTTGTCAGAAAAAATGAATGTTCAGCTAGATTTAGCTCCTGTATCACTATTTGAATAAATTACTTGAATATGGACATAGCTAATGATATTAACTTTAATCTCTAGGCAAAATGTTTTCGATACTTGTTTTCATGGGTTTTAAAAAGGAACTACAATAAAGTATAAAAGTAGGACATTTACAACCCGGCACCACAGTGGGTTCAATGATTGATGATGGGTTAATGAACCCAATTCCTGAGTACGGTTTCAGGTTGAAATCCGGCTGTAGAGGCCCTAGTTAAATCTTTCTAATTTTCGCTGTCGTCGGTAACAATCGCATCCACAGTTATATTGCAGTGATTGAAAATATGTAGGTCTCTCATACACAAAGCTCATTATGTATCACTGCAGAATTCAACTGTTTTACTATAAGTGTACGTAGGGACCAAAGTTGCGTTGATGCATGTTTCACATCAAAACATTTCAGGGTGTTCTTCATAATAATTCAAACTTGTGCGAAGATTGCCGATCTGCCTTGGACTATGGAAGGCCATAGACGATTAAGGAACTTCTGTTGTTATTAGTATTATACACAAATATGTCTTTCGCTTAAAGTGAGTCTACGGGAAAAAATTAAAGAAATAGGTGTACTCACCATAGCATGTCATTATATTTATAGTATTTTAATATTTATACGAGAAAAATTAAATATAGACAAACTAAAATGTGATATAGAAAATCGTGAAACAAGAAATAATAGGCATAATCTGGTTATCTCTTCATATCGCGTTCAAAAGGTTTAGTTTTCCTTTATGGAGTTCAGTGTTCGTTTTTACAAAAAGTTTCCCGAATTGATACGTGATTTACTTATTGAAACTTTAACGCAACCTGTTAAATCTCAGCTTGTATATAAAGGATATTATTTTATAGATGAATACATAAATGAAAAGGACGCCTGAAAATAACGTTGTCGCAACCGATTCCTCGCAGGTTAAAAGTTACTTTGTAATTGTCATGATAATATTGTAGTGTTATAAGTAAAAGATCTAGAGAAATTTAGAAGATAGAATGTATTCAAGAATTCCTGGTGGTTACAATGGATATAATACAGAAGTTACAAGATTAAGAAAGTAAAAAGGTCACTTGTGAGTAGGAAGCTAGGCCCGTCGCTTCTCTGACGTGTAGCGCGCAGAGGCTTTGCAGACAGGAACGTGCGTTTAGGGCACACGAGACGATCGGAGTCCCCGGCGTTCAGCGCAGGGAGACCTCGGAGACTGGAGCGTGCGTTAATACGCACGAGACGTGTAGATTATCCGGTGATCAACACACGAAGACCGCCTTGACCAGGCGTGCGTTAGGGCGCACGAAATAAATAGATCCCGGAGTCGCAGAGTAATAAAAGATTTCCGGCTAGAAGCGCGAGACTGTTACTGTTCCGATAGAGACTTTCAACATGAGACTCTTAAGATTCCAGTGTGGTCAGTGTCGAGATCCAAGTGTTGTGACCCACACGCGAGAGACTATCCAATCTCTTCATAGCTCGCCTTTTATATATCAAATTTTCTCGAATGATTCTCTTCTTGTGTTCTATTTACAAATTTAAAATTTCTATTCAGTCTAATAAAATATATAAAGAAATTACAGAATAAATGGATAAAAGATACAGGATTATAAAAGAAGTTAACCAAAGGAGTATTATAAGAGTTACGAACTATGTGAGTACCAATATGTTATTTTAAGGTACACCGCTGAGGAGTTTCTTTCGCCGTTTCTTCTTTTTAATGTCAAAGCACATTTCAAAACGATAGTAGAAGTAAAAAATTACATGCATAAGTGTATTTACAAAATAACAAATATAAAACAATACCTAAACGGTTAAATAATTTTGAAATTGAATTGTTTTTTATTTGAATCTACTCGTGCTAAACAGTATAGTTCATGCTACTTCTATATACGTATAAATATTGTTAAGTAGGTTTAATAGCAAGCAAAGAACTTCTCGATACCTATCGTGGGAAAAACAAAGAGAAATATTTGCCGGAAAATAAGTGCGTATCGTTCGCACCTCGATTTCGAATCGGACATTGATTTATAGGTGCTTTATTTGATTCGATTGTATCATCAGAACGTCATAAATCGAACTCCCCTACCCTTGGATCGTGGCGATATTTCTCCTCGGCTCGAGTTTTTCCTGATGTCATTATGTCCATGTATAGGTGATAACTGAATCCGGCGGGTGTTATGTTCGCGACATTCTCAAATTAAAGGAATATGGCTCGATTTTATTGCTGTTGAGAATCTTTTTGTGACGTCCGTTTTGGTATTGCGAGTCTGCTTGTATCAGTTCAACAAATTTTTACCGTTTTTTTATTATTTTGCATCGGTTACGGCTTGTGAGGAACTACGAATTTAACTCTGTGGTCGGTAAGGTTTGAAAAATACATAACTTTCCAGAAAAATACTGAACCAATATCGGATTGAAATGTATGCGATGTTTGGTATTCTTGTAATAATATATAATTTGCTCATTTTTTAAGACTTAAAATCACAAATATTAAAAACAAATTATGAAAAAAGGTTTTATAAACTACAATCTACTGATACGATCTACGATTTATTGATCCAATGTCGTCTTACAAGTATTATATTTTCCACTTTCCTTCCTACGATGGTCTTAGGGGAAAACATCTCATATAGTGTGTTTTTACGTTCCAACACGTAAAAAAGCTGTCAGCGCCGAAACTCCCCGACGATTCGTCAACATCTTTTCTTCCCCTGACCAAAGCCACATTTTTACTCGTCCAAATAAATTAATAGAGGCGCTCGGGGCTGGGAGGACTTGTCAAATTAATTTCTTCTCGCAAGACAATTTGTCTGTGACGGGGACGCAAAAAAACGCCAATATCGATTGCTCGGCCATCGCCGTCGGCTGGGGTGGTTCCGAGAACGTGGACAACAGTCCCCGAGGTATCACTGCTCTGTGGGAAAATGTTTGGATACAACCGTAATTATGGAGACACATTGTGCACTGCGTTTCTTATTTCTTGTAAAATGTTATAATTTTTCACTAAATAGTTAACATGTGTTTTATAAATACTGATGTAATAAAGGTGTTTTATTTTATAAAATTCTGTAATTGATATGTCGTTAATGTGAAGCAGATATGTTACTAACCTTTATGTTAATAACCTTTGAATAAATGTAAGTACATAATTTTTATTTGTTTACATTATAGTTTGAACCAAAAACAAAAAGGGTCGGTTAGAAAGTCTTTCAATATCTTCAAAAGTACCTGACCTAGCGTTATGAAATAAAGATTAAATTAAAGAATATTTTAATGTACTGAAATGAAAATGAAAAAAAACTTTTTCATTTTAATAAATGTAAAATAAATAAAAATGCATAATTTTTCCAGTATTTTCGTAAATGTAGAGTGGTTACAGATATTCAATTTTCAGGCGTTTTAATACTTTGTGTTGCCTCCGTGAGCTCGCAAAACTGCTGTTATGCGTTGGCATACTTTCTACTAGGTTTTTGAGGCGATTTGCGGAATATTCTGCCATTCCTCTATTGGAACTTCTTTCATTTCACGTAGCGTGATTGGTGGCGGATTCCGCTGACGTACACGTCGTCCCAGTTCGTCCCATGCATGCTCAATGGGGTTTAAGTCGGGACTGCGTGCTGGCCACTCCATGTGTGATACTGACTTCTTGAAAATAGGGAAACACTATCTATTGTATTCAGATTGTTTCCTTCAGCTCGTAAATAATGGTTCTTTACTTCAACAGTCGTGAGAAAGCTATTTCTCAAAATTGTTGACACCATATAGCGATCCTCCCGCGCCGTCGTGCACCTTGTTCGGCCTGTTCTTGGTCTTCGAAGATTGGATCTAGTGTCATGGAAATGCTGAAGTAATCGCTGAACTGCAGAAAGAGTCACACCAATAGTTCTCGCTGTATTTCGCTGACTGTGCCCATCTTCAAGCATTGTCAGGATCCTGGTACATTCTTCGGGGGTTAACGACATGATGACTTCAGAATAATAAAATTTATAAGGCAGAGACACCATATTTATAATTTTTTTATTGCAAAACTAAAACAAACGCGAAACAATTGATTTGAATTTTTTGGTTCTAAATTCAAAAACGACTATTATTTATCATTTTCAGTTTTTTATACAATTATCAGGTATAAATAAAAAGGGTTTATATATTATATTATGTGCCATTAAATGTTCTTTAATTTAGTCTTTATTTCATAAAACTAGGTCAGGTACTTTTGTAGATATTGAAGATTTTCTAATCGATCCTTTTTCTTTGCGATCCAGTTTATTTTAGAATAGGTATCTAATCATCAAATATATTTATTTACCTTGAATTACACATAGTTAGTCTTTACTACAGTTAGAAATCGATGTAAAAAAAAACTTATATACTTCTAAGATTACAATTTCTATGAATTGCGTTACGTACCTACGAGTAACTGCGACGTTGAAACTTTGGCGGAGAATTTGATTTTTAAATCATAATGTAAATTATCTTTTGTTAAAATATGCACCAGATAAACAATGTTGTACTTATTGTATTTTAATTATTGATGCTATGCAATCTGCATAAAACGCTGATTCCCTGAGTCAAGTGGAGAGGAGTCACCTCGCAAAATCTTGCAAAATAATGGTAAAACCGTTTTTATAGGCAATAAAATAAATACGCCGCAGTCACGCACGGCCAACCGCCGACGCTGGCGACCGCCGCGGAATTAAACTGTGCTTTTTTGATGCTACCATCTCCCGTCACACTCGATAAAACCGCTTCGTGCTGATTGCCACCGACGCACCTTGCAATTAGGGTAGTTGTACAAATTGCCAGGTTGAATTGAGAAATCTCCTTTTTTAATTTTTATTAGTGACATAACTAACGGAAACGCTTAGGTTTAAAATTGACTTCCAGATGTGACTTCGAAGGTATTCCAGATTACATTAATACTCATATTAGTAGCATTTTTAAACTTCGCACTTGAAACGCACAAATCGACGTATAATGCTCACGTGAAATACAATTAAATTACCCAGGAGTATACATATATTGTACTCGTGTACAGAGAAAGTTGTGAGCGATAACACGATACTTGCGGCCGTTGTGGTCGCCACCTTCATCGCGTTAGGGGGTTGAGAAGTTTGTTTGTAGCAATAATACCGTTACAAACATTCATGTGTGGCTTGTCCGAGGTTGGGGGTGTACGGGGTTGTAATGTCAGCTTTACGTGAATTAGAAATGTTTATTTATTTAGTATCGCGACTGATCAGAATACATGACTCGTTTACTCGAAATATTACGTAAGGTTCTTTAATAGCCACTGGTGTGGAGGAATTATAATTCCGTTTTAAGCCGCAGATGTATTGTTCCGTTCATTCTTGAATCCAAGCCGACATTCTCTGCTCATGGTTCATTCTGCTGAACAACAGACGAGGCAATGTTTCAGGCTTGTTGATTAGTATGTCACCGGGCTACATATCACACAGCTAAATACTGACAGTGATATTCATAGTGATGAACTTCATTATCTGCTTTGTGACCAACAAACAATCTTTCTTCTAAATATCAACATGTTTTTTTTTAACGTACTTAACGTCAGTGGCTAAGAGCGAGTTCAACGTTTCACTCTTGATCTACAAAGCATCGGCGATGTCATTACGTGGTCGGTCAGTTCGTTTGTCGGCTGTTACATACACACTGTAACCCTGAGGCCCGAGATGGAACGTTTCATTTGTAAGGTCAGTCAGGCCTACTCTTCAAATGGATGCATATAATAGTACGAAACATGATGCTTCACGACAGAGAGCTTCTAGACGAACGAACTGAACGCCAAGAAGCGTCAAATTCACCGCCCGCCAGGTTCGTCAGCCGGCGCCCTATTGTTCCCCTCCGCACTTTATAATTTGATTTCAACAAGCTGTCGCGTCGCGGTGTGCGGTTGTGTGTTATTAATATTTAGAGACAGTTAACTTTTGTTAGACGCGTTATTTCTGAATTTCTGAAAAAGGAATTCATTTTTACTATCGATGCGGAATCCTGTGACTAGAGATAGTATAAACGCTTAAACGCTTACACACTCACACCCCCGCACCAGGATTCCCTGTCTTGCGGGTGGCATGGACATACACAAATTCAACATCACATCACAAACACTCATGACCCGAGAACAAAGATTTATCTGTCACATAAATGTCTGCCCCGACCGGGAATTGAACCCGAGACCCCTAGCTCGGCAGACGGGGTCACCAGCTGGGCTATGGGGTCGGAAAGTATCTTGAGATGATATGTTGCCGCGACCATGATCCATGTGATTAAGTCCAGATTTCGGCAGATATTTAAAACTAAAACCGTAAAAATAGGTAAAAACAAAACTACCTATTTATCAATAATAAAATTATAAATATTCAACATGTACATTACCTACTTTTTTTAAATGTAAATAGCCGACAAACGAGCAGATGAGCCACCTGACAGTAAATGGTCACCGTCGCCAATGGACATCAGCAAGACCAAAGGTATCAGTGATGCGTTGTCGGCCAGGCGAAGATTAGAAAGCAAGTACTTTTTGAAATTATATTTCTCGTAGATAGCCATCGATTTGGGGATCAAATATTTTTATGATATTGTTTTCAGCTTGCTCGGTACGGTTTCAAGCAGAAGTCACTAAACAGATTAAAATATTGCGTTGCATATTTATAAATCAAAAAATGACTCTATTAGATTTTATCATTGCAATAGTAGGTGAAAGTAATCAAGGAAGTTCTTATAAGAGTTTAGTGGCTACACAAAGTTAAGTTAAGTCAGCATCGCAATCAGCGGTGTGTCACTCGGATATCTACGAGATAAAGCTCTGTTCACACTGATCATTACAATATAAAAACTAATTTAGATTATGAAATCCCATCTGAACAGCAACTATGCCCATCGTCTATCGTACCGTCTATTCTAGTTTGTATTAATGGCAGGTAACTAGGCAACATTTAGCCGGTAAGAACCTGCACCCTTCAGAATTCACCATAATGTTTTCAAATATAGATGAAGGTTGTTGGTTCTATAGCGTTTTGCGTATGTCGGCTATGTGTGTGTTAGATTCTTTGGCCACATTACCAATCTCTTTCTACAATCAATCGTGAAGAATTTTAACGTGTTTCCATTGCAGTATTGCGGAGTCAGTTAAACGCGTCGTTAACGTCTCAGGCATTACGGATGTCCTCGGGCCGTTTACCATTAGCCAACCTATATAGTCGTTTTTCAGCAATCCACATAAAAACACCAACGTCCGAAACGCCACGCATCTGGAGCTCCGTCTGTCAAGAGCAAATTAATTAGCTTTGGTCTGGAATCAAGGAAACGAAACAATAATCGCAAACAGAAGGGTTGGCCAACTCCGAGTCAATACCGACCCTCATATTGTCAGCGGATGCAATTAGACGGGACCATATTGGATTACGGATCATATTTGGATGTAGACAGATGCTAAGGTTATTGCTGAGGCTTTGAAGGATTATTCCAGAAGCGATTGAAGATCTGCTTAAATTGTGTTATTAAGACATTTGAGAAAAGAAAGAGAACTTTTTGTATATTTTAGCTTAGGCAAGACTTTGAAGTATATTATTTTCTTTTTCATGACCACTGATTATTCACCATTGCTAACTTTCGCGTAGGATATTACACGTATATAGCCATACCTACTGGGTCAGTGGAAATAGATTCCTTTCAAACACTTCAAAAACAAAACATTAAAGAAAAATAATTGAAGAGGGTTTTTTTGGAGAGGTACTATTACCACAAGTGCTATTTCGTTGCAAAATAAATTTGTGCTACTTATTATATAACCGGGAGGCAAATGAACAGTCGTCGCCCAAGAACATCAAAGATGCATTGCGGTCCTAAAAGGAGATATCGGATATGATAGTTAAATCTTGGTTCCATATAGGTAATTGATCAAAGAATCGATCGCTTTTAATATTATGTATCAATATTTCGTTTATATAATGTTTAATTTTGTTTCTCCCATAACGGTAATTAAGAACAAGGCAGACAATTCCGTCCGTATCGTAGTCCCAAAGTTAAACACCATAATCTTGTTAAATTTATATAAAAATGTTGACATAATGGCAAGGATTAGAGGTAATTCGGCGCGAAGAGCGCTCAGTCACTGGAAATTGACCACATATGGCGTTTTATCATGCTCCCTTACCATACAAAAAGTATCGAACTAAAACGACGTTACTCTACAAACCTACAGTTGAATCTATGTTTTAACGTAAGTGATTAAGATTCCAATTTCATCAACACAATCTCAAAGATATCCGGCCTAGGGATTAAGTAACGCCGTGTACTGGGTTTCGAAATTATAGCCGGATTAATAATTCATTCTAGTACAAGTTGGTAAATAAATCAATTCTGTCGATTCTTTCGTTAAAATATATGACATTCTGGACCCCAATCGAACTGTCGAACAAATGTGTCGATGGCTAGAAAAAAAATATAAATGCCGAGCAATAATTACACTTTACCAGGTACCAGGTCAGTCTGACTGGCGACTCACTACCGTTCCGTCACCATACTCTGACTGGTTGATTCTAGCTGGCTATACACTACAGACATTTATTG
The DNA here is from genome assembly GCA_003671415.1 of Megathymus violae. NCBI lineage: Eukaryota > Metazoa > Arthropoda > Insecta > Lepidoptera > Hesperiidae > Megathymus > Megathymus violae. The sequence continues at coordinate 870,790 of PDGT01000091.1, forward strand.
ACATCAACTTTACAACCCAAAATGGTTATTTTAAATTATCTAAATTTATAATATCTATGCTTATATTATGAATGGAGAGAGTTAGATTTTCTTATGTATTTACCATTTGAAAACTACATTACCCCAAATGGGTATATACCACTTATTATGCATATGTTTATATAATTGATTGTTTAACTCGAAAAAAGTCGGAATATCACAACGTGAACATATGCTACAGTTGAAGCGCTGAGTTTCTTAAACACTAAAAAATACTCCGTCTCAGTGACTCCACCGTACGGCACACAACTAGAGTATGCGAACTTTCCGAGAGCAGTACTCCAGTTCGACCTGAAAGGTGACTTTTAATACTGAGTAGTACGAGCTATTTCGGAACATCCATCGGTTCCATTGACACAGTGCTGATACAGCGATTCTCAGAGATGTCACTCGACGTTCGCGTGCTGATGACGCTTCACTCACAAAGGGATATGACGTTTGCTTTTAAAAAATATCTTTAATGGGGTTTCACGAGGTCTGTTTGAATTGAAACCAGTTAAGTGGCAATATGGTAATGACGGTCCTACTCGGAGGATTTGGGTTGGAATCTCGATACGTGCGTAGGTGAAATGAATAATAATTCAGTCATGGAAAACATTGAGAGAACACTTAACTAATTAAACATTTAAGTAAGTATTAAGTACAAAAACATTACTATGACAATATTTCATAAACAATATTATAACAAGCATGGAACTATCCTTTATCAGGGACTCCTGTATTGTGTCTTCATAAAAAAGTTTACAATGCAAGCAGACCCTCCGATACATTCAAATCAAGTGTCTGACCACAATTGACGTTAAAATGAAGAACGGAACAATTTGTTTACACAAGAAACTAGTTATCCATGTCCATTGTTGAAATAAAAATTAGTAATTTTATTCACGGCGTGACAAAGGAGGGGAAAATCAAAAGCGTTGCACCATCCGTGAGATGCCAGTAGTAAAAAATGACGCGTATCCTTATTCGCAAATCTATGCAGTATATCAATAAATTTATGAGCTTTTATAATACACTGTGGTTATGAATGAGAGTGAAAAAATCGCGAAGCAAAATTCGACCGTAGACATAGGAACGTAGTCCAAAATGTTCTGTATATAAAAACTTTTACTTGAACAGTAGGTGAGGCAATTGATATAAGGGTTCATTTAACTGTGGCATAGATAATCCACAGCGTGGCAGGGGACAACCGTGACGAAACCGTGTAGGGTAGTGATGCAACCCTTCCGTATTCCGTACCGCGATCTGCGACCGCGGGGTTGCTGTCATTCTTCCAAATGCTCTTGATACTTTATTTTTAATTAAGTAAAGTAACTCCAGTCCTTAAAACGTGCAGTGCAGAAGGAAGGGTTGCATTCATTATACATTTCATAGCGCTTACCTGTCCACTGTTTGAGTTGAGTGTCCTCTCAAGAACGTCGAAGCTAAAGTTAAACATTAAACGTTAAACGTTAAACGTTAGTTAAGTGAAGATTGATAAAAAAAACACACACCTTCCAGAACATTATGCTGAACTATTAAATAATTATGCTGATTTTATTACGGTTTCAAATTCAAAAGAGCAAGTGAATAATTATTTCCTATTTTTGAAAAATGTGTGACACCTGCAATCAAACCCAAATCCCTGTGGCAAAGACTGAAATGTAAATCATTAACGGTCGGTTCATATAACTTATCTTATTTAACCTTACTTATTTTCGTTAAGCCATAGATCTTCGGGGCTATAGACCAATCTCGTGGATATAAATGGTGGGTATAGACGTTTGTTTCCGGAAACAAAAAAATGCAGTTACAGCGACTGTAGTACATTATTTAAATCACAAGTGAGGAACCATCTATGTCATAGGAGCCGGCCGTTAGTTACTACTATTTTTAAGCTACACTACCTGATGTAAATCTTTATTATATTGATTCATAAGAGGTATAACAGTCACTTAATCATATCGAAGTTTGTCCATAATATATCATCAATTTTCATCATTAACTTATGAAACAGATTACTAATGGTAAATTTAAAAAGCTCGAGATACAAAATGCGGACAAATTTAATAAAAATGTTAGCACCAGTATCAAGAGTGGTCGCGCTGCTCGTACCAACCCCACAACCCCACGTGCAAGCGTGAAATTCGTACAATAAATGCCTTTGTATTGCGGCGGCTGTTGACTTTTGGACTCAACAATACGCGGCGTACCTACTGTATACGGTGTGTACCACAACAGCAAATTCATACAATCGTACGTATTTAAGTTCACTTTTCTATTTGCATTTTAGAGAAAAACAACAATGAACTAAATAGATGTCATTTATCATATATTTATTGTCTCTGTTGCTATGGTTATCGTGTACATGTAATTTATCTTTACACAACACACCTATATCGATGCTTTTAAACGAAGATTCAGGGGATTCATCCATCGTTCAGTTCAAGCGAACCTTATCCAGTCCTGCTGTATCCTGCTGAACACCGGTCAGGGTAACGGTGCCGACTGTCTGTTGGAGGACGGTGTGCTTCGGACCGATCGGTTCACTCGCGGCCCCGACGGTGGTGTACCGTAGGATGGCTTGTGTTGACCACGTGGTTACTGCTGGTTGTTGTTGCCACTGCAAACAATGGAACGTTTGCAAAAACCGTTGATTATATAGGTATCCCTAATGCAAAAGTTCGAGTCACCCGACTCGAACTCAGTTATATTTCTAACGGTGTAGATGTTGTATTGACCGTTATAAATTAACTCCGATCGCCGTGACTAAACACTACGAAGTTAAACGTAATCCATGATAACCACTAATGGGCGCTATGTAATTATAACGTGGACGAAGGCGTCGATAAATTTCCAATGGTATTGTTCCAATATTGGTTCCAATGGTATGGCACTCCCGGCGCGGGCTGCGCGGACGGCGGTTACGGCCAGAGCAGGGCAGATCGCGACGGGTCAGACGGACGGTGTGTAAACGGTTACGGTAACATCGGCTGTTATAAGAATAATAATTTTTCCAGAGATCAAAATACATCGACAAAAGTTGACGAATGGAGGGATCGAATCGAATTAGTATATTGTTACCAATCCATGAAGTATCAAGATATCCTGTAGTGTTTAGACGAATACATCTAGTCATTACAATTGTTGATTCAGTTTAAAAATATAGGACATTAATCAGTGTAGTTGTCAGTGTATTAGTAGAGAATTCTGAATTAATAATGTGGTAAAAAGGGGCTTAAAATCATTCACAACTAGCACAAGTATTTAACAGGCAATGCTGCTACCGTCTGCCTAGACGGCTCCTGTCGAAGGTCGCGTTGATTTGTATCATTGCATATAAATTATTACGGTCCTTCTGAGACCAGCTGTGGTTACCGTGTCATAAGTTGGTACAAAATTACCAAAACTAAAAATAAACCATTTTTGTCCTTTCGTACGTAATTTCCACAAAATAAATTATACACAAAATAATATCGTAATTTTAAAAAGATGAAAGTGTGTGAGATGACGACGGAGCACACCGCGAAGCTGTCTTATTACGAGAACGTATCAACCGCGCGATTGCTTGCACAGCTCCGAACAATTCGCCAATTCCATAACTTAAAAGGAAGCGGGATAATGTTCTATTGCCAAACGTAGTTTCAATGATAATTAGCTCCGGGGCTTGAGCATTGATATTTAACGCACTGGATAATATTTACATGAAGATATTATTTATCGATCGACTGGTGATAAAAGTGGAATTTGATAAATTTAGGTGCTTAATTAACTCAAAAGACTTACGAATGAATGACTACTTAAGATTAAAAAAAAAATTTGTTGAGTTTAGGGTTAGTAGTTATTACCCATCGCTATTCACTTGCCAGTCGACCGATAATTTATAACTTTCAAGAAGGAATTTAAAAGCCGATTATCAGAAATATCGGGCACTCCACAGATATCTCCTCACCTCGCTCATTAGTTAGCCGGCGTGTGTCGGTAGGGCTCCGATCGATCGATTTTATCATAGCCCTGCACTGCCCGCGGTACACAAACAGTTATCCAACAAGGAACCGGTGGCAGGTGTACAACATCTTGTTGATCTGTATCGTTATGTAATTTCATTTCAAACCTGTTATTTTGGTTCCGGATGGTTGAAATTTTGCGCGTTAATTAATCGATCGGCTGGGTTCGAAGCTTCTTTGCGGCTTTACTTAAAACTTTTTAAATTCACATGGAAATGGCAGCGAGCAGTCCATCTGGTGTTGACTGGCAACTGCAATCTATGGACATTTGCATAAATCCCGGTGCTTGTTTGAACTTTTTTTTTTAAAGCGCTCACGCATTTACAATTTCGTGATAAAATTTCATAGGTTTCAGGCAGCATACAAGACATCGGCACATAGGTACATGGCAAATTCCCACAACTCGATTCTATTCTTTAGAATTTTCGAAGATATTCTTCGGACTGTCAAATACCTTCGACAAAGTTCCATAACCGGACCCGTTACTTCACTTATTCGCGGAAATATTGAAGTGCTTTATACGATTCCGTCACAAGTCTTACGAATAACAAGTTATAATTGCCAAGATAACCCATCCAACTTTTGTTTGCGGTCAACTTTCAACGATGTAATATTAAGTGACTTGTAGAAAATATTTTAAATCTAAAATCGATGAATGTCCAAACGACAGTCTGAGCCGCGACAATCTATGAATGAGACGAGACGCTTTATTTGACAATTTGGTGGATCATTAGGTCGGAACGCTCGTCTATTAATCAAGTAAGGCAACATTTCATCGCGATTATAAGCCTTCAGCGAGGGTGCACCGGCTCTATATAAATTAGCTGGCGATGAAAACTCTGAGCGCGCTAGTGATGGACAAATAGTAATCGGTGGTTATATTTATTTACTCATTAAAACACTCTTCGTGTTTGTCTGCTTAGCCCAACGATCGGCTGCTAGAGAATAACTTATTCAGTACAAATTCAGCCTAGGTTATTGAAAGCATACTAGAATGCAAAAGTGTTTCTCTAAAATCGTTAAATGCTAGAATTTATTTTGAGTGGGTCGTACGTATTATTTTCTACCGACGTGTAACGCAAAAGAAATTTTGGTCAATAAAATTATGGCAATACTCGTATTATCTGCCGATGACCTTGGTGTGAAGATAGGTATTATACTTAAATACAGCGCAATCATTTTTGATTTGCTGTGTTACTTTAAATAAAATTTATATAGTCATAGAGCGCTTTCGTCGGGAGTTCGGGTGCATTGTGAGTGTTAAAATAAAATAAATGTAGAAAAATATTTTTAGGAACATGGAATACTTTTAAAACATACGTCATCGACAATGAATGAATTATCTATCGATAATAATTTTATAGAAACACGACATCACTATTCAACCCTTCCCCGATGTGGGCTGCATCGCCCGGGGTCGTGCGAAACAGTTAACTAAATTAAAGTGAGTGTGAAGACCACTGCAGGGTTAACTATTCCATTTCGTTTATTGCGCGCCATTCTGCATATCTAACCCTCTCTTAATGAAGACGTGGGCCTATTAGCCGCGATGGATGCTGGGGTTTTAAATTAAGAACTTGTTGGGGCAACTTTAAAATGACTAGGGCATCCTCATACTATGGAACATACGTTAATAACTTACGCAGAGGTGTAATAGCTAACATGGTTCTCCTTCCAATCCTGCTCTAGCATCGATTGGTCCTAGTCAGAAGTTTGAATTTATAAATTTTGGAAAATTATAAATAAAATTAGTATTAATTTCATGTATGAAATGTGCAGAAAAACCATGTTTGAATATATTCATACAAAACATTTTCTTTCTACATAGGTAGCCGAGGGTTATGTTACACTTTCTCAAAGGTATGTGAAATCTTTCCTATAATTTGTTATAAAGCTAGCAGGAGTAGTTAATGGTGGACGCGTACACCATCGACAGAGACGCGAGTAACTCTGTTACCATGGTCGAGTCTATTATAGTGCAATGCAATGACGTGCGCACTCAACGTTACGCTAGAATCAACTTTATTTAACCATCCAAATTTACGACGAAGATCTGTTAAGTGACACTTAGGAAACTTCCTCTTGTATTTTTTAACGAAGTTTTTATTTACAACCCTTATACTATCAAGACACTTAAGCAATTACACAGCGGTGTAACACCAGCATTTAGTTGGCATTCTTAAAACCCGTATTACGAACATCTGTTCGATAATCGTTTGCCGTATACGAGAACTACCGACCGGCGCTCAGTACACCACGGGAACGCGCTTCGCATGTTGACGTGTGACGTTTTTGTGGGAAGGTGGGATTAAGACATGCAGTGAATAAGCAGCGAAGCGTTCCAACTGATCGAGACTAAATGACGGGTTGGGTAGCTGGACGTGAGAAATAAGTGATACGGAAGACTCTTCCTAGGGTTACTTTTGTTTCTTTTCCGTAAATAGTATTCGTTATACCGTATTAGAGGCGCTCCGGCGTCCTGGTACAGTCGATATTTGTATTGATCACAGAAAGATGACTTAATATAAATTCATACACTAAAATCTGACTGACGCAAATGTCATATGGTAAATATCATCGCACCCAAAATAGGATAACAGACACTTGTTAATGACACACACGTCTGCTTTCGCCGAGATCGAGCTTAGAACCGTTCGTTCGTAGATCTACCGACAGTGCAATTGGATCATCTAATCACAATGATAACTAGATAATGCCTGTTAACCTGTCAAACTGCAAATCACAGCAAATATGCGATTCCGGGAGGCCGCCGCCGCCGCCGCTGCCGCCGCCGCCGCGCGCCGCACCACGCTCCGTGCGCCATTACCAATTCCGATCGACTCCACATCCGATACTCATTTGCACGCCGTGGCCGGAAATATCCGCCCTGCATTAATATCCCAATATTAATTTCGCTTAGGAGCTTTTTGTAGTGTCATTGACAGGTCACATTTACAGTTTACGTCGCTGAAATGCCCTTAGTCTGTTAACTGGAAGTTGGTCTTCTTGTGACAAAATGCATTTTAAAAAGAAAGTGATGGCAATATACCCTGTTTATGGTAGTAATAGGGGCATACTGTTAACTTGTTACATTTAAATGCATAACAATGTTTGATTGTCAACACAAAATAGTTCCGTTTCATTACATATAATATTAAAAATAATCACAAGGTGAACAATTATTTTTTTTATTTTGACGATCTCTATATGGCAATCGGAGTTCGCAGTAAGATTAATGTGCTAGATTTCATGATTGTCGAATATCCGATTCCGGAATAAACGTGCAAAGCAAAAAATTACGAGAGAGTGAGTACATTTAAAATGCAAGATTTTCGACTATACTTTTGATTGTGAATGATGTGCAGAACAATCTCTTGCGCCGTTTCGTCTAGGCATGTTATGTCTCTTATAATCACGTAGTATTTTTCTAAAGAGGAAGATCGACACGTTTTACTTACTCACACACACACACTATATATTACATTACATTACATTTATATTTCAAGAAATCGTCGAGATAATTGTGTTATTCTTCTATGATAATCCTGAAGTAATAGTAGACATTTAATTACACTCAAATACCGAGTCGGCCAAGTTGATTTGAAGTGCATAAGTAACACAATCAGTCATAAGATACCTAACCAGTCTACGCCTGGCTCGTCTAGCCACCTCTCTAGCTAGGCTTAGTACCCACGCGCACTAACATGAGGCCGTCGGTGTCGTGACGCCGACGGCCTTCGACACGGCTTCCGCACCGCGACAGAATACGGAGGCAAACATATTTCACAATAACGTTTAAATTTACTTTAGTTAAGAAAATTCTCGCATATGCAAACGAGCAGGTATGATACATAATCATCAAATAAGAAATGGTGATAATGATTTTTCCCCATACAGTCTTCGTAAAGATCAACGACTTTTATTTTGTTCCACCTAAATTTACAGAATTGTTCTAGCAACTGTGAAAGCATAGTTTATAGAACTAAGCACATGTATTATCAAAAACACATGGAAGAAATAAAGTGGTAACTTACAAGTATTTACGATTGTGAACGCCATTAATTTTACCATGGATGCTTATACCGTGGATTCATAAAGTTGTTTTGCAATGGCAAAAAGACGTGGCAAAAGAAACTCGGATCGAATAATAAAAAATAGTATCTACATACATTAGCAAATTTAACTGCAGTAGAAACAGCGAGGGCACTACTTATTTACATTTCGCCTGATCAGTTCACGGTTATCGTCAGTCCGAGGGTGGCAGCA
>PDGT01000091.1:879490-1070780 GCA_003671415.1 Megathymus violae
AACAACGCACGAACCGGATTACTGTCTAGCGATACTTATTGATAGGAATTAGTGTTATTTCCTCGGCTAGGTGTATAACGGGCAGATGATGTCGAATACGTGTCCCGATTTCAAATAGCGGTCGGAGCTTTATATATCTGTCCATTTTCTTCTCTTGTCTTATTTATTAGCTGATATTATGTCTATTTTCAAATAAGACTATTTATCTGATCTCTATTTACTCATAAGAGATTTAGGTTGCAGTAAAAGGTCACCAAAGTTCATTGGGACGGATAATTAGTCATAGAGACATATAACAACTTGACGCTATATGTATATTGGAATACGAATGCCGTTTGTAGCAAATTTTCAATAAGTTCTTTCTTCAGGGAGCAAGTGAAATTGTAGGTCCCGGTTATTAACATGCGACAGTCGTAAAGCTTTCGTACGCCCTGTTGCGTGGTTGAAGAGTCCAGGATGTACCCTTATATTCATCTAAGCCAAGTCGCCGGAGCCCTCCACGGCGTGCAGCACAGTTTAATACTGGCTCCCCGACATTGCAACCGATATAGGCGGGTAAGATGCACTGGTATATAGTGACGGAAGTACGGATTGTTCGCAATAGCCTCGTCTGGTGTCGGCTTAGACTCAAGGATCGATGGAGCTAGAAGGATGGCTATCGGGTCTACGATGATATAAAAAAAGAACAAAAACAGAGCAACAATAAAACCCCATAATAATACTGTTTGTATTAATATGAACAATGATGATGTACGAACACGGCGTACCTGCGCGCTGTCTGCTTGTTTACGTCAACCTCAATAAATAGTGCCACTCGCAGATCATGACTATGCATATCGTTCATCCGACCGATGCGAACTGACAACTCTATAACTAACAGAGTCGTTTTACAGTACTGTTTGATTCTATTATGTAGCATAGAGCACGGTACGGTTTGAGTGTCAATCGGCTACGTGATTAATTTTATCGTACGAGTAAGTGTGATCTCTAGTATTGTGTCGAATAATGATAAAATACGTTCATCACACGTACCAGGTATGCGACGTTTTGAGTCAGTTATGTAAACGTATTCCAGAGTCGACTGTTATTCTTGACAGGTAAATATTTTTGCTGTTATGTATATCGATTGGACTTATTGTTATATCAACAATTTTTAAAAGACGATTAGGGTGTTAATAGTGCGGCTGATGTCGATCTGATTTAACGGGTGTTATCTAACGACAACAATCGCTACCGCCGAGTTAATATGCCTGTCGTGGCACGGAAAGATTAATAAAATGGTGCCGGTAGCATGCATCCGTGGAATGACGTTACGGAGCTCAGACGATAGTTTGCAATTGTCACAATCCTTAGATCGTTGAAAATTGATACAGCGACTGTTATAAACTTCAATTGTCTTGCTATTTATTGCTTGCGTGACATTTATGTGCCTAATTTTATTTTATTGATTTAGCTTCGTGAATTATTATCATTGTATATTTAAATAAAAAATTTAATAGATTTATGGAAGTCAGCTTAAGTAGAAGTCAGAATGTAAGTACTGTTTTAATGGAAGTTAGTAATGTTTTTAATATATCATACAGACTGACATTTAGAAGTCATCAATGTTGCAGGGTTTACTTCTGGAAATATGAGTGAATTGTAACATTTAGAAAAATTGCAAGTATTTTCTGATTTTACACCAAAAACACAACGCTTCTTCAAGGTGAAAAGCTTCCTTATGTCTAGCAGTTCTAATGGCAAGTAGTGATTAAAACTAAGATATTGAACGCACTAACTTACGGAAGCCTATTCACTCGCCTCTTGAAGACTTCTACATCATAAGTAGTCTGAATAAAAATTCTTAAGTCGACACAGTTGTATGACAATGAAAAGTTAATTTTACCGCATTGTCTGAGGCTGTTTAACTGTAGAAGAAGTACCATGAACAGAGAACTAATAACCAAAACATAATTGAACTTTTGATATCGGCGACATCTGCGTACGAAGAGAAAAGCACTTATGATTGACAATAATCCTGCCGCGTGAGCCTTATGACAAGCATAGGTATTCTTCCGAGGCGGCGTGGGCCCGGGTCCCGGTGAGTCACGCGGAACAATGGGCATTGTGGCGGACGTATTGTTTCTCCGCTTTCTACCGACCTTTGCGTGGCGTTGTGAAAAACTTGCGAACGAACGACGTGTCGCGCGCGACGCCACGATGCGCCACGTGGGTCGCGTGGGCCGCGTTGCGCCAGGGGAGGATGTACCGTGGATGCGGTAAAATATTTACGATTGATTACACTATATTTTGTATCGTTCATAGGGGAGTCTCGCCGTGCTTCTACCTTATTTTTTGTACATAAATAATTAGTTTTTATTTTCAACAGGAAATCGTAATAAAGTTATTAATATTAGAAGTAATCAAAATACATAGGAAATTTTTGAGCGAATAAAACTAATAATACTACTATACAAGATACACTCACAGGTAAAGGCAGGCATCTTATAAATTGTACCCTCAGACTCATGGGGATGGAGATGACGAATAATATGGACTCTGCGTGCGATCTCCATGTTTTATTATGTCAATGTCCGACAAACGGGCAGACCAGCACCTGATGGTAAATCGTCACCGCCATCCGTGAACATTAGTATCACCAAAGTCATCACTAATGCGTTGTCGGCCGAGAAAGAAGAAGAAATAATAAAAGTACTGGCTCTTAAGCTCCCAGCCGGAACACGATGTGTCGTTTGGCGGCTGACTCGAGCAGGAGGGTGGCAGCTAGCCGGGCAGGCTTCACGAAGAGAATAATACCAATAATAATATTAATAACTTAATCATTATATTAATAAAATAATCCATACGCGAAGTCTTACCACCAAGCGGGTCGGCTTCTGTCGCCGCTTCCGACACCCTGTTCTGCCAGCATGGGATTGGGGTCAGTATTCTAGGCTGCCCCAATACGGCCCATTACCCCTCCGTTACCTTTTGCTCTATAGCAATTACCACAGGCCAGGAGTATGCCTCTGAAGAAGTATGTATCTGTATATCTTAATAAGTGTATATTTCTAAATAAGTGTAATTACCGCATCCATCGTACCAAGAATGTACCTCTGGACCCGTTGCCTTTAGCCCCGCAGCGTGACAGTGACGTGCATCATACCTACACCGATGTCCTCGTTCGACTGTTTTGTAGGAGGCAACCTACTTAGCCTTGTTGCTGCTTTGTACGAGCATGTTTCCGGTATGTTATGTACAGATTGAATGGTAAATTTTATGCTCAATGAGGCTTATATATGTTGTTAAATTTGTTTCCGCTATCGTTGTCTAATTGACGGTGATCCCTGTCGCCGTAGGAGGGCTTCTAAGCCCGATTACAGTGGATTATTTGTTTTAGGCACCGGTTATGTTATAACGTACAGTAAGTATTGTACAAAACCGGTAACGTGATTATGAAATCCGTATATTGTAGAATACTTCCCGTGTCTTTTTTCCATTTTTCACAGCATCTGTACCGCCTTGAAGGAAATGTTACAATTTTGGTATCTTTATGGAGGTAGCTGCGTCAATCACGAGGTCAATGAATATTTTAGAGAATAAATTTAGAAATACAAAAACAAATAGCTCACTACATATTTATTATTAAAGTTATTGATATGTGACGAAGGATAAAAATATATTTTGTAAATGTCTGTATAATAAAAAAGTCAAAAATATCAAAGTCAATTACTCTAGTGTTATTGCATAAATGCCAAAAGCTCTTTTAGTGCATCTGCACTTGATCGATTTTTACTACTAAAATTTGTTGGTAACCAATTTGGGGTGTACGAGGCTCCACATATCTGATACACGTTCAATACATCTCAATTACAACACGATAAAAGTGTTTCGGTAACAATATTTCTCTGTAACGAGAGGGTACCTCGATCTCGTTATGACGCGGCGGCAGAGTCCTCTCAGCATCGGCTTTCATCATTCTTTTTTTTTGTCAGTTATTAGCATTGGAAATATAAAAAAAATGAACCCAATTAATTACTTAAAAACACCGACCACCGACTGGCCCCGGTAGCTAATGTTTCAATGACGGCTGATTTAATAATCCCGTCACTAGTTTGGTATTTTCGTTCCAGCCGTAAGTGGTCTGTCGCTACTTAACGTATTTATGAAACAACAGGATGATAATCGTCTCCGACTTAGCATTGTAAATTGTACAGAGCGTCGAGCTCGCGCAGCTCGTATTGCACTCGTAACGATTCTTCGCATCGACAGCGATCGAGTGCTTCTTATCGATTATGGGTAATCGGTTAGAGTGTAACTAAATTGACATTATATGAAATTTTGTATATGTCAATAATAATAATAATAGCTGTCTGTACAATCAAAAAAAAATATCTAAGTTATTATTTCAAAAACATTTATTTTTCAATCGAAACTAATTCTCAATCGGCGATAACGTGTATTTCAGAGGTCAACTTGAAACTTGGATAGGATGTCATTTGACGGCGTAAATTGTTAGGTAAAATTACATAAAAACAAACACATTAACTAAATAAACAACAAGACTTTGTCATTAGCAATTATAATAACCATCTTGCCACAGCAGTAAACAACCGACTATTGTTTCGTTTCTACACCGATCGATAGCAGTACATTACGCGCTTACCCCAAGGTTATCAATTATCGTATCTTTCGAGGTACCCATACATCGTACATTAAGATTTAATGGAGATAAATCAATTATTTCAATGTTTGATTCGTAATATTCCGTTGTTTTGATTGCTTGGCTATACTTAGACTACAACTCTGATTATATTTAAACAAGCATCTGTTAGGCGGTAGTTTGGTTTTGGTTCACGCGACCTGTGAAGCGCTATACCTTGTGTTCATTGTAAGTGAACAAGAAAGTGAAGTAAAACTGAATGCAGTCACTCACATAGACAGGCTGATGTATCAGCAGTATACTATAATTTGTTTAAATTTAGTCAATTTTATCCATTTAGTAGTTTAATTTAGTCCATTTTAAAACATACTTGAAAAGTGGAAATAAAAGTTTGCGTTTACAATAATGATAGAAATACTTAGAAACGTAAAAGCTGTATTTGAAATATAATGCCACGCCAGTGTTACAAACGGACAACACTACTTTACTGCGTTCCACTTGGTGCACACGTCAGCTGCCAATCAAGCTACCGGCAGCGGCACCGACGGCGGCAGCGGCGCTGGCACAAAAAGCACACGTAATTACAGATGTATGATAGCCAATACAATCAGCTGTTTATGTCGAGCAAGATCGTCCGATAGCGGGGTAATTACGTCCCGTAGAGTAGTAGACGAGCGCACGGTTTACTATCGGTCAATGCTCATCGGGGAGCTCAGAGGTACACCTATAGGTAGCAGCAGAGTCACACGCTCGCAACCCTAGCACCTGTGATCGTTGGTAATGCAGAAAGATGTTGTAATTAAGAAAGAACAGTGCGTATTTCACCACGAGATTACAGTTCGGATTGGTGAAGGGGTTCCGGTCATTCCATCGTTCGGAAGTACTCGTACTGCCCGAGAGACTCGGACTCCTTAGCGACTGCTAACTAACTATTATAGCGGACCGGCGACTATGTGAAACGACGTGACCGACGTGGTCATAACCAACACTTAAGAAAAAGCCATGAATTACATTTTTTATTTTTACCCTTTACCTTCCCGAATCTCAGTTTCGTGGTTTCTATAACTGAAAATAAAATGTAATGAGCGTCCTCCGCCCACACGGCATAAGTCTCACTTGACCCTTAAAACTGGCGACGGGTATCTAAGGGTCACCCGCAAGAGGCAGCGCAACAAATGGGTTCAAAAATTCCCAAACGATGACCAGGTCTCCCCACCACGTAATTGTTTCCTAAACCCGATGCGGCCTAAATCACGGATAAATCAGATAACAGTGAAACAAAACGACAGCGGAGTGACCGCGGGCGGGCGGCCGTTGCCTGGTGCGGCCATAACCTGGGCGGAATGGGGAGTAACCATCATTTTTATTAACATAAAGAGACCTGGACAACGTGATTGTGGTATTAACATGAAATTATGAGGTCAGAAGGTCATGTAACCTCTTGGATATATGTAACATAGAACACATTTTATAAATACTAAAGTGACAATATTATTGTCGGAACGATTCGACCGAAACGCAGGATAACCACAACACACAATCACATGACTTAACAACTTCAAACTAGAATTACTCTTTTTAAAGTTGTTAGGATGATTAAAGTTTTCCTTCGTTCGATAACAGAAACTGCTCACGCAGAAAAATGTCGACTCCACTACTAGGTTCAATTTTTTATATAATTCCATTTTCTTCATATAGGATTAGCAGTTATCTGTGAAGTAGATGATAATTTTTGACACAAATATTGATGTATATACGAAGAAAGTATTATCCGCTTTTCGTATAGCCACACACTGGGCGGCGGCCTGGAAACTGTAAGAATGGACAGTAAGAAGGATGTTCTTGTTCGGGAGTCGCGAGACAAATGTCCATTATCTGTCAATGATACTTCCTTTAATAGGACGTTTTGTTTACTGTAAAATATTGAGGTTGCTTTTATTATTGATAGAGTTTCTTTTGGAAACATAAAAATTTGATAAGCTGATTAATTGTTATTATATAAATGTTTTGTTTTCAAATAACGATAATCAAATATTTAGTTGAACCTTCATTTCAGGGCAGCGTCTACAATTAAATACTTTTGAAAAGACAGATACGCTTTGCGATCGTAGAATAATCTGCGAGTTATTATTCTATGCAAAGTCAGAGACGGTTACAATTTCCATCTCAGTATTAAGTGAGAGCAGCAATAAATCTATGATCCACACCAACATAGGACTCAATAAGACTAGGTGGTACAATTTGAGGCTGGTGGACTGCTAGCTCGTTTGCTACTTCCGTGTCTGCAAAATAAACAGCATAACAGCATTGACTCAGTCTCACTGAAACCTATCTAGATGTATGTATTCAAAGCCCTGTAGTACAGCGATTTCTGAATCATAATCCCGCGGGGCCACATTTAACGAGGCCGTTCGCAAAAAGCGACAATCCATTGCGAACCGCCCACGAGATTTACGAATAGATTTCTCGGCCAGAAACTGTATTTTTTGTTGTTTCACACATTTAATAACATGAGCCTTTTACCTCAATTATAATCTGTGGTTGTCGAAAATTAGGGGACTAACCATTACATCGATTCACATTATTGTTCGACGTTCACAACCCTGATAGAACACATCGAAGATCAACACACTATCTCAGTTGCATGACACTTCAGCTATTTCACCTCTATTATCTGCTTAACACCTGATGTTGACATCGGACACATATTAATGATACACTATTATTCGTACACTATTATTTCGATCTATCTGCCAAAACTGTGATCTGTCTTGGTAACCTGCATGTCTAGGGGTTGTGGCGTGAGATTATTAGGGGACTTAGTCACAAGACGCAGTGCAAGAACAATCGGATCGCATTTGCTTAAGCTGACCGCTAGCACCGGTCCGATCCGCGCGGGATTATTGATGACGTGGCCCTAACAACTTCGTACCGAACGAGCTGCAAGTTACGAGATCGAGAGGTCAAAACATTAGCCATAAAAGACTTTATAATATATTAAATCAAGTAGTAACGTGGACGTTTATTAGCGGTATACCTTTAAGTACAGATAACGTACACATAAACTGCTCGGTTGTCGAAAATGGACCAAAACTAATCGAATTTGTTGTTATTTTTATATTAACAGCCGACAAACGAGCAGACGAGCCAACTGATGGTAAGTGGTCACCGTCGCCCATGGACATCAGCAAGACCAAAGCTATCACTGGTGCGTTGTCGGCCAGGAAATGAGACGAAGGTTCTAACCTAATGCCGGTCACTCACATGCGCGCAAATACGCGAATCTACAAGTGTAGGACGACCTTCGCAAATGATTGTGCGTAGTTTTTGATGCATTCATGGTTTTCCAAGCTGGGTCGGTTTTTGTCGCACATCAAAGTGCGCGAACTTCGAACATTCGCGTAGTCTCCCACACATTCGTGCGACCAGTTGCGCACACGATTGCATAGATGTCTTCATTTTTCGTAGTTTGCAGCGTCTACTATAATTACTATAAACTTAACTACTAATACGTACTATAGTAGTAGTTCCAGCTACTCTTTATATTGGAAATGTATGAAGTGTAGGGGAGTGCGCAAACAGATTTGCATACTCATATGCGAACCATTTGCTTATCAGTCCCTCACATTCGTGCAAACATTCGTAGAAATTTCAAACCTTTGCGCGTATGTGAGTGACCGGGGTAAGGTACTGGCTCTCAAGCTCCCAGCCGGAACACGACCAGTCGTTTTGCGGTTGACTCAAGCAGGAGGGTGTTAGCCAGCCAGGCAGGCTTCACGGAAAGATAATAATACCAGTAATCATATTAATGTCTTAATCTTCGTATGCATATTAGATCAAAATGAAAATCAGTAGCCGTGGCTTGTTTATACGATACCTATCACGATGGCGATAATTTCTATCAGATTAGTATTGTCAAATTTACTGACATGAAAAAAGTTTATAAATAACTTTTACCAAAATTTTACATCATGCTTTTTCTGTTTTTCTCCAAATAAGTCATCTAACTCGTAGTCTTACTTAAGGTCTGTCATATATGTTAATGTATGTTATGTGGCGCTTAACTTTAGAGTCTTACTCAATTTTGCAATTATTTTTAACTATAAAGATACGTATTAAACTTTTAAGGTAAAAATATTGTGGTATTAATAGTGAATGTAAAATTTAAGTTAGTCAAGCACAGATAATTGTGGCTAATTATATCTTGTCACGTATGACTTGTACCACCGCTCGCTAAGCGTCCAGCGGCCAACAAGCAAGGGTCAGCTTGGTCGTCGATTTGCTCAGAACTCTGTCGTCTTCCGGACCCGACGGTGTCACTACATTGTAAGCATCACTTAATGTTAGAATTACTATCAATATTACAGAGGAAGAAGAATGTCTAGTGCACTCACATGTCAAACCATAACTTTTCTAATTAAGTTCTTAATAGTTTCTGTTATATACCAGTTATAACCGTACATGTCCAGTGCGACAGAATATGTTCTAGGTTTCAATATGAGAATGAAATGAAATAAATTAATTTGTTCTAAATATTATTATTATTAACAAATATCTATTTTCAGATTTACTCTTTTATTAATATAATGTTATGCATGCATATTAAGATCTCTTGTTACCACAATTACTGTAAATAAATAAATCATGCATCTTTCATTCATTTATTCATATTTATATTTTAAAACTTTTGTTCATAATAATATAAAGACAGCGAGATAACGTATGTATATAACCCAGAAAAAAAATACATATATCTACAGTGCTTCATGATTATATTTAAGAAAGTTTTGTTTGTTATTTAATGAAAAAATTTATATAATAATTATGGCGCTTCCCAAAAAATATTAATAAAATTATATATCAACGGACCTAGAAGCGTACCACGGTTATGTAGCTTCCAATTTAAATAAAATTTAAATTTCAATAAAATTCATAATAAAATGAAAAGTAGATATTACTTTTAATTTAATAATATGGATGTAAAGAAGTATTAATGATATATCGAATAGTTTTTCTAAAATAATAATATTACATCTCCGTATTAAATAAATAAATAAACGTTTACACACTCACGCCCCCGCACTAGGATTCCCTGTGTTGCGGGTGGCATGGACATACACAATTATCACATCACAAACACCCATGACCCGAGAACAAACATTTATCTGTCACATAAATGTCTGTCCCGGCCGGGAATCGAACCCGGAACCCCACGCTCGGCAGGCAGGGTCACTACCAACTGGGCTACGGGGTCGAATTAAAGCTGTCAATGACTGATTTAAAACAATGGAATATTATATATATATTATTTATTGTTAAGTTTTGTTTTTTTTACCATACCATTTATATTACGCTTAATTGACAAACATTTATAATTATTTCATTTAATAAATAAACACCCGCTAGGATTACCCTTCGTAACTAACTTTCGGTAAAAAAATACCTGGAGAAACTCAGGTGGATATATTTATTCTAGTAATCAAGTCATACAGATAACATAACCGAAAACCAAATAACGTGTACAGTAAATATTTTAAGCATTGAATATCCATATGAACCATCTTTACCACATGGCCATCACTCCAAATTGCCTCCACTTATCTCTAAGTAAACGCAGAGCGGTCCCGCGCCGCCCTTCGCGGCTCATCGCGGCACATTTGAGGAACGCGTTTGCGGTCTGCCTCATTTGCGGTTTCCTATCATCATTTACATTTCCATGTTCTTACTTATACTTGTGACATCCTTATCTCCGTTGGCTATTCTTATATCTATAAAGAAAAAGGTTTTTTTGTAAATCGAATTCTTCCTAAGTTCACACTTAAACTAATTACTTATGTACGTCGAACTACGGATAATGACACAGCTCCGTTCTACAAATGTATCCGTAAATATGTAGATAATCAAAACCATTCGAAAAATTGAAACTATACTGTCCAATAAACCTTCAGAAACTTTAAACAGAGATCGTAAATGCGGTCGTAAAGTGGACCTGAAACTTTCCTCTATAAATCATCGGTGGACCCTCCCCCTAAAACTGGGAATTCCGGGCAGTGTATGAGACCCACTCGCCATATGTCATCTCGGTCAAGCAAGCGCTATTTGTCTTGCAAAAATTCGGAAAACATGTTAAGAATGTCGCGTCCCCGACGGTATGCGGGAATGTGCTAGGGTTAGCGCTGGGGAACGGTTCTCTTGTATGTTGAAGTTGAAGTAATGAATGTCGGCTACTTGATGTCTGATTATATTAGGTTGGCAGCCCTAACAACGGTTTTCAGTTTTTTATTATGTAGCGGGTACTCACGATACCTTTCTATTTGTTGCCAATATTTCGACCCAGTTGCATGGACCGTGGTCACGGCGAAACTGCGGTGGCGGGGAGAAACCGTCGAAATATTGGCAACAAATAAAAACGTATCGTGAGTACCCGCCACATAATAAAATGTATAAATTTTGCGATAACATTGATTTTCAGCTTACTATTACTTTAAATCAATTTGGTTAAGTAGTATGAAGCAAGATTTTTGTTTATTAAAGAGTATATGTTTAGCAAGTTACCCGTCTCGTTATTCATACGTTTATATTGGAATATACCCTCATCAATAAAATGGTGCAGTTATGGAATAATAGTAGAGTTATTGAGTCGTTCTACGCTATGTATGTATGGACACTCATCCAAAGAATGAACCGACCTGTTCTGATATTATAATTTAATAGATGAAGGCAAAACTATATTGAGAATTGAGATTGTAAAAACGTATGAAAGCAATATAAATTATTAATAATAAATTACTGGGATCTTTAATATAGCTTTCCAGTAGTAAGATTCATCAGAATGAGAACAAAAACTTATAGTAAAAACTTAAACCAAATGACAATATTCATCCAGTATTACAAATACTTTCATTTCAGTTGACTATAAATTAAAAATCATACGATGTCCGCAGAATGTAATGAGAAAGTTGCAATTGAATTTGACTCTTCCCAAAGAAAATATTCAAAATTTCCCCTCGGTGCCTGATGTGCAAAACAAATGCTGCTGTACACACAAATCAGCGTCTTGTGGACGATAAATAGAATAAACCCACAAACTGATTGCTCCCTGCGCAGCAAACATGGGCGCAAACAACGCGCCGCGCCACCACTCCGCGCGCCGCGCGCTACGTGTACTCCGGCGATCCATAAATATATGTAGGAAGACATCATATTTTACGAAATCCATAATCATAATTTGAATTTTAATCGGAACCATGGACAATGCTAAAATACGGCAGCAGTGAACTAATATATCTTTGAGTTTCCGTAAATCTGACAAATAAACGAAAATCTATTAGGATCGATCACTCACGTGTCTATCTATCTACTCTACTTGACTTTGATAACCCATAACATTAAGTGCGTGTCGTAATAGTGGAAGTATAAATCGAACAAAAGAATTACAGTGAAGACTCAAAATCTTTCGTGATAGGTTTACTAATAAAAGCCAAGGTAACAATTCAAGAGTGTGACATGAAGTGCAATGGCGCATATCTAAATATGGGAACATCGGGGGTATTCGATTCAAGTATGTTAAACAGAAGTACAAACATTTGTTGAAATAACACTCATTCTAACACTATCTCCTAATCTATTTATAAGTAGTGACAAAATCATTTAAAATCTAGTTAATTCCGCACCATAATCATTCTACTTATATCACTTATAGTTAAACGAAATATTGCAGTAAGTTAAGCCGCAACGTTATTATCAAAATAAAAAGCTCATGAGCCTAAACAACGGGCAGAACTTTTTGCTCGGCTCACGACCGCAGACCGCAGAGCAAACAACGAGGAACAAATGTTGGACAAATTAGGCATTAGGGGTCGCATTAGCCTTCCGCTCGATGGAGGTTTTTGTTTCGAATGGGTAATTGATTCACACACACGTCAATTACGATTTACGAGTACCTATACATATAACTACAATAATTTTTTTTTTAATCTTGGGTTGATTTTAACATTGAAGTCCATGTTTTCATTCGAAGGTAAATGTCGCGATTGTTGTTTCATGTTTCGAGGAAACAGTCAAGTTCTTGAGAATACAGCCAGATATGAAATGATTCTCGGTGATCCGGATGATCGAGCTGACGGTGCCAATGGTTATACCTTACAATCTGGAACGCCTGGAACCTAAATATTATGACAAGTGTATTTTCATTCAACAATGAAAAAGACGAGACGTGTCGAGACATACTTGTAAAAACTGAATCATTTTAAACATGTAAATTCTTAAGTATGGGTTATGACACTATTTAAACATAAAAAATGATTGCTTCTGCTATATACAAAGATACTCTCCTCCTCCGTCGGCTCAATCTGCAAATTAAATTCAGATAAAAGACACATTACGCAAATCAAACATAGTTTGTTATTTATAATATACATATAAAGGATTTTTTTTAAGGTTAGTTCGTTTAATATTCAATTGTATCGATTTTATGTTGTTTTCTTTCGGGTTAACTCTTTTTCTTTTTTAAAGTCATTGAAAAAAATGTATCAATAACGACCCATTTTCATACCTCAATACAGAACCTGCCTCTCCGAGCGATTGCAACATTGGAAGAACATGTGGTCAATTTTGCGATGCAGGCGATGTTCAACCGCACTTGCAATGGGCCACATGAATCTTTGAGAGGAATCGCGCCTATATACGCTCGACTACCGAAGGGCTACCCACTTTAGCGGGAGCTGTTTGAGTCAGGGTAGTCCGCTGTCCATCTGGAGGATGACAGACTGCGACCCTAGCGAGTCTTACGGACAGGTTCCTACCGCTAAACGTTACCCCTCACGATCCACCAGGAGACCCTGGTTCTTCCGAGTTCCAAGCCTGGGTAAAAAGGATGATTTTTGGAGCCCGTAGACCCTCGCCACATATGCCGAGAGGGCGCTGGGGAAGAAAGAACCAGTTGTTCTGGTCTTTGTTGAATATTTAATTTTTAACTGAGGCTCGGCACGTTGGTTCAAAATGGAAATAGACACACTACTTACTTTTTATTTTCATCACATTTTATTCTCATATTTTTGTCTCATTGTTATATATGCCAAATATCGAGGCGGTATTGCTAGAGCCACTGAAACTTCAGGCAACTATAGCGGCAAAATAAAAATCAACATTGGATTGTTTCAATTACACCATTACAATTACATTATTACTTGTATGAGTCACTTTTCTATTCTAAACTTTTTTACACAGATATAGAAGAGAACGTCTCCGACCGAGTATGTTAATTTAGAACGTAGACTCAAATCATCATCATCAGCTCAGCCGGACAGCGCCCACTGCAGGGCATAGGCCTCCTCCAAGGATCTCCATGACGATCGGTCCTGCGCTGCCCTCAGCAAATATTAATAATAATAATTAGACTCATATAATTAACAGGATTCAATTTTTTTTTATTTATTGGTTAAAGGCACATAAAGTGTTTTATGAGAAACGATGATTATAACCATACAAAATACATATTGTATAAATACGACCCTGTATAGTATAAACAGGTTTAGTTTCGGGGTAAAACTTGAGTACACTGGTAAAATCTATACAAGATATCCGTCTTCCAAAGAAAGCTTAAGCGACGCGCTGACAAAAGGCAGATGGAAAACATTTAAATAGACCGTGCGTGGACACGAGATAGAAGTGTGGGCAAAATGATGCTCCCTGGGGTGCGCCGGACGTCGCGCGCCTGTCGGGGGACGTAATGATGTTTAGGACTAACTCCTTCGATGGAATTCGACAGGGGATTTCATAAAATGTCACTTTGACGACACTTTTCAGAATTTGACGGGAATGTACCTAATGGACTGTATCTAAATAATTTTTGATACAACCATTAACAGAATGTACAAAACATGGTATTTTTATATCACGATGTTAAGTATCACTTTGCGAGTAACTGATCGGAGAACATTACCCAATTCAAGTCTGGGCGGCATTAAAATAAGTGATTAGTAGTGAGTGATTAATTTTTTATAATATCATTGTTCTATGACATAAAAGGAGATATACCATCAACTACTCGGTCAAAGACATCATGGTCTAAATGTTCATATACGACCGTCTATTGACAAGTGCAAAATAATAAGTTCCAGTGAAAAGACCCATATCAAATTCTAAAGTGATAACATTTATGAATATGGATTATAAAAGTAATATTTATTCTAATTATAAATAATCATCGTATATTCAAATAACAGTAGGTAAAGTGGAAGGAAGTCTCTTAAATTTCAGTTCAACAGTTTATCGAAAAGTCGTTTTTGCTATCACACGTTGTTTTAGAAAAACAGCTTTCCAAGTGAGTGTAAGGCCTTGACATTTCACCCTTGGGGTCCTTTAGACCGGTTCCGTATCTGATGACCGTCGCCCCTTTAACACTGCGCCAGGCGGCAGTCTTATCACTAAATTTAGTGCGATATACGCGTAACGTTCTTCCTAGTGTTTATAGCGTCGTAAAACTTTGAGACTTGGACGGGCGAGGGTTAATATTGTAAATAGGTGACTTATCTATTTGAGATCTTAGACGTGGAATATCTTGAGTTATTGGGTTCGTTTATAGAGATGTGAAAGCCTGTCTGTCCATCTAACTCATGCATTAAAGATGTGCCGAGTTTTGCAATATTTATATTTAATCATTACGGTAATAAAGGATCCGTGTGTTGCTCGCTTCAGGTCTTAATATCGTTAATATTAGGTTTTATGATTATATCTATTGCAAAAGTAAAATATCTTTTTAGGTAATAAAAAGTTTTATTAGGTAATAAAGTGTTTTGTATCTCAGTGTTGTTACAAAACCTCCTAATCAGTGTGACATGCTTTGATAATCAAATACATTGCCGATCAATACGTATACTGTAAGTCATAGGAATCGTTTTTTTTTCATTTTGTGTACATTAGTTTACGTCAATAATAGCCGTGTTTGAAGGATTTGTAACTTAATTTTCTGATTTCATATAGAAAGAATACAAATTGTACGCTCTCGATATGAATGAGCAATAAATATTGTTACAGCATAAACTGTAATCGAGTTACGAAATATAATTTGCCCCGTGGGTATCAATTACAACCATAATCAGTTATCCGTCATATCGAATGCAAAGGCAATGTACATACGGATAGATAAAAAGTGATTTACAAGGTAATTAGGTAGAAATGACTTCATTACAATAATTTAGTAACACTCTCTGTTGGTGGTTACTTATTTTTTGCGTACGACGTTTCAAAGGTGTCCGTTTTTACCTGTTTTATGACGCCATTAAGTTTTACAAACGTGTTAATCCGACTATGTTTCACCAGCCCGCACGCAACCGTAAATCTCAACATTAGTTTTTGTTGAACGACCATCGGCTTTGACTACGGACCTACTGACTGATTTTAGTAATTATTAATTTTTTCTCCTCTGGTAACAAGCGTCGAATATGTGAGATTGCAATAATTACAATACCTTTACAATTAATGTTATTAATTTTCTATTTGAGTCTCAGTAAGTACTGATTATGACAGTGTGGTAAGATTATGGAGATGATAATTCATATTGTTATGTATCGACGTAATTCGTTACTTTTATTTTTGGTGGCAGATTGCAAACGAGCAGATCGGCCATATGCACTACCGTAGCACTAAACCAAACGTATGCGTTGCCAGTAGAAAAAAGAAAATACGCAACAAGTTAATGAGACAATAATTTATTAAATTTAAATTTGGTTAGTAAGTCTAATGACTGTGAATATCCTAAATAGAATGCGAGTAACAACCGCTTTGTAAGAAACGGCACGCAACAATTATCGCTGATTGCCGTGTTTGCTACAAACACTAGTCGCTGGCAAGCTATACGTTTGCTTTTCTCTGGCTTTTTGTATGGCCCGCTCCATAGTGCATGCACACTACACTGGCTTGCCTATTAGGGAATGTCTTGTTTTCAACAGTTTCGTAATGAGTGTAATTAGAGGAAAAAGCAAACCTGAATATACCGTCATTTTGTGGGTTTTATTGTGTGACATGAATTCTGCTACAATTGTGAAAACTTGATTTATGTAGGTATATGAATCTGATTCCAACCGACGTCATTCAGATGTAAGGTAGTAAAATTCATCTTCGAAATTCTTACATCGAATATTTGGGTCCTTACACTTCACTAAATCGAACCGATGAGATAATGAGGCTCAACTGGTTCTCGTTGTTAATTGACAGCCAATTATTGACAAAAGACTCAATCATCGTCGGCACTAATTGCCATCCTCGACGGTGTCAAAAGCTTGAAACCACCGTGACCTCAATTACCCAGCACCATGACACGTACAAATAGTCAAATCGGGTCCACCCCACGCCTATCGTTATCGAATGAGATCTCAACGGCCACCACGAAATTAGGCGAAACGGACGCTAATTCCGTAAGACAAGCGTGTCCACTAACACACTGTAATAAAAACTACACTCGGCTTAATAAAATACACAGGTAGGGTGGTAGCATCTTACCGGTCGACGACGGCGTCCGTTGCGATCGCGAGCTTCCCTCGGACGAGTTAGGCTCGCGTTTCGTTCGTGGTTGTTTGCGAGTTAAGTCGTTTAGCCGGATGTGTAATTGATATCTCGGTGTATCAGGGCGCAGGACGTTATATGAGACGCAAGGTGCAGGCAAGGTGTATGCGAACCGTTGCCGCACACCGGCCGGCGCTGCGGCGGCCGTGACGCGCAACTGATTACTGGAACCGCCGATAGCGCTTAATGACCTCGCTTTTGTCGACATTTCGTTGTAGGGAAAGGAGAAAGTCAAGTTCTAGGTTCTAGCTAGGCGTGTGCGTGTCGGAGTACTCATCTTGGAACCTAGCGGAAACCACTTGTTTCTGATACATATAGTTTGATCTAATACGATGATGGTTAAATTGAACTTCTATTTGAGGACTCAGGTAATTATTCTGCAATTAGTAAATTGGTATTTTTATTTATGTAGAGATCGAACATACGTATATCGTTATTCTTAAGGATGAGTGCTCAGATTAAACGCACTGTTAGCACGTGTGACATGCCATCCACACTCTTGAGACCGGAAAAATTGTATAAAAGCACAGGTGTGTCGGTAGGACTTATTTAACCAAACTGTATATGGCAAAACAAATAAATATGGGTTTAATGACGTACAGAAAATAATCCAGTTGTTTACTCCAAGTGCGACGAAATCGTAACTTTCTTAGAAAGTGGTTTCAATACACTAAACTCAATTTTAATTACACAAGAAAAACTCGGTACTCAGGAATCGGTTCAGTGCGTGCATAGAGCGCCCGAATACTGCTGTCACGCCGACAGGTTGAATAAGTTTGAAGGATATACTTCTACAATTTAAACAAACAATATACTATATACATTATCTACACTTGTTCAGAAATTTATAAATAAAAAAAAACAGTAGTATGGTACGTTGCTACAGACACCTAAATATGCAGTAGAGGTATCTTATTAACACTGAAGAATCCAGAATCATCTGTCTAGCTGTAACCATCATATTGTAAACTAAAAGTTTGATTCTCCAATAACGCTTAGTGTTTATTCTTAAAAATTTCACAAGGTGTTTACCGTGGCAAAATTTTGCTAACAGCATAAATAAATAGTAAACTTTTATACCCCCGTACTAGAATTCCCTGAGTTGCGAGTGGCATGGATACACAATACCCAGGATAGCGCCAAAAATTTCGTTAACATAGAAATGTATGCCTCGGCCGGGAATCGAACCAAGTATCTCTCGCTTGGTGGGCAAGGTTACTAATAAAAGGATCGTCTGCAAAAAAAATTGTATGATAAAAAAGGTAACTGATTTAGTCATCAAACCGTCGTCGGCATGAAGTCGGTAATCTGACCGTGTGTGTATCCGCCCTGCTGTTCTCGGAACTGTGGGTAGGTGCAAATTCTTATCAAATTGAGCGTGTCATTGCCCGCAAATAATGACTTGTTTACGTATGCGTACGCATTTCAGGTATTGCGTCGCGGTCGTGTGCCGCCGCCGCAATTGTCGGTCCGACCTGTAACAGTAAAATAGTTTTTTGGCAAAATTGCGATAGCGGCGTACGTCGTTGGTTGCCGCAGAGATAATCGTATTAGTATTACAATAAATAATATTTCTGACTACATCGATATTAACTGGCAACGCTACCTTATGCCTGCTATGTTGTGGATGGTCATGGACGGCGGTGGCCGCTCACCATCACATCGCTCCTCTGCTTGTTTGTTTACTAATGACAGAAAATATTTATTTGCATTGTATTGCATTAATGAAGTAATATTACTATTGATTTTGAACTTATCTCATCGCGCACGTTATCTACTAATGACAGAAAATATTTATTTGCATTGTATTGCATTAATGAAGTAATATTACTATTGATTTTGGACTTATCTCATCGCGCACGTCACAGACTACCTTGACGAGTTGACAGGATCACCTGACATTGATGTCTGTCATCTGTCAAGCGTTACTCACATGATCCACGCAATTGGGTCGAAATGTCGGGAAAAAACAAGAAATCTTGAGTACCTCTTACAGTTTAAATTCTATTACCATTTCCCTTTATTCTTACTTCGTAACCCACGGCCAGCTTGCGCGTATTGAAATAATTAACAAAGACGCATGTAATTTTATTAAAGCGACAAATAGCGTTAACGAAGTAAACCTTAATCATCATTTCATTACACTGTAAAGTTCGAAATGTTCTTTTTAAATTAACATGTGGAAGTTCCATTAGGGGTGACAAAGTAGCAAAGGTGCGCGCGCGCTGGCTCGATAAAATGATATAAATATATATTTTTGAGGTTTTAGGGGCCGCGGTTACGTGTAGCATTTTTACGGATTAATTTAATAATCTGCCTCGAAAATATTTTACTTATACCTGTTTATATGTAGAATCAAAAACTTTTTCATCATTAGACCTCTAACTTATTTAATAAATGATCTTATCTTGTCTTATGGCTTGGATACACACTACAATACCTTATCTTGAGCTGCGATATAAACATCTGTTTTGGCGAAGACTCCAACCTTAAACTACGCGTTCAATTACTAAAAAAACGTGATGACCATATGATTCGTATAATTTTAAAAATAAACGGATCTAACCCAGGTTTCTCTATAAGTAATGGGACGTATTAAGACAGCTTAGAATACTTCCCCCAATTCCATGCTAACAGAACAGGGTGTCGTAAGAGGCGACAGAAGCCAGCCTGATTGGTGGTAGGGCTTCGCGTATGGATTATATTATCAGTATTATTATTAAGTTATTAATATTATTAGTGGTATTATTATTTTTCTGTGAAGCCTGCCTGGCTAGCTACTACCCTCTTGCTCGAGTCAGCCGCCAAATGACTCGTCGTCTTCCGGCTGGGGGCTTGAGAGCCAATACTTTCTTTCTAACCTTTTTCTCATTCCCTGGCCGACAACGCATCAGTGATACTTTTGGTCTTGCTGATGTCCACGGGCGACGGTGCCCACTTACCATCAGGTGGCTCGTCTGCTCGTTTGTCGGTTATTAACATATAAAAAGTGCATCGACTAGTTCCTACTGTTACTTAAACTCCCTTTCAATACCTTATCATCGAAAGATTAAATCTCCAAACTTTGTGCGAGTATAACTGAATAGGGAAATCCGTAATCGAACAGAACGCTCCGCATACCGGGACATTCCTCGCGGGACAGTAGCAGGTTATTAAGGGACAGGCGAGGTGCTGGCGACAAAAACACCCCAACACGATGGAAACCTAGCATTCTTACCCTAACCGTTAATAAATGTCACGGTCGGGGCATTGACATTTGTCGGAAGGGTGACCCGGACATCTGCGGAGGCCCCGGCGAGGACACGCTCGGTTAGAGGTGGCTCTCTCGTAACCCTTTTATGGAAGGCAATCGGTGAAAAACGAGGTAATCGACTGCTACGAGCGATTCAGTTAGAATTTATGACAACCATCGACCACCCGACACGTCTGTGCGTTCGGCGCGATGAGGTTGTACACCGTACGCCGATCATTCTCAATCAACGTTGCAGGTGTGTATGTTATTATTTATTTTTAATTGAGATGGTGAAGTATTCATAGTTATTGTTAAAAAGGTCAAATACATGAGCATTTTACATTTGTACACGTGCCAATCTGTCAGTCAAGTGACTGTCAGTCTATTTATTGAGGTGTCGCTACTAGAGGTTTCGTGTTCAATTGCTCGTGGTTCGCGGATGTGTCTCTCTTCTATAATCGTTAAATATATAAGTATAATTAAAATCGTTTCGATCTTTAAAACAAAAATGTTTCGGTCAACTAGGCCTCCAGTCAAGGAGAGCGAATTTGAAAATGCAGTATTGTTTATTGCGTTAAATATTTAATGTTATCTTACCTTCCTTGGAAAATTACACTTACAGTGTGAATTGCTCTCGTAATTTTTATGTTTTCAGTGGGTTTCTTGCAAATATAACTGTAGTGGCTTACACTCGAAGTGGTTTATTAATTCCGTATCAATAAAAATACTCCCATGTTATAGCAGTAGTTTGCAATCGTTATCCATAATTTCAACTCCTCTATACTTTGAAATCTAAAAAACACTTGCAAAAGTGCAAAAGTAACTACGCACCGCAGTAGCGTAAAAATCCGTCATTTATCGGGCCTAAGGCCATCTAATCCGACGTAGGGTACAATTACTGTTGCACGAACGTTGCGGCTGGCGACTGCGACTTATGCGGCCGATGCGGCCATCTCCATAAAATAATGACGTTTATTAAAGTATGGAAACAGGGTATTTTATCAATAGGTACAGTTTTATAATTCATGTATTGACCGGCAGTTTGATTACTTATGATAAGTATAAAACATTAACAAACTACTTGAATGACTTGTTCGTCAGTCCTTTCACCTATTACTACTGTACTGGTCAGTCGAAGACTATGTGGTCCCGAGGGCACATGAGACGTAAATTATTGTACATATTTAGTGTTTCACAATTTTACATTATATGTATATTCTACCAATCTTTTACATCTTCGAAAATTCCTCCAAAATATTCTAGTAGAGAACGCAATAGGTACACTGTACTATAAGTTGCACTTATCACGGAATTCGTAGTAACCATACCCGAAAAGCATCGGCAATAAGCCGCACTGGACACACGACGCACGCCGCATCAGTCAGTCTGTAATTAGAAGATATAATGGTGGTTGTAGAGAATCATCCATTATTACACGATAGTGGGTAACACGGCGGAACGCTGGCGATTGCTTCTCATCGGCCGCGGCGCCTACGACGGTTACCGAGAGACTCGCGCGGAGCAAAACGGCACATGTTATAACTTACCACTTTACCTGTAATTACTTTTATCTTAGCCTATGTACTGGCCAGTTGGCGGGTGAGATCGATTGTGGATGCTCCATAGCTTGTCTACAAACAATAAAACACTTATTTTCCCGTCAAACAACAAAAAATCCGCAATTAAGTGCATCGCGACATTAATGTTTTTTCTTCGTCAATTTTCCACGCAGTTTATCCCAAGGTAATGGCCAAACGTCACGATAGAAAAATACATTATTAAACTCCATAACCGTTTCCAATATCGCTATGATGGAGGTGCGCAAACAAACACCCTTTGGCACAAAAGCCGGTGTGAATTACGCCCGAGGTGGCACGGGCCGGGCTCGAACCCATTGTCCGAGCACCAGGCCACTTTGGGGTGACTTAAATCCGAAATTGGGTATTTCGAAAAATGTGCATGTGTCATTTATCACGACCCTCCCTCGCTGGCGGGAGGAAAAAATGGGCCTGACCCTATTTAAAAAAACTACCCTCAATAATCCGGTAGCTAGACTCCCGCGGCATACTCTAACAGTATTAAATTTTTCTCCTATTAATACAAAGGCGACGCAAATAAATATTGGATGAACGATGGAAGCGGATCGCTAATCCTTATTAAGTGAGAATGGGCGGTAGACACCGTGTGACAAGACAATGAATGAATCGCTGTTTACCGGCTTCATTTTATGAATATTACGAAAAATTGGCACTTGCGCTTTGATCTTCAAAATTTTTGATTTTCTTGTTTAATTTTTCATTCAAAACAGACATTATCTTTTAGTAAGGCAACTTCCTTCTGACTTTTCAATCATATTTACAAAGGCGTTTAAAAACGGTCCGCGCTCGACTAGAGAAATAGTTGTTCACGATGTAATGTATGAGACATTGAAGAATAAGTCACAAATTTGATAATTTTACGCATAGAAAAATATTTTATGTTTATACTTTATATTTTTAATGCTTACAGAATTAATTTTGTTAACTTTAAACAAGAATAAAATATTAAGCATATTAGTTTGAGATTGCAGTAACACTCGGGCGTTTTATTTACGCGGATGACTTGGCATCATAATTAAATTACTTATCGGTGTAATAGGCAAAATTAAGACAGACACGTGTCGATTAAAAGCCAGCGTCACTCAAAAAGAGTTAGAGCGTTTACAATGTGCGGTTAAAAATTTTCAATATTTTGGTTGGTGCGGTGCGTCGCCCGCTCGCACGTGCGGCCGCGTGACTCGAGTTAGCCCCCCGTCGATACAAGTCGCTTTATTTTTTATTATTTTCATAATTCAACTTTCACAATAACAACCGGGAAGGCGTTTCGCACGGTTAGCTCATGAAACCACTTTCGCGATTTGGGGCTGAGACGGCGGCTTACCGCAAGGACCACTTATGTGCCCGTTTTTATTTATGTTGCATTGCTCGCGTCGCGTTTTGTGATCCACTTTATCAAACGCTTTACAGAGATCGCTCGTCGTGGGGTTGAAATGACTAGGATAATAATTTAGCTGGGTTCTTGGTGGCGAACGGCTTATTGTGTTTTTTGGCGCGGGATTAGCGACCCGCGGGTAGGTGCCCATAAAGCTTTAGCCTTCGAACGTTTGGTTGACAAATATAAATCCACAGTCGCAATTCTATCTCGTTATTCGTATCTCTAAAAATTTATTAAGTACATAAACATTCAGGTCAGTGTTTCATATTAACAGTGGCAAATTTAAATATATTCAAAACAATAAATATATACTATCAAAACTCTCTTAAAGCGACACAGTTACGAGTATTGCACCTATTATTTTAATTAACTAAGTAGTTTTCCCCAGTCACGTAGCACCCAAAAGTAAAATAGCTTGCAACAATATTATTCGATTAAAAGCGTTCAAGTTTTATGACCTTGTACTGTGGGGAGGCACAATATCATGTGCATATTGAGACTTGTTTCTAAGTGGAATTTTTAGTGTTCTGAGTTTGAGATGACTTAGGGTCGTTATGCAATATCCGAAATTTTGCACTTGGGTTCGAAGCGGCACAGAAATATACAAATATTAACGCATAAAAATCAAAGCTAAGTATGAATGAATTCTAGGAGTCATCAATCTCCAGGCCTGTATATTATAAATATTATCGTAATTAATTTTGAATTACAGTTAAGGGTTGGTAACGATAACAGCTATTTACAACAACAATAAAATATAAGTATGACTCTTAGAAAAATAAAATAATTTAAGCTCTTTGTAACGTACTTTAAACTAGCAATACAAAGATGCATCTACAGATAGCTGCATGGAAGATGTACAAAGAGCTTTATTCAAATTACCGTAACAGTAAGGGTTCTGTTTGGGGGAGACTTTTTTTTATTTTAGAGTAATTTCCCATTACATTTTACGTGAGTCAGGATCTTGTGGGGTAACGTTTTTGCCTTCCCTCTTACTAACCGCTGTTGCGTTTTCTATTATTCCCTATTTCTGTTGAGAATTAGATTTTTTGTATTATTTCTAAACACTTAATGTGTCTCGTTTCCGTTTTTACGGGTGTTTTAATCACGCATAATTAATTATGTTTGATTAGCATATTTCATAAATTGATCTATGTCGAAGGTTTAATTTAATCGGCCGATGACAGTAAATACAGGATATACTTCACGTTAAATGCACATTCCAACTCTATAAAGAAAAATGTTTTGCAGGTTACAGTCAGTGGGTATGTTGTTAGCCTGTTTTGATGCTAAGACACATTTTTTAATACAATTTATTTTTTATTTTTACAATACGGTACTTTAAAAAAGAAATAAATAACAAACGTTTAGCCGATAGAGGTGGGTTGTCTCCGGAGGAAAATAAAAGTGATTGCGATAGCGCTGCACGCGTTCCTCCCGCTGATAAGTCCAATGATATTGTACAAACGTATTTATACATTCATTCTGCGGCAGAAGACGGCTTTCATAAATTTTATGAAATAAAATTCAGTTGCAGTAAAAATATTTATGAAATGGAAGCTTATAAAAATATAACATACACATGTTTCTTTCTCTGCAACTGTGAATTTAAAGTTGAAAATTTTGCAAAACTTACATTGATATACAAAACTATATTTAAAATTAGTTTTGGTCACTAAAACTAAAAGTGATTTCACTGTTGGTCAAAACAGAACTTAATTAAACTGTTTCAATGATATAAATTGCCAAATGAAAGCAAAAAAAGAATTGCAACGGTACCGGATCATCAGTTTCCTGTGCCAATAACGCCGGGCGCGTGTAAGGAAGTATTAAAGTCGTGCAACTTAACCCCACGCCGAGGGCTTAAATACATCCTATAAAAAACTAAACACCCCTCATGCAAAAAATCTACCCCAAGAAGGCAAATAGAAACGTCCATAAAGGAAAATTTATCCACAAATTAATTTGTAGGGATGCCAAATAAATTTAAATGAAACCGTGCATAACTGTGCGTACTAACCTTGCAGATTTTTTCTCTGATAACGCTGATCGCAAACTTATATAAAAGTTTTATAGTTCCTAATATTACCGTATCAAATATCCATTCCATATCTAATTAAATTAGACAAATTCAGATAGATAAAGAGAAATCGAAGACGCTTTTACAGAATATCAACTAGATAATTTGATACTAGCTGTCGTCATAAAATGTCCTAAGTTTTATGTTGAGAATTGATAATCCGAATTATGCAAATGTGCAGCGTGAGATGTACCAAAGTTCGACGGAGATATTATTACAGCCATAAATCTTCATTGGAAAGCCATATGACTAAAATTTCTACTTTCTTACAGAGGTACTCACGTAGCGTGCGAGATGACCGGTAATAAAAGATCGTTTTGTCAACGGCTGTAGGTAGAGAGCTACTTGTTGATGGTCGAGCTCACCAGTGTCATGTTACTGGAAACGCATAGTGATATACATATAGTTGACGACCCTATAGCCCAGTCGGTAGTGACCCGGGTTCGATTTTGTTTGTTTGTTGATTTTGTTTGTTTTCGATAAATGTTTGTTCTCGGGTTATGGATGTTTGTAATGTCATATTTGTGTATGTCCATGCTAGCCGCAACAAAGGGAATCCTAGTGCGCGGGTGTGAGTGTGTAAACGTTTATTTATTTACTATTTATTACATATATATTATACTTAGATTGAGTGAGTCGGATTTCTGAAAATCACAGTTTTGCAATGTATTGATAGTTCTTTCATCCAACGCTGTGAACATTAATTTCAATTACACATTTAATTATATTGTTTAATTTTAGGTATCTATCTGCTGTGCAATACCTGAAAATGTCCAAACGTTCATTATCGTTGCTTTTCTCAGTAAAGATGTCTGTTTCAACAGAATCCTTCGACGCTGAATCATGTGTCAAAGTGCCGTTCGTATTCAATTTGTCTTTCTTAATTATTACAACGTATATAAATTACTCCGTGGGAATTCGGTGACGAAAGAGATTTTCGCTATTAAAATCAGTAGAGGCTGTATCGCCCGCGCGTGATTTATTGAGTACAAACGTACATTATATTTTTATGCTTGTGTCTCGAAGGCTGTAAATAACACCGTTGTGCGCTTAGAAGATTAAAGTACTGATTTATTATTTATTTAGGTGCGTAATGGTTGATGGTGGATGATGGATAACTGTGGCCTAGACATTTGTGATTAGTAGTGTATGAAGAAGTATTCACGTTTCACCTGCTTTATGGTTTAGCATTGATATTTTAAAAGCAAGTATTAATGAAATGTATGGAAAACCTCAATCGACTACTATACGATTAATGTTAAAGTTATTGTATCAGAAAGTGCGAGACAATAATAATTTGACTAGTCTGATAACATTGTTTTTATTTGTAAAATTCAATATATTTAATTAACCTAGGCTAAAAGTTCATTTAATGTTTATTCATTAATGAAGCATTTTTCTGGAAAACAAATCATTGTATATATAGGCATGTTAAATTATAAATAACTCCCAAATCAATCTTAGTAACTGAGCACCTAAACCTCCGAAGTCGGATCTAATCCAATTCTTTGCAGTAATTGCCTAATCTTTCGAGTTTAAATAGCCGGTACTCCATCTAAGCCCCGAGGTGAACTAACCGCCCTTGAAATGGTTATTTTTTTAAGTTCCCCGATATAAAACGCGGGAAATTTAACGGGGAGGCAGATTTAGTGGCAATTTCGGAACAAATCTCACTCTATATTGATTGTTCGTAATTTTTTATTTTTATGCTTCGTTGGTTTGCTGATTGAGTGTGTTTTTTCGTTGAATGGTACAGGACATGATGTCGGAGTTGTAAACTAATTATCTAAAGTAATTTTGAGGTAATTAAATTTAATATTTTATATATTCCAATAAATAATTATCTTACTTTATTTCTTCGATTGGCCACGTGAATTGGGTAATTTGGAAAGTCGGTTTTCTGGTAAAATAGAAAGTGAACAATCCACGTTTTGGCTCTCTAAGAATGCAACCGCAACACATTACAACATTTCAGGGTTGTTTCTAAAGTAATTGTGGTAGATAACTAACTAAAGAAACCTTCCACCATGCACGAGTATTGTCGGAATTAGACTGGATGGTACAGTCCAACACGAGAAACTTAACGCTATTGTTTCGGCTATTATCCATCAGGAAGTTGAGAGTACCCGCGATAAATTTTAAACTCATATCGTAGCGGTTATCATACATTGTAGCTACAAAGGGTATTCATGATTTTTATATTTTATATCGATATTTCAACCCTAATACATGATTCATGGTCGCGGTGAGACGTCGGTATAAAATACAAAAATCGTGAGTACTGTGAAATTGGATACGCATAAATGGCGTTAAAATAAGTAGTAACTACAGTCCGTGGCGATTAAGAATGCTCATAATCAACATTAAATCGTATTGATCTGCAGTACTGTTGACTTTTCTTTGAAATCAATTACAACACTGATTAGAATGGAATGTTTTTTTAAAGTGTTCACATCCACACTATATCGTATAATAAAATTTGCTACACAAACGTAACAGTACCGCTCGAATGATGCAACACTTACGTCTTCGTCATTATTGATTTAGGGATAAAAAAAAAAACAAAATTATTTATAAATTTGGGATCAATTAATAAAACTATACATAATACATGCGCAACATTTATATATTGGCAATACTGCTAAAACTATTTTCTATATTAATCAAGGTTTAACGCAGCTACTTCGACAGTGTATTCATCGATTATAAATCTGCCGTACTTGGAGAGCCCCATCGTCTGTGTGTAGCACGCCGTAAACCAGAATCGTAGACTTTTACTGACTCACTTCAAGGTCAGAAAATTAGGTTCAATATTTATTAAATTTATGATAGAAATAACACTAAGGTATTGAGAAAACATTTGCATAATTTATATAAAAAATATACCGTGTTGCTGCTAGCGAAAATAAGATTTCTTAAATATCATTTTTGTAAATCCGTATCATGAATTGATTATGTTGTACTATTTTGACAATACGCCGCGTATTTTCTTGTATTTTTTTGAACGAGGAAGTGACAAGATGTAATGCCACACACATTTGGACAAATGTTACCCGTGAGGATACAGTATTTTTGGGAAATAATGTTTGATTGCGTACAGGAATTATGGTTCAACGTGTAAAAAACGCTACAGACTAACACGTGCGGAACAAATAATATTTTGTGAAAAAAACCGAATCGGCGCTGATGAATGGAGAATTTTGTGAAATAATAGGTTTTGTTTTATTCGGATCTGTGATGTACTAATAATATTGGAACTTTGCTATTATCTGAAGTGTTTGCAATTATCTATAGTGTTATTTCTATCATAAATCTGAAGAACTTACTTTAATGTTTATGAAAGTAGACTATGTATTAAGGTATATGTGGTTCATCAATAGTGGCTTGTTAATGCTGACGCTGACATCATCAAGTTCGATATAACTTCCATAAAACTTATTTCACAACAACGAACAGCCTCAAAATGATAAGATTTATTACGCTATTAAGATTGTGAAGATTTCGTGACCAAACTTATCAATGTGGATTTAACTACTGTTTAACATACTTAGTGAGTTAATTATCAAGATTTCACTCGTTTAATTTATAATTGAAAGTTATTTTAAGATTGACATCTGTTGTCGTTGGGTCTCATTGACGAGCTACTCTAAAAATTATTTATATTATTTATTTTGACACGAATCTATAGTTCGATTGCTTTTATATTATATTCATCTTATCGACCGGGTGAAGAGTCTTATCCTCGATTGTCAGCCGGGCATAGGATAAAATCTGATGTACATACTCGCTCTTGAGTTGAGTTGAGTCAGCTGGTGGATAGGACATTTAACTAAAGATTCTACAACTCCCGACTAACAACCAGACAGGCCACCTGAGGGTAAGTGATCTCTGTCGCCCATGAACGTCTAATACTATAGGCGTCACTGACAACGAGTCGGCTAGGATGAAAGAAAAGGACCTGCTCAGTGCTGGCTCTGCGACACTTTTTTTTTACACCTAACACCTACTAAACCTAACATCTACCGAGGGTACATGGTAGGAGGCTCCCTACTGCGCGCCCTGGAAGCAGCTAGGTTCAGTAACGCAGAACCTAGGCTGATCAAACCTACTATCACAATGGCAAAATCCACACGGTGCGTTACTGTAACCAAAATACATTATTACATTATGCTGTTGATCCTAGCACGAGGGTGATAGCTAACCAGATTGATGAAGAACATTGTCGTTATTTAACTGGGAAGAACGCGAGGGACCGTTTATTATAGCCTTATTCGTTATCGAACAGGGTGCACCTCGAGCCTAGGAAGGTCAACTTGGTCTTAAGGATAAAGGAGCTCCTTACATCTGAAAACTGGCATTAACAGTCAGTTAAATGTATGAAAGAGCAATAATTATAAAAAAATCTATATCATTATTATTAGCCTTAATAAACTACCTCAAAGTATCATTTCTAACGTTTATCTATAGATATATCTTTATTTGTTATGTCAGTCAGCATCGATATAATTATTGGATCACGCTCATAAATTAACGTGAACTATTTAATTCCAAAACAATCAGATTAAGATTATCTACTAATTATTAGCCATAACGTATTTGATTCCAATGGAGCGATTGTATCAGCACATTCCTCCAACGTACCAGCCTTCACCCACTTGTAGGTGGTGTTGCCTTTATTTCGCGGACAATTCATTTACATACAAATTGTCATATTTTCTAAGCGTATTAAAGCAAAGAAACGCGGCTAGTGGCCGTCGGCTTTTGCTAGTGGAATTGTGTTGCGCCTGTGATGAATCTTTATTATTCATAAGTCTTATCAATAGTACCTTTATTATAACTACGAAAATTTGTAAAGATGTACGTATTGTAAAGATTACTGAACGAATTTTAATGAAATGTTACTGTATTATAACTTATACAGTATTATGACTCTGGTAGTCATAGTTTTAATATAAAGAAGTTCGGCAGAAACTGTGACGTTAAACAGCAATCTCGGCGTTCCCTTGTTCGGCTTGTAAAGTTAGAGGTTTTTCCGAAACGAGGCGAGGGCGGACTGCTAGCTTAACATAAATATAAATAATAATATTTGGAATCTTAATGACACCCCGTCAGGGACTGACTAATGTCGTATTGCTACTGATACAGAACATGTCCGTTTTAAGTAGTTCTGGCCGCATCAGCATTAAAAACGAAACATGTGGAAGCTCAAACCAAACAGACCTTGGTTACTAGCGGACACCCGTCCAGCTCCAGACCGCGCACGACGTTGTTTTATGTACCTAACCATCGGCATGGGCCGCTCCGTGCGTACGATTCTATGTTTCCAACGGTACATATTACTATGTACCAGCGGGTACACGATATGGGCACTAGCATAATCCAGGAACATGTACTTAGCTAGCTCGAATTTGCATTATCTATTGTGTTATGTGCTCCGAGTATAACGTGCAGATATTAAGTGCAGACTGGATTTCTAATGTTAGCCGATTACAATTGACTCGACTTAAGGCTCGATACAGACTAAGCATTTTCTTAATATTCCGTAAATTATTTCAAACTGTGGGAAAATTTATTTAAAAATATTTTTATATGATCTGTCGGGAGAATCGTCTGTTAAATATCAACATGATTAATTAGCTTTAATAGATTTTGGCGAAAATGGCACGGAAGGCTCCGAGGCTAGCAATATGGGCTATTGCATGTGATATATTAGTTCTTTAAATTATGTTTTAATTTGATTTTTATTTTAATGCAGTATAATAGTGGGTACTGAATATGTTAATATTAATTGCATAAATAAATGATAAAAAAAAATCAAAAACTACGGTTTTTTTTAATATTTTCAATATTCATATCAAGACTAGTTTTATAATTATTTAGTTTGATGATGAAAATCAGATTAATGTTAATAATTTTAATTCAAAAATTATGAAATTTTAATTTTTAATATTCCAATCAGTTTGAATATTCACAATACATTTTTAAGTTTTCACTTTTGTCAGCCGTCCTCATGACTGCTTTCGATTTAGATTTTTTATTGGAATGACTATTGGTGAATGATGATGATATGTAACGACATTTCAATACTTCTCTTTGAAATACGCTGCATACAAAACGAGCGACTATAAAATCTCAGTGTGTATGTGGGTGAAAATATTGAGGCGCGTTCACATTCCAGCAGGCGGCATTCCGCGATGTCGGCCAGGAAATGCTCCACTTGACACGAGTGTCTGAACCGCCTGCCCACTCGTAGTACTGAGAACGGTGCGGCTAAAACTGCACTGCGGACATTGTTCTTTACTCTTGGATGATCAGTATGATTAAGTATTTTACACAGATACATACAGTAAATTAGATAGACGTATCTATTATACCCAACTTTATCAAAGTTCTTTGAGGTACATGTAATAACCATTTCATTTTAAGCTACTTACTGCCTTAAATTTACTTTTATACGAATCTTTAGATGCAGTGATATTACATTAGTACTACGATATAGAAAAACTAAACTGGTCTTATGAATTTTATCATCTTTCACTTTCAGAATATCAATACAATTTCTTCGTTACGAAGAGAACACGAGGGAAGTAATCAGTAAAAACAATTTGACAGTCAAAGTTTTTATTGATGTACAAGTAGAAAATAGATATGCCGTAAGTACGGTACGTGGGTTGTTTATGATGATGGAACTGGCCTTATTTGATGTCGGTCCAAGATGTTTCACCACTTCTAAAGTCGGAGATAACATGTCTAATTTGTAAGTGTACACAATACAAGTTTGTAATTACAAAGGCAATTGGAGCAATAAGCTTTCCCATGCACAATAATTGTGCCACTTAATATTTGAAAATGTATTTACAGATTGCTTAGTTATTTGCCGAGCATGATTCTTTGTCAGCCAGAGCACAAAAATGAGACAATGATGACAATTTGAATAGTTAACTTTAGTGATGTCTCCAATTTACTACCTGTTTTCAATAAATTTTCGGAGTAGTCATTAATGTCTAATTGACATTTACGAGAGCGGTCATTAGTTAGTGCGTTACAGAATGATATGTGCAAAGACGCTCATTCCATCGTGGGCAATAAGTCGGTAATAACCAATAACTGGCAGACTCGAACTAGCGCATGGCCGCTCTACGATTCGCAAATAACATAAAGCGATTTGCATGTCGGTTCGCGTCAGCCGCGAGCCGCCAGTGTGGGCCAGTACAGCTAAACATCGGTATGGATCTTCATTTCTGAAGTACCCTTCATTTTATTAAAGTATTTTCGTTAAAAGATTTAATCACTGTAAATTAATAAGAGGTCACACACAAGTGGCTCCTTTATCTTAACGTACTACATAGTTTATATATCTAGTTTATAGTAAAACATATTATTCACATATATAAAATATTGTTACTAAAAACGTGTGTTGATATACAACAATCGCATGACAATAGAAAGAAAATCGACTGTATTTTCTTCATCATAAATCTAGGAGTCCAAGTTATCTTTTACAAGATGCAGTAGTGGACCGTGTACCGTTTTTATTTCAATACAACCTTTTTAAATTATGAGAAAGAGTAGTCAGTCCAAAATCTGATTTTCAGTAATTAAAAGAGGTACTCAAGTTTCGTTCCTGTCCTGCTCAATTCAGGGTCAAGTGAATATTTTCCAAAGACAGATAATTTGGGGTCTCCTCTACATCACAGGAAATTCCTAACCGTCATAAGGTATCCCCGACAAGCGGTTATTTGTGGTGTTCACACCGACGACGTCAGTGGGTGTAGGTTATGACGCGTCTCGTTATCCGCAGTCATTGTTTATGGCGGCTGGACGCTGGACGCTGAACGCTGGACGCAGGAACCTCGTAACTCACACCTTGTCAATTAAACGACAACGTCTTGGGCGTTCAATTATCGACCGAGGATACTTTAGCACGGGCCATCCTAATTCGAATGACCAGCGTGTTTATCGAGAGATTCTGTTGATAACTACAGAATTAAAAAAGCCTTTACAATAGATTTGGATACGTACTATTATGTAAGTATTTTATAATTAAATGTTTAAATCTAAATATAATATTATTTCCTGAATACATGTCGATGTAAATATTATTTTCTGACCACCTTATTTTTAGTAACGCAATTTGAAAGGTTCAAAATATTTCTAGTTACTTATTACTAGCTACCCTCGTTTTCATCTGCTTCGATAAATTAACAGTTACCTACCAATATCTTGAACTTAATGGTCACCATCAACATAGTAAGGTTGATTTCTTTTTAATCAGTTAAAAGA
Organism: Megathymus violae; assembly: GCA_003671415.1. Classification (NCBI taxonomy): domain Eukaryota; kingdom Metazoa; phylum Arthropoda; class Insecta; order Lepidoptera; family Hesperiidae; genus Megathymus; species Megathymus violae. The sequence goes on from PDGT01000091.1 coordinate 913,265, forward strand.
AAATATTAAATATAGGTATACTACGTGAAGTAACGGTGAATGAATATTGAAGCGATAACGAAATTAAAAATTAAGAAGAAGAGAGATAGATTACATTGAATAAGGAAGCAGAATTAGAAAGTTTTGTTGATGTCCTGCCAAGGCACGGTCGATTACGAGTGTCTAACAACAGTTTACATAAAATTCATCTTCCAATATCTTAAATCTTTTCACTTTGCTAATTTACACTGTACTCCCTCCGTTTTAAAATAAACATAACTTATCCGAATAGCAACTTGCATAACATGAAACTGGATTGGATTCGAGTTAGGTTTTATGCATAAAGATTTTAATTTTTTTTTATTCGATCTGCTATCATAACGTATTTCACCATCGTTTTGTAGTTTAGTGATTTTGATGAAGATTTTGTCTCCTTTGCATATATCGCTGACTGCCAATGAACCAACCCGCTGAACAGGTGTGAGTCCACAAAGCGAGTTCTGTTGCTGGCGGCCGCGTGTCAAACTCCTGCCTCCACGCGTGGGCGTCCGTGGCCTAGCGCGAATTATCCTTTATGCGAAGCGTTACAGACCCATTTCGAGTTTCGAGTTGTTAAATTTTTACAATACACACCATACTTACGATAATATTTTGTTGCAGCTATTGTAAGGGTCAGAAACGATTAACATTTGCATTACTAAATTAAAAAAAATCGCTGCGTAGACGGAAATATTTCTACTATATGAAATATTTTTCATATTTCTGCAACGTTCAATAGGTGAGGAGCACTCCTAAGAAAACATATACTACATCATAGCAGCAATGCATATTTGTGTTAGACATAATTATAATATTAACCTGACATAAAGAAACATAACACATCGTTTACATTACAATCATAATCATTCATTATAAATAATACATGATTTGATACGTTTAATTTTATTTCATTATCAAAATGACACTTGTTGTTTGTTACCTACGAGCACAGCTCGTTACCAAAAAATATATGGTAAAGTAGAAAATTACTTTGGACAACGCAAAGGCGATCGTCTTCTTTACGAAGTCGATAATTGCTCTTGCACGCAGTACTGGTGTGGCAACACCTTTATTTATTACGTCGTGGGTTGAATTTATGCCACCTTGTTTGTACGGGTATGTTTAGTAAATACTTTGTATGATTGTATTGCTAATTCTGAATAACTGATAGACACTTAACGTTCTTTTTAAATAACACTAGTTTCTCGTAGGTTAGTAATTTCGCCAGGTCTGGTTAGTCGTATGGAGAGGACCGGTGCTTGTGGTCAAGCCGTTGCAGTATAGATACTTTTAATTCATAAAATTATTGGGTTCACATTCCGCACCTATTACTAACCATTCGTAATGATGTGCGTAAATATCTGATATCATTAATCAACAGTGAGAACTCATATCTGGAAGGTTGCTATATACTCGCAAAGATGCATACACACGATTTTGCTTGCCCCAACTTTGATTATTCTCGTACTATACGGATGTCCGAATACAACACACGGATACGATGGATAGATTGTGATAACGACGGCACGGTTTTTTATCTTCCATCTTTAGAAAGTGAGTGCGTGTGAAAATCTTGGACCTGTTAGTTAATTCCATACACTGAAGATTATGTCGCCTTTTATAATGCGGACATCAGTTTTCAAGCAATCCAGCGAATGTCATGGATGGCACGGGCCCTTCTTACGGCTTTATTGCCCCCGATCGTTTCGGAAGGGTTAAGATTGAGCCCGGTCTTAAGGACCCCGCAGAAGCAGTATTTTAATGTGAATTAGCGACAGAGCTGCGTGTCGAGTTATAGAGTTTTTAGATGAAGGTTTAAATATGCGGACTTTAAACGAGATTCTGTCGGGGAGAGGTTTATTCTGTTTTAAATTACTTTGCCTATTCACTGCATTAGGTTGTGTATCAATACTTAGATAAATGGTTAAAAATGGTTAAAGAATTAAAAAAAAAAAATCAACGCTCTATGTTGCAACTTAGATTCGTTTGCCGTGTCAGGGTATTCAAACAGGACGCAAAACGTGGTTGCCTTCAAAACCGGCTATCTATCGGCGGCAGTGGCCACTTGCCATCGAGTGCCCGTCAAACCTAATCAAAACGAATAGAATTGAATTAAATTGAGTCAACTTGAGACTTATTACAATTAATGAAAATTAAATTTGTTCGAATCGGTTGATATTTAAGCTGGATATAAAACCTTAAAATGTGAATTATCGTAATGGTCTTGAAATGTCTCGTTGGCTGCATGCATTTCATTTTCACCATTAAGATATAAGTTTACAGCTTCTCTATGTAACAAGTCGGATAGCACAATACTACTCTAACGGTGAAGTTCCGAGAAATAGTGTATTTTCTATTACTTATACTTGCCCCAGGAACATAACTCGGGCACATCGACTCTATCAACCGGTGACTTTTATTTTAATCGTCAAATGGGTCACCTAAACTTTTAAGATTTTACCGAGCTGCAATTAAGACTCAGTCATCGTATGTAGCAGCCGACGTCCAGTGCTCACATGATCTTCGAGGGAATTAAATCAAATATCAAAACTATAAAAGCGATGTCAAGCTGGCATTTTAATAAGTAAAGCATTGCACAATACATCGAATGCACCGTTAAGATTCCCGAACCGAACGCGGCAATAAAAATGCTTCCGACAGTACACGTGTCGGTTACATAGATCAAAGGAACTACGAAGAACTGATATTTGTCGTCCAATCGGACGGAATCGGAGAAATACGATCACACAGTCATTAGACGTAGATTGAATACCAATTTATAAGGGGTACCTTAATATCTTGAGGCGAAGCACCTGGGGTGGAATCACATCCGCAACTTTTGATTCTGCACAGAACCATGTTGCTTCCAGCAGTATGAAGAGTATTAATGAAAATTCATAATAACATTTAAATTTATTTCTGATATATCTTGTTCTATGTATCGCTGTACCAAGTCTTAAAAAAATTAGGTTCTTCGAATAACATTTCAATTTTGAAGTAGGTATAGGCGTATGCCTGTTACACTGACAAACTAACAAGAGTGCCAGCGATGACTGGGCCAACAACTGCGAATCGTGTTTATTGATACTGCATGTCTGTTTTATAAATATTAATATATAAAATTTTAACGTTAATTATATGTTAATAATATTTTATAAATATATAAAATGTTAATAAAACGCTAGAAACTATTTATTGAGATTATAAATCGACATATTAGTTAAAAACTAACTACTTACCGACATTCACCGGCTGGGACGGTCGTCTGTGACTCTTAGTCTATGATCAGTGGTATATAAAACGCCGCCGGCGCTGCAGCGACGCCGGCCCCAAATAATTTAATTAGCTGAGAATCGAGCACCCACCGGCACTGCAGGCTGCAGCTGCGGCCGCGGACACCGGCCCCGGCTCCGGCACCGATTGCCGGATAAAACCGGAAGGAAATAATCAGGTTTACTGCAACCATCATTAATTAGCACTAATAATTAAAATGACTCTATTGTTTTACAGCATCGTGTCCAATATACTTCTCTACGACAGAAAGTTGTAATTCGACGCTGTAGCCAGATGGAGATGAACCTGTCTGCTGAACGAAGTCTTCTGTGCTCGATTGTCGGTGAATATCTCTCATGATCCGCTCTCTTCCCTCTTGCAATCAAGTTTTGTCAAGCAATTTTGTCAACACCCTCGCGTGTTCTGTGCGCGTTTTCCTATACGTTCTTCCAACGAGGACTCTAGAGCTCCACAACTTGTATTCGAATAAAAAACCGCATGTATTAGTTTTGCTAAATCTTATAAACGCACTGCACCGAAATAACCGCTAGCTAAACAAACATAGAAGGAAAAGAAAATAATGTAATCTGTGTGCGCATTGGCTCACTTGTAGTGAGGACAGTTATTAAAATAGCGATCATAAAAATCGAAAGTAAGCACGAGTGCTTTTCCTAATTAGCGGCTGTATAAATGTCAGATGTCGGAAATAAGATAACTAATCAAGTATGAGTCGTGGACAAGATCTCAGTGGTGCAGATAAAGTACGAGTTATACGTTGTTACATACTACATACCATCAGTAATACATAGAAGTGGCTATAACTCAATACTGAGTCACGAGCTACGACTTGATAAATGTTGACACGATATTAGCGCCAGTTGACGACCCCGTAGCCCAGTTGGTGGTGACCCCGCCTGCCGAACGAGGGGTCCCGGGTTCGAATTCCGGCCGGGGCAGGCATTTATGTGACGGATACATGTTTGTTTTCGGGTAATGAATATATTTATATTTGTGTATGACCATGCCATCCGCAACACAAGGAATCCTAGTGCGAAGGTGAGAGTGGGTAAACGTTTATTTATTTTTTGGTAAGAAATCGAAGTCAGATCCAAGTATTATTTGAGAGGTGTAAGCGTAATGGGTATATTTGTCTGATATTCGAATTTCAAATGCTTATCATTGCCAGGTCTAATGATACAAACAGAAGTTGCATTGAAGTTTTGCTCCGAGAGGAGTTTTAAGCCCATCAGTGTGAGAGATATGATAGTGAAATTAATGTTTGAAATTTTAAATGTTTTTACTTACACCGACTTCACTGCCTTTTTTATCGATTTGGTACAATTCATTTTTTACTTAGACTTTCAAATATGTAGTTCAACTTCAAATATAATAAATCATTCGTATTTTGCAGTCAGATAATGAAGTGAACAGTATTTTTAAGGGTGCCTGTTGATTATTGACTTGGAAATAGTAAAAGAAACATATAGTGTAGTGAAACAAATTTCACATTCTAATACTGAAAGTCACTTAAGTGAAAAATATTACTCAAACATTACTTTATATTTTAAATATCTATGTTCTTTATTAATATACTTAGTAGTAGATGCCTGAGATGCGTCAATTGCATGTTTATGTGCGTGGATGTAATCACATCTCACCTACACGTTAATATTGTAATGGCATACGTATAAGGTATGTTTACTGATTACAAACATATACGCCAGCTCTAGTAGAGCCCTGGTTCTACGTCTGTTAATACACACTGATTATACACGAGTAGAATGCCGTCAAGCCTGTCCCCTATTGGTTAATGAAACCAACCTGTTTGTACTTGTAATAAACTTTTGATTTGCGACGCAGTACCGAGATCGGTACGCGGCTTGAGCATGTTCGCCGTTTACTGCCGACTGCCGAGTGCTGCCTCAGTAATCCTTACGCTTAAAGATGCGTGTTACCCAGTTATGTGGCTAAAAAATTGCTTGTGTTTGCTCTTGTTGAATGCCTAATTTTAGGCATTATATCGATGGGGGATTTAATTAATGAATCGATTGTTCGACTCGACGAAGTCATCTTGCCCGATTGACGAGCAAATCACCACTGATTAAAGTAGCACGGTACATTTGAGCTCCTTCATACGAGGTTCACACTTGTATAATAATACTATAGTATTTATATTATAATACTAACAACGCCCTCGCTTCGCTTCAGAACAACCACCTTACGCTTAGAAATAGCATCTGCATTGTTTTAGCACTGGTTTGTTCTCGTCCTGTGAATTAGACATACATATATTGTTTCATAGCTTTTTTATTTATTGACAGATTGAAATTTAATGAATCTAACTTTAAATATTAAGTGACGCTTACCGCAATACATCAGTGAAAACCGTAACACTGAAAACCTGAAAAACTGAAAACCGTAACCGTAAGTTTCTGATATATTTTTAATGTTAAGAAAGGCATCACTTAGAATTTTATTATAGGTATAGATAACATATGTATATACGAAAATACCATTTCTTTGCTAAAGTCTTTGTTATCGGTAGTATTAATACCTAAATGACTTATCTAAGCAGTAGGACAAATATATAACGTCGGTCCCTGGGCGAAGCCCTGTATCGGATCCGGTACGCACCTTCTACTTTCCAAATTTACGTGTGTATTAAGAAATAACTATCCTTTGTTTCGGTGAGGGAAAACACCTCGAGGAAACCTGCATACCTACACTTCTTGATACCTTGAAAGTTGCACGAGGTCTACAGATTCACACTTGGCCCACATCGTGACAGGAGCACCTAGTACAGAACCCAGTAGTGGATCAGTCATGGGTTGTAGTGATGATTCTGAATATTTTTCACTTTAATCGGAACTATAAAATATGATGTTGATGATAATGATGAAATAATGTGGAAAGGTTGGCACAATTGATGATCTTAATCTACCTATATTTCTTTTAAAAGAAAAATTATAATATATTCTAATTGATTGGTAATTCTGTAACTACTAAATTCGCAACGGTTTAATTGTTTTTATAACGATTGTGTCATAAATTGTTCAAGCATTAAAGTTTATATGTTTGTTGGCTGGATGTAACATTCATATATTATCTTGAAGTGTTGGTCAATACGGCGGCCTTTATCTCCGTATCGGTGGCAATTCAGTAAAAGTGTTTTCAGTCAGTGACAATAACAATAACCGTCCATACAGATTCCGTTCAGTTTATGCGCGCGGGCGTCCGCAAAGAAATCACTATTAGCTTATCAGAGCTACCCAATTCCGCCTACTTTGCCGATTTTTTTACAAGTGCATGAAATATATTAGAGCCATAAAAAGAGCCTCCTCGTATCGGAAGAGGAGTCGTAAAAATAGATGTACAATAAACCAAATTGTTAAGCTGCCACCCCGCGCCTTCGACAGGTTTTAATCTTTTGGCTCAAGGAACAAAGCCTATATTTCTGTGACGACTCCTTCGTGTTGTGGTATTATGTTGCGTGTTGTACATCGCGTAACGCGCGTTTCGCATCAATAATTCAAGATTACTTACCGCGGATAGATTTCTCATTTCTAGTATTTACTTAGCTCTGTAGGGTTTCGTGCGAAAATAAACCTTGTACTCTCAATACGAATGTAGATGCTTCTCCAATCATTGTTTCTGCTTCTGAGCCAGTTTATTTGGATTCCGTGTGGTGGATGTCATTTATTCTCTGTAGACATAAATTTTATGTTGATCGTTAAAAATAATTAAATTTTGTTTTAGCTATAACTTAGTCTGTGTCTTTGTGGTTACGGTATTTGTATAGAGATAAAGTATTTTTTTTTCAGTTATGTTTCATTGACCATAAAGTAATAGTGTACCATATTGGAGTGGCCTAGAATATTGACGCCAATCCCATTCTAGCAGAACAGGGTCTCGTAAGTAACATTTGACAAAATTTTAATTATTAGGTTATTATGTGACAGGTACTGTACTGTATATATTACTTATCATATTTTTAGGGACAATATAGTGAAATCATAATGGAGACATCACTGCTCGCTCTACCTTTATTCATCTAATTTCTCTCATTCGGTGACCTGTTCGATCACATATTCGCAGAACAAAAAAATCATAACTGGTGATAGCCTTTATTCAATCTTTCTTGAATCCCATTGCGGTCTTGCAAACTCGCCTTCACGTGGACTCTGAAATAATTTACCTTCTTAGTAAAAAATCTCCCAATAAAGTATCTCGAAATTGTTTCGGGGCGAATCCCGTTTCCAGCACGGGCTGTCAAAAAAATAACGTTTCACATTTAAAAAGAATTATAGGAATGAGGATCGTACGTGCTACCGCGGAGGGGACAACTTTGTCACTGGCTTTTTTGTTTACGACTGTACCTTTTGCGATTGTTCCTGCGACCAGAAGGAAGTGCTTCTTTTATTTTCGACTCTGTAATGAATACTCGGAATCCAGCTCCGTTTGGGTATTTAAGACCTCAAATATTCTGATCAATTTTTAGGGCTCCACATTCTCGTGCTTCTTGCTCGCTCAATCACCATTCTGTTTAAACATACTTCTAATAAATTAACGACAACCTGTCAGGAGATCCTTTTGAATTAATTTATTATTATCTTGTGAAAAACCGGATATAACTTTTGCAGGGTTGCTGAAACCCGCGATAACTATATATCAGGCATTCCATTTTAGTGCCTAAGAAGTAATATTACGAATACAGTAATAAATAAATATATCTGTTGACCTATTGAGTGGATGTTGGTACTCAGGCAGGTAGTGCGCTGTTGTTAACTTCCTTATTATATATTATTATAGCATACTTTGCTACAGAGGTCAAGGGCCGAAGTCTTATTGTCTTCTTGATTTTCGGAGCAAATCATTTATTAATAATAAAAATTTTCTACAACAATTAATATTACTTAAATACGTACAACTCAGTAGTAGGTTTTAAGAACATACTTTTATCTGTTACCTAAATGCTTGCCTGAAAAAGAATCGAACTCGGGATTTTTCACCCAGCAATAACTGAATGATGTGACTGATGGTATGTGTTTGGTCGTCGGTAAGGTCTAATGTCTGGTACAGGTACTCTGTTTAACGTTAGAAACAAAATATCTTTAGCGGAGGCATACGAGCAGCATAGCATTTAGTACATTTAGATTGGCCACTGACGCCTCTGCCGATCAGTACTGACAGCGTGAGGTGAGTTCAGAGACTCCTCGATCACGAGACAGACTTATGTTCTGCGATCGGTTGAAGCAATTGGAAGAGAACAATACATTTCGGTCGCATTGCAAGAATCGTGAACACGACGAGAACAAGTTAAGATTGTAATGTTTTACGTAGGTATTTGATACGGGCGCGCCGTGCGTCGGATCCATTCAATCCCTCGCGGAACGCAATAGTGCGCGATTGTCACGCACGTATACGCCTCGGACGAGCGAGGGCACCCCGCCACCCCACGGCTCGCGGCTCGCGGCTCCCCGCGGCACTCCACGCGGGTAACGCACGAGGGAGTTTTTAAAATTAGAACCTTTTGCACGACGTCTTTGGGTATGACAATGACGTTTTGTCTCACAATCTGCAACTACATTAAACATAAAATTATTTAAGTCCGTCGTGGTACAGTTGTTGTTATATCATATGGTTTGATGTAAACAATTACGAGAGCCATAATAGTCAAAACTTTATGGGTTTTTGTGGTTTATATAAAACTTCGCAAAACTTTTTTATTTTGAGATCCAACAGAATCTTTTTATAATATAATATTATAAAATTTTAATATAGAGGGAAGGAATTTATAAGTAGACTAAAAACTTTTATGGATAATATGTACCGAAACAATAAAAAAATGATTATAGATGAGAATTAAAATGAGTTTACGCCGTATCATTTTCGAGTAAGATCAGCGAAAATAGCACGAGATTTTCGAACGGCTCAGAATCAGTCTGAAATCGGGAATTCCTCCCGATGGCGTCCTGGGAGACGGCGATTGCCCGAATCCGGGCGATCTGCGGAGCGACGCGCGTAATTTCCCGCGTTACGTGCGCCGCATGCGTAACGCTCGGCAATCGCTCACCCCATTACGCTGCGATGCTTTAATGCTACTGCGTTTCACAGTAGCCAGCGATTTCGATACGAGATTAAGTAGAAATAATTTCTCCACAATTTCAATATTTGCTCTGGATTTTAATTAATTACTAATATTAATTTTAAACTGAAATACTAATGAGACAATATTATGACAATGTTTTTCTAATTAAATTTTTAATTATAGAAAACATATTTAATTCATCATTCAATCCAATTCAACATGATAAAATCCAAAACATTGTAAGTATGCGTCTGATCATCCATTTGGTCAATAAACAATAAACACTAGTGTTTTTTATTAATTTTTACAGCCCCATAAAAATATACATATAAAGATAGTCGCTTATTACTTGCACCGCGGGCTCGAGCTGCGGAACGCATTACCCCGATCGATGTCAGATCGAAGCGGCAATCAGGAGAGTTCCTCCGCGCTAGGTGTACCGTCACCTTTAGTCGCAACGTCTTTCCTCATACTGACAGTACCACCACACTACGTACAACCTTTTGTGCCTAGAATCTGGTGTGTCAGTGCATCAGGACCAATTATTATAACTCATTAGTTGTCAAAATATTATTATTATTGATTTTGTTTTTCGAGTATGAAATATTCGTTTTTTTATGTTTGTAATAGGTTACGAATTGGAGCATTTATATTAATGTAGAAAAAATTTAGCTGCAGTGCGTGTATACAAATTTAATACTAATTCGTTTCAAATGGTTCGTTGTGGACAACATTCTCAAATATCTTATCTTGTATTAAGTAATTGGAATTATAAAATTAATACAAAGTGTATATATTAAGAGATATAAGTTTATATATATATATATATATATTATATTGTTAGCAGCAAAGTGACGTCACATCCGTTAAGAGGAGGGGATGGAGGACAGTCACTGCCAGGCACCTACATATATAAGACGAAGAGCGCTCTTCTTTATTTATACATTTCACCATTTAAAATACTCGTGATCTTAATGAAGTTCTTATTTTTATTTATTTAGTCCCGTTCTGCTAAGAATATATAAATATAATAGATATACTGGCGAAATCTCGAAGGTGTTCGTTTGATGCACTTGAACATCTGCACACTTAATGTTCTGCGGTACTGTTAGTGCAGAATCGCTAATAAATAGGAGGCATTTTTCAGAAGCTCTGCTCCGGGGCTGATTTATGGTGATCGGAGATATACTGCGATTAATTTGTTTGTGCGCCGATCGTCGATCGGTTCACTGACGCTGATGTATCTACGTGTGGAATGTACTCCTAGTCCCGTGTATGCTGGAGGTGGCCGAAGGTGAATATAAGACGATCGTGTGACCGAGTTCTACCTCCGTGTTCTGTAAAACACACAGTCAACTTCACAAAACACCTTAAAGTCTGTCCGAGAGATATTTATGAAAATATAATTTTTTTTCAAGTGGATACTCCAACCCGTGGATCCCTGATAGGAATGTAATATTAAGATTTAAAAAAAGCATGGGATCGTCTCAATCTCATGTCTGTCCGTCTGCCTGTCTATCATTTAATATTGTGACGTGTTTCAAATGAATGAGTTTCATACAAACACATAAATATGTTCTAATATTTCAAATGGCTACTTTACAATTTAGTAAATAACCTGTGGAAATCCTTGAATCACTACAGAAAACGAAATTTTATTTCTGGATACAGTTACGATTACAGATGTTAAGAGGTTGCAGTGGCCACTAAGCACCTTGTAGACGTGTGCACGTTCACACTTCGATATACTGGATAAACATTACAAGAGTGTGCATTTCAGATTGCAGTAACCTGCTGGAGAAGGGGTGCCGGTACGAACCTCGGCGAAATAAATGTATGAAAACGCGAGTCAATATTAACAAATAGGTATTTGCACATCTAAGCGGATTTACAACGAAACCGCCTGGCTAACATACAATAACTATTTTTTTTTTATTTACGAAAAGATATACCCATTGCGCATTTACATAATGTGCATTAATTAGCCAGTGTCTTGTTGTAAAAAACATACTAGAGTGGCTTCGATCGCAGGCACAGAAGAAAAAAATCACGAGATCCCTTGGTCTAGGTTCTATTACAAAGGAATAAGGTCGGTATTAGACTGAGTTCGGTGTCATTGGGATTGTAAATAACTAAAGTAGCATTATATTAGTTTGCGTACTGGTAGGAAGTCTCCTGACCTTCGGTGCGGTGCGGATCTCGCTCGAGTAATGGTGTTTGTTTGTCCGTTTGTTTCATTTTTTGGCTCCGTAACTAAATTCGTTTTGGTAAAAGATTGAGCAATATTACAAAATGTTATAGATGTCTAAATATTTACATATGAAAATGTTGTTTCAAAAATACCAATAAATTATTATTTTAAATTAATTTAATATTAGATATACCTACTTAAAATTTTTGAGATAGGAATAAACACCCCTACATTGATATTTTCTAAATCATTTAAAAATCAAAACCTACTATAGATTTGTACCTGAACCTCCCTAGTTGCATTCTTATCAACAAGTAATGTACATTATCATAAGTTTATTTGTCACCGGAGGAGGCAGCGGGCAGCGGGCTCGTCCGCAAGCAACGCGTTCTACTGCGTGGTATAACCGAGTATGTTAAGTACTAGCAAACTGCCCTCGCTTCGCTTCGCTTCGCTTCGGGAAACTACATCTTACGCTAAGAAATAGTACTTACATGATTTCAAATTAATTTGTAACATTTTTATTAATGGGCGGATTGAAATGAAACGAACTGTAAATATTAAGTGATGCTCATTGCAATACATTCGTGAAAACCGTAACGAAATCGGATGAGCCATTTCTGTGATTAGCGCCAACAAACGCACAGACAAACCGACAAAATTATAACAACAATTGTTTTGGGTTCTATTGCGTTAATAAAGGTCCATAATAGTAATTTTTCTCATATATCCTTAATGTACAGAAAGCGATCAGATAGAATTTTACTATATGTATAGTACTTAACTTTTTTAATGCTTACAATCGACAAACGAGGAGACGACCTACCAGATGGTAAGTGGTCACCGCCCACAGGGACATCAGTAAACGTAACGGGGAAGCCGCACTGGCGCTTCGACCCCGCAACCGCAACACCTATGAAACATTTCACGGTCGGTCCCAGAAGGAGAGTGGTAGCTAGCCAGCCGATCAAAATACCACCATGAATGTACCTTCGGGCCTAAACTGGACGGTACAGAGTAGTAGAGTGATGCTCGCCGTAGCTTCGCCCGTTGTTCAGCAGGCAGCACCTCGAGCAGAGCAGGCTTGCGTGAACTCGACGGTGGATGGAGCCGGTTAATCGTTGCTTTTAAATATTACATTTTGTTATTTATCCTAAAAAAGTGATAAAATAATAAATGCTATAAGTATGAGGCTAAACCGTTTCTTGACTACCTAATTATTATTTTACAAACTCATCGTTACACGTAATGTTATTCATCTGGTAATTGATAAATATACGCTGTAATTTTCTTCGACTGTTTTGAATATATTTTCGTACATTATCGATTCAGAAGCCGCACTTTTAATTGTGGTACCATTATAACTGCATACTAATAAGACCTACGTACGTGTATTTTGATAATAGATCTGTGTTATTCGAAGTATAATTACATATAGGAGCAACTTTTGTATGCGTACAATGATTAATTCGTTCAGAAATTTGGTCGTTAACATTGTATCGGATTCTACCATTACCTGTCGGTGCGCCGTCAATACGTTAGAACGGCACGGGTCAGTGATGGTGGTCAACGGGTTTCGGAATGACTTGTGCCACGACCTCTGTAATTTGTTAAAGGTTGTAATCGCTAGACTTGCTCTTCTGAGCACGAAAGTGTTTACAAAATTTTCTCACTTTCATTTATATATTGAAGTACCCGTACCGGAAATAAATAACATCATATACGACTGACAATAGCAATCGGGTCAAGACCGAATAGTTTAATGTTTTAGATCTAGCAATTTGTATTATTGTGGAGTTAATAGGTGGTAGAATATTTTCAGTGCGGCGGGAAGACCATGATGCATGTGAAGGAAAGACACTTATATACTCAATAATAAAACACTCATCACACGGGAGTACATGTCTGCGAATAACTGCAGATAGGGCTTATATTTGAGGTCGATTACAATATCAACGGACTGCAATTGATAGATAGATAATCTGTCATGTAGTTAGCTATTGAAATCTGACTAGTAAATTTTCACTTGATTCGTATTCATTTTAAAATGGTTCTCTTCCCCCATCTTTACCTTTAAGGAAATACAAGGTTTACAGATTCGAACAGCTCCTAATAAAAAAAAATATTCAGCCAAATTGTCAATTTTCTGCTTAAACGAAGTCATTTAAAAAAGGAATACTATAAATACCAACAAGGATATACGTGAAGATAACACGGAAGAGAATCTGTCGTTAATAATCTGGGGCCACACGCACAGCGCCAGCGCGTATGCTACTGACGCTTTGTGCAGAGTCGTGTTACATTACAATACATATTGCTGGCTAGAACTTGTTAGTTTAAAGTAATTTCGAGTGCTCTTTCAGAGGCTAAAGAGGACTTGAACTGTCCTCAAATACTGTGCTTTGGTATAAATATCACTAGTTTAAAATCAATTACCAAGCTCAATCCTAACCTACCAGGAATCGAGTTAAAATAATTTAACTAATATTTTCCAAGACATTCAATCGGTACTGCGCTAATGAAACATTCAAGATTATATCGAAATAGGTTCTCGAATCTAGTTCAGTCAAATAGACAGGCTAACCAATAAGTAATTTATACGACGCAACGATATTGATCAATAAGATGGATTGAGCGAAGCCAAATCCAGTTCGTTATGTGCAATAAATCGCTTCACAGATGAAGTTTTATTGTTTTGCAGCAGATCAGTGATTATTTTTTGTGTTGATAACATTTAGAATACTTTTTTGTTCAACTGCTCACGACAAAAGGATTTTAAATCTATAACTCACTATGTAGTTCAACTGCTTATGTCAAATTGAGATAGAATCACGCTCATCGCAAAACATAAATTCAGACTGCATTAATCATCATGACATGACAAGGAGCAGGACTCTGCACGTTTAAAATATAATTTACAAATACACAAATAAGGTTTTTCATTTGTTTGAAATTTTTATTCTAATCTGTACATAACTTCAAGCAATGCGTACAGTATATAAATGTACATAGCCGAGTATGCAGGTCAATTTTAAATCACTACATAGTATTTCCTCCTTATTATTGCTAACTTCCTGCTTGCTGTCGTCCGCCTGTGAAGCAATCTGTACTTAAGATATCACTCGCAACGAAGACTCGATGGAGCGTTTGGTCGTGCAAGGAAAAGTTAGGGACCACCGTTCTTGCGATCGACCTTATAAGAAAAGTTACCAAATACTCAGTGAGTGCCACCAGTTGGGACCGATGGAGTCAAATATAAGAGCTGCAACGACGGATAATTGTGATACGTGACCACGATCACTTTGGTAAAAGTGAACGGGTAAAAACCATGGTGTGAATAGTCACACCTTTATTAAACTCCCGCGACGTGTCTCCGTCAGTACAACCTAGATCTTCTTCAGTTGTGAAAGGGAAACTAGTATTGTAGTGAGCTGCTTATCGGTTGAAAATAGCTCTATATGTGTGCCTGCAATATAGTATTTTGTAAAGGATACCAAAGAATCCCAGAATAATCTAGCCGAAGTCGGAAATTGTTGAAAGCAAACAATAGTGAAAGCAAAAATTAGAGGGGTATGTGTATTTACAGAATACCTAAATGATTAAATGATTTTGAATTTGAAAATATTATATTTCTATTCCTTAGAACAGTTGATCAGTTGTGTACGAGCAGTGTGTATTGCCAGTGATAACATATGGATCCGAGACGTGGTGCTTCACTATTGGCCTAATGTATAAGCTCAGAGTCGCCCAGCGGGCTATGGAACGAGCTATGCTCGGTATTTCTCTACGCGATCGAATAAGAAACGATGAAATCCGTAGACGAACGAGGGTGACCGACATAGCTCAGAGAATTAGCCGGCTGAAGTGGCAATGGGCTGGGCACATAGTTCGAGGAACCGATAACCGTTGGCGAATGGCGCCCACGTCTCGGAAAAAGGAGCATAGGACGCCCCCCGACCAAGTGGACTGACGACCTGAAAAAGACAGCGGGCATCCGCTGGATTCAGAAGGCACAGGACCGGTCAGAGTGGCGCAAGTTAGGGGAGGCCTATGTCCAGCAGTGGACCTCCAAAGGCTGATGGATGGATGATGATGATGATTCAGATTCGTTGATCGAATTGGATATCATTGAAAATTAATTAATTTTGTTGATACTTTAATAATTTTCATTATCTTGACATGAACGCATTAGGGTCGTCTGTAATGATCATCTTAACAGGATTGCCAGAACCGCGGAGTTTAGAAGGTTCAAAAGCGAACCGATGCCGAGTATTGCCTACGATCTGCAAGGGTAAGGGTAAGGGTATAAGTTTGGGATGTCCTAATTTTGTGTTGCAAATTTAGTATATGAAAGTTAGTAGGTATGTTCTTTTACTGGGATAGTACTGATATTGAAAACTACTTTTATTTTAACTTACTTAAATATAATACATATATATATATATATATATATATATATATAGGTATAATCTATGTTTTAAGCGTAAATGGTACTCGTGATTTTAATGTTTCATACCTCGACCCAATTACGACGACTGCAATGGGTTGTGGTCGAAACTGTGATAATAGGGACTGGTGATGAAGTAGTGTGATAAGTCTATCAATCTTTGGTCTAGATCGTTTTCCTTTCTTAGATCATATGTTTACGCGCCGAACTTGGTATTGGTTTCGACTACCCAAATTAATCAATGGATTTAACGATTGCTCTAAATGCATCATCGTGTTAAAATTGCTCAGAAGTTTTGTTAATAACAAACTAAACCACGAGTACCCATTTTATTTAATTATTGTTTGCGATCGTATTTGGCCGTATTGGGGCGGCCTAGAATACTTTCCCCAAACCGATGCTGGCATAGCAGGGAGTTGTAAGAGGTGACAGAAGTCAGCCTGCTTGGTGGTAGGGCTTCGCGTATGGATTATATTATCAGTATTATTTTAAGTCATTAATTTTATTACTGGTATATATATATATATATATATATATATATATAATTATCTTTCCGTGAAGCCTGCCTGGCTAGCTACCACCCTCCTGCTCGAGTCAGCCGCCAAACGACTCGTCGTGTTCCGGCTGGGGGCTCGAGAGCCAGTTCTTTCTTTCTTACCTTCTCATTTCCTGGCCGACAACGCGTCAGTGATATCATTGGTTTTGCTGATGTCCATGGGCGACGGTGACCACTTACCGCTGTCCTTTTGTTGATGTCAATGACTTTTAACTATGATATTTAAAATATTTCTACACAATGTTTTAAATTAAATAGTGTTAAGTAATATAACATTCGGCATTTCTCGAGACCCGCGATGAGCCGTTACCTAGTGTTCCAATAACAGCGCAATAAATTCTTAAAATAAGGCAATAATTACAAAAAAAATTGCGGTGTTGACCTTGGTGGATAATTGATCAATCGGTCAAATATTTTTCCTTATCCGTGGAGCTGACCGCCACATTCGATGCGGTGTTCATTAAACATAGAATAGAGCAGTTCCGTTTGAACAGGCATTGAAATTGCCACAACACACATACAGATGAGACACACGTGTATTAATACATAAAAGTAATGAATTTAAAGTAATTTATGAAACACAGATAATATGTTTTCTAAGAAATAAACGACACATATAAATTGTATCCTAGTTTTATTTTTATGTTTCGTTTTTCAGTGTATACATAAATGATGAAATAAAATATTAATTACATAATTACACCAGAGAATGTCATTATTATTATTCATTACGTTCAGTTCGTCTAGCAGTCGAAATTTAACAAGTTTATTAAATTGCTATTTACATTTTTAAATTGAGAACACTGAAGCTCGTCAACACCTACTAAACAAAAAAAAAACAATTGACAAACAGGTTTTTTGTGGTAACGATGTGTTTTGTCTCTGTCTAATAGATACATATGTATCGATTATTAACATAGGACTGCAGTTATGTTTTAGGTCGGATTCAGATAACTATTAAAGCGTTGCTCTTCATATCGGTATTCACAAGACCAGATGGGCCGCATACAGGTTTTTATACAAATATCAATAGTAAAAAATCCTAGTTTTCTGAGCTGGTAAGCCAATTTGTATATTACTACTTACTTTATTTCACTTCAGGTGATGAAGAAGGTGCTTTGTCTGTTTAATATTTTAGAGTTAAATTTTTACAGGTCGGACCGAACAAAGGAGGCATATTATTATTTCATTCAATACGGCGTTGCCGGCGGCGCTGCGCTTGCGATGCGAACATGTTGCGCGGAGCCTCCAGCGTTCAGCGAACGACGTCCAGACCCAAGTAACGGCTCCGGAAATTATCAACGTTTTAAGTTATATTTTGCAATTTTGGTATTCACGTCGTTTTGGATACCACGCAACAGTATTATTTGATATAATCAAGAAGTAATGGCTAATTCACGGTAGGTCTGAACTATATTTTTGTTTTTCACAAGTGCCCTACAAGCTACAGCCATCTCTAAAATTTCTGTCTGTCGAGGTGACAGTTGATTTGAATAAATTTGCCTCGGTTTAGTTATGATTTTGAGTGTACGTATATTGCCCATTCTAGAATTATTTTCATGAATGTTATATGTGATACTGTACATAATGTTTACGGAAGCCAACAAATAGATAGGCAACTCACACAGTGCAAGGTGCACTACGAGCAGGGAATGTTAATTTAGGCTCAAACGCAAAAACAGCATGAAGGAATCAATATATTAAGACCAGCCTTTATTTGTTGTGTGTTACCTGTTGATGATATTATTACAGTATCTACTTGTCACTCGCGGGTGTGTGGTTTACCACAGCGATCTAGGCAACAGAAGCCCGGGGGGCGAGACGAAGAAGGCGGGCAGTGGCGCTGTGGGCTAATTGCAACACTATTTTGGCAGATCGCTCCATCGGCCCATCCGTCATCGCCGTGGGAACTCACAAAACATACATCACTAACGAGATCCAGCCATCGACATAGCTGTAATGGCCGTCCGCGGTTTCGAGCGGTATCCGAAGAAACGATCGGAGCTCGCGCTTTACTCGTTCGATAAATCAAAAGACGTCATGCTGCTAGGTATTTGGTATTTTTCTTGTTGTAACGTGATTAGGGTTACGAAACGATATTTTATTGCCTTCGCCCGACGCGACCGCGACGTAAACTATTAGTATATGAGGTTAACCGCCTCGCTTGTAGTCCCCTGGTAGCAGCGCGTTGCTCAATAACAAACAGACGCGCCGAGGTCGAACTCATGCCAATTAATTTGGTTTATTCTAATAATCATATACTTAATCGCTTTCACGAGTTGCTAAGTAGTAGTTGAGAATGATAGCAGTACTAATTACATATGTATTTTTCAATTAATCAGACCATTAATCAGCTGACGAGTATGTATACAAAAACAAATATCTATTGTAATTATTTTATACGTAGGAGTGAGTCTACAGCGATATAAGATTGCGTCTCTTATATTTTCAATGATTACATTGCCATTAATCAGCGTGTGATATTGCGCTAAAACACATTTCAGTTATTAAAATATTTAAATGGATGTGTATTATTAACAAATTAGGTAAACTAAAATTTATTGAACATAAAGCTAGACAGAAAGGAATTTTATAAATTATACTTCGTATTATAAGGAAATATCACATTTATTTTTAATTTTCATTAAAGAGTTTTTTAAGTTCTTATTTATACCTCTAGCTGCACATTATGTATTTTTATATGAATTATAAAATAAATGACACTACCAAACCCAACTAATTGGCATAGTTGAGCACAGCGGGCGCGCTGTGGGGCTGGGTTGATGACAACGCCAGGTAAAATTTCATGCGGACTTCCGTGCTTCGAAGGTCATGTTAGACAATTCGCCCGTGTTGTTAACGTTCCAACGTAGGTATAATTCGCCAAAACTCATCGGAAGTCTTCGGACGATCCAAGAATATAACACCCTAGACCTGTCTTTCGGTCAATCGGGTCAAATCACAAATTTTTATTCAAGCAAAGGACGATTCAAGCTCTAGTTGGGTGATGAAATTTATATTCACACTGGGTCGCTACTGATTTGTACTGTAACTTACAATTCAAATCCAACAAAGCTCACATTCAATTCTTGTATATAAAATCATCTTAATGCGACACGAAGCGGCTGCTTAAAATACTCTAAAGGCTTTGCGTAAATGCTATCGATACCGGTTCAGGCCCCGATTAGGGTCACTAATGTACCGAAGAAACGATGTACCTCGACGGAACAAATTCGGTATCAGAAGTAACGGGCTAGATACCGGATACCAGTAAAGTTATGGCCCTATAAAAGTGTGAACCTGTGTCCCCGTCGCGAACATCGTCCGAGACAGGCGAGTACGGATAGCAACATCAGTTTATGTTTTAATGAAGCATTTTTTTTTGTAATATGCGCTGCAAGTCCACTCTGGAACCACCCAGGTCTCTCTTGAATCACTTCGCGTAATCCCGTCGCCACTCGAGTAGATGCGTGGTTCTTTACCCGCCTGGATAGCTCCTTCAAAAATTAACCGAAAAATGTTTATGGATTTCGACAGCAGTGAGGGCTAGTAATGAGCTGGTCCTTGCTTACATCTATCTAGATAATCCGTCAGATTTGTTTTCGACTGCTTACATAAAAACCAAAAAATAATGTTCAAACTACGTTATTATGATAGCTGGGAATCGGCGTATTATTTATTATAAGAATTACAAAGTTATTTATAAATTTACTATAAGTGTTGTATGAAGTTTTCTGGCACAGCAGCTACAAAGAAATCTAAGCACGTTAAGAATATTTCCCGATTCATCTTAAAAGAACGGTAGCTGGCCACACAGGTGACGAACTTTACCACGTTTACTGTGAGGATTAAGCGACCTGTACTGAAATATTGCAAGAGTGTCCAGTATGTAATTTTGGGGCAGCTTTAAGAAATCAATCTGAAAACGTTAAATGAGTGATCCCCGATCTCTTACAGATCAGAAACCCCATCGAAGATACAGGCAGTTGTTTCCTCAATAAGAAACTGGTTTGTATTTATTACTTTCTTAAACACTTCGCATCGATTGAGAACGCGCTCTGTTCCGTAATATGTCCGCGTAGAATATTTTTGATCACATCATTCACCTCACTATCACACATCATGTGATAGAAAAAAAACGCTAAGAGGTTCACTGTTTTATCTTTTCTGGCCAATCTGTATCTGTTTATCTATTACAATTTTTTCTGCAATTGTAAAAACTTCAAATTTGGTTTAGTGACGCTAATTTTAGCGGGAAATAGAAAATACAGCAGCACTATTTGTATTTACAAAGATTATATTATGAACATTCCCTATATTTTATTGAAAAACTTATGAAAGCCTCGGTTTTATAGGAATTAGTACTGCATGAGCTCAATATTTCAATAAAACATATTGACTTCGTATGAATTTCTTCTTCTTAGATAATTCGTTACGCATGTCACGGTAGCACGATATATTGCTGGCAAATAACGGTAGTTAATTAAGATACCCCTCACGAGTGAAACTATGATATGTAAAGGGTATTTGGTTTTAAAGTTCCATTTTAATTTTACTAAAATGGAGCTTTTGGCAGATCGCAAGTTATTATATTGATTGATTTTGATGACGATTCCATAGCCGAGTTGGTAGTTACCCTGCCTGCCGAGCAAAGGGTCCCGAGTTCGATTCCAGGCCGGGGCAGACATTTATGTGTCTGATAGATTTTTGTTCTCGGCTCATGGGTATTTGTAATGTCATATTTGTGTATGTCCATGCCACCCGCAACACGGGGAATCCCAGTGTGTATTTTTTTATTATTATTCTTTGAAAATGGCATTTCTCAAGTTTGCCATTTCCCTTTCGTACACGGTCGACAAAATTATTTTTGTGTAGTAATATGGGAACGTATACCATGCGAAGATCAAGCTGAGAAATACTGAAAGATTTTAATACCGATTAAGACGTTAGTTTTGGCTTAATACATTCTTAAAATTTAATAGACATAAAGGTAAGTTTTTTATAGGTGATGGTATCTGGCTTACCTTGTGAAAATTCATCGTTATTAAACTAGTATTAATCTACTTCGCAACAATCTACGAGCACAATGTATTCGTATAATGGTATATACATTGTGAGTTATCAGTGAATATGTAGATGTCCTTCTCGAAAACAAATCAAATAATCAAATCGAGTTTATTTAGAATCACGTTGTGAACCTCAATAGCCGACAAACGAATAGACGACTGGTAACAGCCGCCTGCGGACTCCGGACCAGAGCAGTACCTTAGCAGAACCACAGACCGGCGAGGTGGCTTGTTGGCGATGGTTCCAATTGTGAAATAATTGTTATTAAATGAATCGCTCGGGAAACGGGCGTTTGGATGCGGACGGTACTTTACGCATTTCGTAAAGAGGATCATAAATTGGAGGTTATTTCGTTATTACGGAGAGATTGTAAGCGCAACGGTTGTGGCGTGGTAAAAGGGTATCGCGCCGCGCACNCCGCCCGCCGATCACTTTATATTTCACACATTTGGACATTCCTACTATTTATTTAAACGCAACCCTTGAAGGCTTAGCTAGAATTGTTTTACTGTCTACGTGGCGAGGTGACACCGCTGAACTGTAAGGTAACCATCCGGTAGTTTATATTAACAATTGTAACGTTTCATTTTTATCTCCAGGAGTTGCAGTGTGGATAGTATATTATCAGTTAAGTATATTCATAAGCTGTAAAATATTAGTTTTGGATATTTATTTCTGAAACTTCATTATAATACGTCTGTTAAAATGCCAAAAGCACGCACCGGGTGTCAGACCTAATAAAAAGTTTCTTGTTATTATTTCGTTAAATTCGCAGACTAAATTGACACTTAATGATAACTGTACATATACAAATATTTGTGATTTTGAATTATATTGAAAAAATACAATATACACCTATCATTAATCTTGTATACAAGTATCACACTTCAGAATATTTTCTACATTCGAAATCTATTTTGTGAATATTTTAAAAATTAATATAAACGGTATAATTAATTTCTTATGCTAATAACATTTGTATGGGCTTAAATCATGATCTGTCAATTAGAAATCGTTAACGGAGGTATTTTTTTTAATTTTATCGCTGGAAAGTGCTTTTACCGGCGACGCGACGTGCCGCTGTGGCCGGTACGGTCGACCTTGTTGACATCGGAAGCGCGTAGTTAATGATGTAACATATTTTCTAGTAAATGTGTGCTAAATCACTAAGTCACGATTTCAAATACAACCTCAGACGGTCTTGGCTCGGGCTCCGAGTTCTCTAGAAGACCTCAGAAGGACGTTAGATTATCGTGATGTCTGGAACAATATCGTAAAATGGAATTAAAGCAGGCAAACAGACGCAACTTCGTTTACAACTACAAACTAAAACTATTAATCTAAAACGTTAAGAATTGTTAGAGACAATAAGTGAATCTAATGTCTAAATTAAGCGGAAATATATCCTAGTATCTCATTTGACTCTTTCCGTCGAGAACTGGATATTCTAAAATCCAGTGTGAACTCGACTTTGATCTAAGCTGGTGACGGGAATCACAAAAATGAGCCAATCGTTTGCTAGCTATCGAGAAAGTAAGTCGTGTTGGAAAATAAAGTGCAATATAGTTACAACAAGGGGTATTATTTGAAATCCTCAAGTTAGCAGTGTGGCTTGAAGATTTAATTGTTGGTGAAGTGCATCGTGCCGACGATTAAGAAAAATGCGTTAAAAGTATAGTAAAAGATGTAAAAGATTCCTTTTATAAACACGAGTGTGTCATTACGGCCACCTTACTCGATGAGCGCGGGCTCAAAGTTCACGCGACCTTAAACAATTTGAGTGCAGCGAAAGTATGCAAAACGGCACAGTAAAGCACCGCCGCTGGTAGCCGATGTGCGAATCAATCTCCGCTCAGACCAATATACGTGAGCGTCTTAAACGCGGCGGCATTGACTGACGGGATCGTATGGTGAGCCAGCAAATTACTACATGAAGCATCTGAAGAATCGTTTTCATATTGATTTACTTGTGTTTATTTTATCTGAGTACACATTGCAATTATGAACATTAGTGTAGTGGTGTGTGCCACTGGTAACAGTATTGCAGTAGTGTGCGTTTAATTAAGCAGCTACCTACTTTTATTTTGTATTAATAGAAGAGTGATTATTAATTTTAACCGTAACAATGGCCCAGGAATATTTAATTTAGCAAAAAAAAATTGTAACGATCACACATTTGGGGACAATCTTTTGTAAGTTCTTGTATAAATAATCACGGCCTTCACGTCCTACAAAAAGACGCAGTTTTCTCAAATTAGTTGATATGTATTCATCTCCAGTTACAACGTATGAATTAAACTTAGCTAGTGAAAAGTGAGCATAAATCTATACATTTTTTTAAATATTTATACGATATTTGCGACATTTCTTGAAGAGACAGTTCGAATACATCCAGCGTGTCGACGCGGTAGCGTTCGCACGTTCAGTGCGTAAGACCGTACGTTCCGAGTCCAGCGGGTAATTTATGTTTATATATGCAGAAATGTACAAAGTGGGCGCTCGTTTACGATCACGACATCGTAATCGGTGAGAGGTGTTAACAGGAATTTAACGTCCCTAATTATATTGATTTACAAGCCAAATAGACCCCGCAACCTACCATTAGTATGACTCTCTCCGAGCTTCTCTCTAGTCTCTTTCTCTCCACCTCTCTCGGTCCTCGCTGACTAATATCGTTAAAGACACTTCAGAAGATAATCCTCGTCTCTTCATGGGCGTCTTCCATCGGCCTTTCCGCAAGGCATTTATTAACTTCAGATTATTAGACACATATCAGTTATCTGATTCGCTTGATGGACACAGTCTAAAGATAACGGGTCGCCAATGCTACATGCCATTTGCCAATACACTGGTTCTGTTAGGCTCGAGCCAAGGTCTCTCATATCATAAACAATGGTACCTTATCTGTTTTAGTGAGATCGAATTTCGCAATCGTTACTTTGTACAGCGACTTGAGGTCTTAATATTAGTATATGCCAACGCGTCCCGCGGATTGTGTAAAGGAATGCAGCTTTATTTTTTGTGTGTAAGACAAGGAATCAACATAATTTAAATACCATCTCGAGGATATAGTGATGTACTTAAACGATGACAATGGGTGGTTAACGGTATTTTGGTATTGGTTGTATTTCGTAACTTGGATTAGTTGGATCGGTAAAGAAGAATTTTACTCAAAACTATGAGGGACTGCTCTCATTCTAAGATCTCAAATTTGACATTCACGAAGTACAAGGTGCGAAGATCGAGCTTACCAAGCTGATAAAATATAAAAGCATCGGAGGATATTAGAATTAACCGTCCAGCTTACGAACATGTTCACTTTTTTATATATAATTGCAAATGAAATCTATAGCAGTAGGCATTAGTCTAAGTTTCCGTAAATATACCTCTTGAATGTCAGTGCGGCTATTTAACAGAGACAAGTCGTATGTAACGATTTGCCAAGAATTGAATTTCAAGCCGTTCGCTTGACCTCTTCGTGCCGATGCATTTACAGACCTTGGAAGTTTAGCCGCGCTCAGAACACGGTTTATAATTATTGAGAATTTAGCTGCAACTGGTTATTGCACATCGGAAACTCGGCGACGCCGCACACTACATTGACAGTGTTGGCAGGTGTCGCGGTCAACTTGAAAGTTGTTTGTGGCTGGATAGATGATTGGATCGTTAGATGTTTAAACAGTCAATTTGGAGAAACGGCAAAAAATTGTTGAAACTTCGAACCGTAATTAAATAATAATTGATTAATTATTTTGCATAAATTCCATAAATCATAATTCATTAAATTTATATACAATAACGTGTCAGGTATCAATTTAAAAGAATACTTTATTATTTTTTAAATTAGTAAATTAGGCCTGCCGTTGAGATATCCATCTTTCCACGTAGCTGGAGGCCAAAATTTTATAATCAATAAAAACAGAGTTTCATCTCAAATGTATGAAGATATAATCGCGGCCGTTAAGCATTTCATAGCAGCAGCAACGAAGTCTCGTACAACCCTACAACCTGCAACTACAATCACTGCCCACTTCACATCTGAACTGTAATCAGGTCGTCGATAACTAGGATAATGAGCCGATGAGAGCGGCTCATTTGTTCGCGGTCGACGGTAGCAATTATTGAGATACAAGCGAACTTCCCAGTAATAACATGCTTTATTCGTTTAATATCGATCGTACGCCCTGGGGCCCGACCGGGGAGTCCATCCGACGGGGTATTCGATTAACAACGTTAACAATACTTACTCACTTCATAAACTATGTTAGTCGGTTACTGTAATTTTCTTACATTGTTATTTTGTTGCGCAGAGCCTTTATGGATGAGTACGTGTTGCAACAGGAGGCTGCTTTATCTAGACAAACCAATGTAACATTACGTCCCTCGTTTAATATTACGACATTTATTTGTGACTGATCTCCTCATGAAGATACCTTAAAGTCTATTTAGTGTGGAGTCAGTACTAGGGTAACCTTTATACGTGATAGATCTGCAGGTTGTCACGGTGGTACTGTGATTAAGTTGAACTATGGGTTGCTATTTAATATTCAGATTGATTTAGCGCGAATCTTCATATAACACAAAAAGATTATCTTAAGCACAGCTTGAGCTTAAGAGCTAGCTCCAGTTTGAGGACTAGTTTTATGCACTGCATCGACTAGTTATACAGTGGGTAATAAGTGATTGACATAGAGCAAATCACACTATTGTTATTAGTGTCTTGTCAGCAATTTAGTATGCCTGCCTAGGTTTTGAAATACATGTATTAATATTATTCGTATTCTTGTAGAGAAGTTCAATTAATTTAATAAATTGGTATTAATGTTGGGCTAGAAAGAACTACAGACCTATTTTAAATCGATCACATAGTTTTCGCTACTTGTGAAACCAAGATAGAACTTCTCATTTTTTATTGCACAGCCCTTAGGTCAGCTCGGAGCCCTCCACCAATTCAGTAGCGTGGCAGGGTTTGTTCTCAGGATCCCCTCGCTATAAGTCAAGGGACGCATTATGATATACTAAGGGGTATAACAAATCCGATAGTGATATTTAATAGAATATCTAGATTCAGAAATTATAATTTTGAAGTACAGTGAACCTAACGTTATGAATATTATGGCCACGTTTCTAGCTACGATAAACTTGATCTCGCCTGATAAATCAAAGTGACACCTGCGATAAACTCTATTTCAATTCGAATTTGATTACGAATTTAATACAACTTTGATCTAATTCCTCACCACGGACCAATCATTTACCAGAATGTTAAATTGTTTTACTAATGTTCCGGTTAGCAAATAACTCAAATTCACAAGTAGGGGACACAATATGTGTTGCTCTCCATCTGACCGTTTAGAACAAAATTTTCTTGTTCTGCAGACTGAAATTATACAAATTTTTAATACTAATTATAACTAATTTATACCTCTGAAATTCTGCGAGGAAAATAACCAAAATACAAATGAAGAACAAATATGAGGTCATATTGAGATAATGAGAACTATTATTTTCTGCACGGGTCAATGTGACAGAACACGCTCGATATGATTGAATGCGCGCTGTAAACTGCATTGTAGTCACTTAAACGATCTTAAATAAGACCACGCTTCCAAGTTAGTCAAACCAAAACTCAGTATTAGGCTTTGAAGGCGATACAAAACTATATTAAACAAACAAAGCACAAGTACCGTGTATAAATACATACTACACGATTATATATAACGTTAATAGTAGTGTCCATCAATAGAATACAAGAGAACGGCTGAATGAACCAATATCGAATAAATACAAAACCTCAAGGAGGGCCACGGGGCCGCCGATACAGAACGTTAAACAGTGCTCAACAGAATAATTTCCCTGTCAGTTCATCGGCGCACGTTGTAAATATTTCATTCATCATACTTTAATCGAAATAAGATCAAAAGCTATCCTGTACCTACATCGAGATTATTGAATGGAGAACGAGACACCACTATCGAGATAGACCGAGACAGAAATAAGATTACTGTAACTCAGGGCTGCCAAACTTAATTTGTTAACACATTTTTACTTTCCTTATGATACATGTAATAAGAGTATAAAGTTATTTTCATTGGTAGTGAAGATGATTCCTTGTTCTATATTTGTGTTTAAATATTTAATATAAATTTATTGCGATGCGTATATGTATATCATTACTTATACCAATATTATTTTTTTTGTCTACACAAACGGAACAATGTAAAGAATAGAATTTTCCAAGCTTGACTACTCCATTAATACACAAATTATAATTTTATCTGCTGATCTAGTAATGACACTCTAGACGTTCGATATGTGCCAACCCTATCAATCCATCCGATTTCTTTTCAAGATCGATACACAATAAATCTCTGTTTCTTTTTTCTTGCTCGTCTGTCGAATAAGTACCCTCGACGGTCGAGGAGACAGCTCGCTGCTACTGGGTTTTGGGTTCGATTTCTGTTACTTTATTTATAGATGTTTGTGGAATTTATCGTCACTTCGCCTTTATGGCGCGAATTTCAATGAATTGTATTAATATCAATGCAATATGTTTTGTTTCAATCTTTGACTTCTTGACTGATATAAGTTAGAGCAGAGAAAATGAATAAAAGATAAAATTTTAGTTACAGCCAATTACGCATGAATATTTCATTATCTTTCTGTAAGTTAATAACACCTTTTCAACCGCTAGCTACTACAGCGGGACAGGTTGACGTCTATGGAGCCAAGTCACATGTCGGATGGTCCGAGATAGCCATAAGGCTTCCCTTTGCGTTGCCAAAATTAAAAATAACGAAGAAATGTCCACGTCACTTCAATTTCATGTCGTACCGTGTTACTGCGCTACATCGGGTGTGAAAAAAAAAACGAAGTCTTATTTACATTACCTTGTCAGGATCTCAAATACCATCAGCAACGTTGGAGCCAAATTAGAGAATGAATTCTAGCATCAGTGACAATAAATCGGAAACATCAACCCGTTCATAAAATGTGTCGGTTAGACACACGATCGTATTAACACTTCGGTTGCAAACGTTACAGTATATTTCCTCGTAAAGAAACGCCGATTACAATTAATATATCGGATCGTGACCGGTACGCGACGATGGCCGTTCTCGACGACCGACCGTGGTCGGGTCCCGTCACACTCATTATGTCAGATTAGCGTACGTTATTATTTTGTAACACATATCTATTCAAAATTGTGTTTCACACTGCAGTATGCGCGGAAACATTGACAAGACTACGCTGGATTTTAACATGGCTAAGAGTGTTAAGTTAACCTATTGTTACCTGTAATACTGTCTTAAATCCACAACAACAACTAAATGATCACTCGAGACTCAATTTTTTTCGGGAATTATCAGACTTTTCAATAACTTGAAAAACGTATTAATTAATTACAAAAACGAGTCCATCTTAAACGCGTTCTCGGCCCACTTGCTCCCCTACGAGACTACGACTCGAAGCCAAAATGATATAATTTACATTATTTACACAACCGCGGTGCAAATTATACGTTGTCATTACGTTACGATATATATCATAATGATCTGTTGTTTATTCATAGTTATTCATTAAGCACGCCCGATCGAATTATGCCGTCATGAGACCACACATCTCTGTGTTGATTTATTCGATTGTTCCGCGAGCCACTAGCGGCAATATTTGGCCGCAGTTAAATTATTTTATTATTATTATCACTGTTTTCGATTTTGCGGATCGGAAGCGGGACTCCTTTGTTTGGGTCTATAGAAAACCTTCTGTGGGACACGCATAAAATGAGATAAACTAGATCCAAGACACAAAATAATAATATCGTCTCATCATTTAACCCGAATAAGAGTTATTAAGAAATTTAACCCTATTAATATGAATAGCGGGTATTAAAGGTCAATCACTTATGAATCGTTTTCGAAACAGTCTAGAAGTTAATTATGTTACTAGATTTATCTTTTTAATGATTCAAATCGATTAAATTATTTTGACTTACGTGGTTGCCTTCAGCTTTTGTAAGTAATTATTATCATGTTCTAATAACTTCCAATTAATGAAATATCACACCTTGGTAAAAATAACATCGATAAATACTCGTCTTTGTATGTTTAAAAGCGATACTCAACATACAATACATGACGATCGCAATAATATTTTCTAATCCGAGGAGCACCGGCAGACAGCTGGTGCGACTGCCGCCAGCCGTAATATTGACTGAACGAGACAGTTACTTATAGGAGTTTCAACGGTGAGTTTATCTTGTTACGATTCCCAAGTTATTCGTCCTGAGTAAGTTAGTCCGCGAGACACCTTCGTCTAACTGTAGCTTTCTCGCGAGCCTTTTCGTTTATTTTTTGTTCTTTTTGCAAGCTCTTAGCGTTATCTCTAGATCGGGCTACGTGCTAATTACCGAGCCGGTCCGTACCTCGTCGGCTGCCCACGGTCCCGCGGTGCCGCGGTGCCGCAGCCCCGCACTTGTGTGAGAGTAAACGTCTTTATATCTCTGCTCGTGACCGATCCGAGATCGGCCGACGCCTGCAGATAGATGTTGCCCTCACGATTCGTGTGAAAAATGCCCGCTGAGGCACCAAGAAAAACGAAAAACAACTTCTTAATCTTACTTTGGGTAAGTGAAGACCGATCGTCTCAAGGAGATTTCGTGATGTCGACAGAAGCTTAAACTTTTTCATAATTCATTCACTTGATTAATTTCATAATAGGCCTGCTGATTTCAGTGTATAACATAATGATAGACAGGGTACATATCAGCAGCCACTGCGATTCTAACACATCGACACACACAATATGAGAGGAGATGATAATGGAACTTAAGTGTAGAACGTTTGCGCCTAAGAACTTACAATAGGCTGTTTGTTTTTATTCTTTCTCCAGTAATACTAACACCCACAACGAACAAACAACCGACCAACCAACACATGTCGCATATTTTGACTTCATAAGTAATTAACTAAAGTTCGTTCAGACTAACGAAACCAACAACAAACAATTGGCAGAAATAAGTAGGTTACTGCAGCCATCTCAATCGCTCTTGACTAACATTCGTTCTTTACGCACTCTTACTAACTGTTTTAATCACTATTATAAATTATTTGCTGATTGTTCATCCATGGAACTGCCGACCAATTTTTGTTCTTCGAGACTAATCATTAAACTCTTTCAAAAGGTTAATCGAAAAGCGCAATTTTTTCTCTTAACTGTTTACATTGTATTCGGTCTTTTTGAATTCTATACCCCCTTTTACTAAATATGTTACTATATAACGCATGTTTTTTAATTAAAACTAGACCTTACACTCCATATTTCCGCACACATAATATTCTCTCTACCCCGTGTTGTCTGGAACAGATCGCTTCCAACACCAACAACGCTGTAATGTAGGTACACAATATTATGCTTATTAACTGATGCTGCTTTATTCCTGAATATGTTTTATTTTTAGTGTAAAATAAACGCATCTGCATTGTATTTTATAGCTGTGGTAAAATTATCCAATTTACTGCGAAGTTATGTAACTTGCCTTTTTTGTTGTATTTTGTTACCCGAAGAAAGAGTTTTAGATTGATTAGGCATAAATAGAGCTCCGAAGCACATTAAATTACTGAGTACAAAATTGTCGAAAACATTGTAAATAGCAAATCAACTAAATCACGTATCTAAGTATATCACGATAATAACAATTTTGGAAATTTCTGTTATGTAGTTCTCGAATAACCATGTATATACTGAGTTGCTGCCTGCTGGCGATAAAATTTTATAATTTCGAAGATTGTTCGAATGAATATATTTAAACTCTTTAGTTCCTACAGTTCTTTAGTTACAAGGGTTAACAATAAGTAGTTAGACACTTGTTGTAAAGTTAAAAATAATTAGATATTATAATTTCAAAAAAGAATATATACTTAAAAAAACTTTTCCCACCGAATATACATCATCCCTACAGGAACTTAACTACCCGGAATCCTAGTTTAAACTAATCGTGTTCTATTAACTACAGATAAACATTCCAACAGTAATCCCGTTCCTCTCACAAGCCCCAAGGTCGGCTGGCCGCGTCGAGCACACTTATTACGACTTACAAGAGAAACGCATTTGAGTCCCCAGTAGCCGTGTGTTCTGATAGCGGCCCGGTGCTCCTTATCTAGCGCCTACCTACACGAAGATAGCGAGATAAGCAGGTGGACATGTGGGAAGAAATACCTACATTACCGCCGCGCCGCCGACGCCGTTGCGCGACTCCCAAACCGGTCAACACCGTTGGTCGAGGCGCTAACACCGCCGGTAATAAGTCTCTTAACCTAATAGTTGTTCAGTCCACTGACTTTTACAAAGAAATCACTGCGGTATACAATATTAGGTTAATTTTCTTTAGTTTGTTAGTATAAATTTCAATAACTATGTTCATTTATTTTAGAGTATACATATTAATGATATGATTGTTAAACTACTATTTAATATTGCCATGAGTTACCTGCACTAGAATACAACAGATCTCGTTCAAACGTTGCTCAAGTTCTAGTAATAAACTAAGAAATACATAAAACTAATATTTTTATGTTACAGTAAATGCCGTGAATTTAATTATAATTGTAACATGTACGAGTAGGTGAGGCACGTGTGTCAAGTATCACTGATACCATTATCACAAATTATTTAAATAAACATTTACTAAAAGCAGCGACGATTATAATTAGTTGTTGTTTGTAACTTACATGACTCAAGTCCGTTACTGCAAATAGATAACTCTGAAACTTTACAGTTTCGTATCACGACGGTGCAATTGAAAAGTTAACTTATGATTTAATTTTGTTATTAAATAACTCCAGTGTGATATTACTGCACTATAAATATATGAGATAAGTTGTGTGCTATGGCCTCTTCGATATTCGGCTGCTCTTTCAAATATCTACATACAAATTAATAATTTGACATCATCACTGTTACAAGTACGTACTGTAAGTACTGTCTTCGTGGCTAGGATATGGATGTGGGTAAAAAGCGTGTTTATCTACGATCATAGCTCCTAGACAAGGCTCGGGTACCAGGCGAACATGAGGCTGCAAGAGATCGGCCGAGTCGAAGGAAAAACGCAGTTACCAGTACGAGCAAGTACTGCGCGATCTTAATGAGAGTGGACAAACTGGATGGCCAAGGGCCTTTACATTGGTATTGTATTGATACGACTTTATATTTTTATTTATAATTAATTAAGTCTATGTCATCTATGTACCTTGTAATCGATTTGATCAAATAAAATAATATTAATAGCAACATAATTAACATAATCCAGTGGAGATATGTTACATATAAAATTATTATATTAGATGCTTTCTTTAAAACGATTCTTATATAAATTTGGGTAATCTTATTTAAAAGATTCATTAAATGTCCATATATTAAAATAATATTAATAAGGTTAATAGTAAAATGTGTTCATTAAGCGTATCCACATTGTGACCGGCAGCCATCATAACACTCGCCCTATAAGGCAGTGGTATCATTACGAGACCGGTCAGCTACCGACCGCCGCGCGCCGCTGCGAGCCTGGTACCCGCCATCCACTGTTGTTTTTACCCACCTTTATGTTTGTGTTGCTATCGAGATCATGTCTAGCTCAACAATGCTATCTGCGTTTCAACTTCGACTCTAAACCTGACGCGCTAGAGTCGTAAACCGTACGGCGAGACGCAAGAATGTCGTAGATGTTGAATGGTGGGTGCAGAAATTTCATTCACGTCTAGAGCTTTATTGGTATTTGGAATATGACTTAACTGAACGTGCATGCATGTGCTCACATTAACCGCATAAGGCGGTGTGATGCGATGCTATTCTGAGCCCATTCCAACCTACTTCCCCGGCCGTACGTACTCGACACGCAGACGTGATGATGGATGGATAACTTGAGGTCATTTTGGTATTTTTTACAAGTTCAAGCAAGCTCATCGGGAATACGTTCAACAGTTATGACCATTTATTGACTGATAAATAAATAAATTTAATTGTAATGGATACGATGTGTTAATTAATTTCGAATACATCATATTAGACACATGTAAGCATTTAAACATATAATTAATTTTTGTATCTTTTGATATTTAAAATAACACCGGCACTGAAGTTCATATTTGAGATGTAAAATGTATAAATACGTTTTAACTTATTATTGTTATTACAATTGTTATTATATTACCGATTTGTAACTTTTATGTTGTCAATAAAGAAATACAATAATGCTATACTATTTATTGTTATGTGATTTTGACTCACTTTTCAACCTTCAAATTTGTTACATTAGATAGGCTAGAAATTTAGTTAGTCGGCAGTCGCTCTGTACCTAAGCGGACACTAGAAATAACAGGTTGTTTGTTAGTAAAAATTTTTGTATAATTATTATATAAAAATAGTACTCTTTCGCAATTGTTACACTGGTTTACGTGTACTAACCTTGTGTTCAATACTAAAAAAACTTATTAAATTCACTAAAAAAAATGTATTAAATTCACTTTACCAAATGTTAGACAAGTGCCAACTCATATTGTCATAAACAAAGAAATGTTTCAACTAGTAAATTCTACCACATTTCTGGGAATCACTATAGACTCACGATTACAACTTAGCTCTGCTACCTACGCTGTTAAGAAAGTGACGCTCTTAACGGATGTAGAAATAGTAAGGCTAGTTTATTTTAGCTACTTTCACAGTGTGATGTCTTATGGTCTGTTGTTGTGGGGCTCAGCTGCTGATATTAAGTCGATTTTTATATTACAGAAAATAGCAGTACGTGCCATTTACAATCTCAGGCCTTGGGACTCGCTTAGAGATCTCTTTAAAGAAATTGATGTATTAACTATAGCAGCACAATATATTTTAGATAATATTAGTACGCTAAAAAAACTCTGATAGTTTTCTTAGGAACAGTAATGTTCACAATATTAATATTAGGAATAATAAGGCTAAACTGATTGTTCCAAATTTTAGACTAAGTAAAACTGGTGGCTCCTTCATGGGTAGATGTGTAAATATTTATAATTAAAATTCCATTCCATTCTCATTACAGAAATGCCATATTGTAAATTTAAAGCTCACGTCAAAGGTATTCTTATGCAGAAAAGTTATTACAAACTTAATGATTACTTTCAAGATAAGATTGCTTGGACATGAGTTTAATATTAAGCAAGTTTATAGCTATAAGTGCGTTCTGTAACTGTGAGAAGGAAAAAAATCTCCTCGGGGGTTACTTGTCGCTTCTTCTTCCGGGACCACTCACGGTAGGGATTTGTTGAAGCGATGACGTAGTTTGACGTTCGAAAACTGTTTGTAAAAACCAACTTCGAATAAATATTCTTTCATTTCATTTCAATAAATTCTCATTTAGATCGCTGTAAAGTTTGATACTGTTACGAAACTTCTCGAAGTCGGCAGGCTTACGAAGTTTCTAGAAGAGTGGCCGACCGTTACGGTGAGGCAAACAATAGAGGCAAACAATAGAGGCAATAAAAGAGAAACCCAAGTAGTAATAAAAACTACCTGGGTCACTCCAGGCCAATCTGGCTCGTATGCCTCAAGCAAAAGGGGCGAGATTAGCATAGATGAGGGCCGAAATGGTGTTGTTTACCTGACCCGCTATTGTTATGTCGATTTCCGGGAATTCCTCTTGTTGTTGTTTACTTCAACGAAGGGCGTGGAAGGATCTGGAAGCCCGGAAATCGATATAAATAGCGGGCAGGGTCGGCCACAAGGCATTCGGTCTCCGGATACGAAGTGAAGAGTTCTCTCCTTACGAAGCGAATACCTGCGATCTACGAGTGTAACTGTGATTGTGAAGTGTGTGTAAAGTAAAGTCTCTGCGGAACTATTGTGGCATTTTTTTTTCGAGCCTACGGATCCTGACACGTAACAATTGGTGTCAGAAGTGGGATGCCTGTTGTACTGCAGAGTGAAGACGGGGTACGTACGCGACGGCAGACAGCATTAGATTCTACGCGTATGAAGTCGCCTGGACGGGACCGCCCTGGAAGAGAGGCCACCGTTGTACCTGCGGCTACGCCCACTGAAACTAGCACACCTACACCGACGCTCGCTCCATCAGTGCTGTCTTCATCTTCGAGTGGATTCGACATGGTCTCGTTGTTGACAGCTATAGAAGCGATGATGAAGAACCAGCGCGAAGCAATGGAGAGTCAACGCGAAGCCATACAGGTGGGCCTGGGGGCAATAGATGAGAAGTTAGAAGGCTTCCAGGGAGCCTTAAATGTTGTAAAAGAAGATATGGAATTAGTGAAGATGCGAACGGCTGAGCATGACTTAATTCTTAAAGCCCATGAAAAGAAGTTCGAGGACTTGGAAAACAAGATCCAAAAAAACAAAGCTTTGGGCGCAGTTACTCCCGTAACTGTAGGCTTACCGAAGTTAAAGTGTCCAAGCTTCGACGGCACTACCTCATGGACGGCATTCAGGCACCAGTTTGAGGTAGTGGCTAAAGGGAACCTTTGGGAGGACGAGCAATCGCTTGCAGCGTTGACCCTAGCTCTTCGAGGAGAAGCTCTACTAGTCCTGGAAAATATACCAGCCGATCGACGTACGTTGGAGTTACTGTTTAAGGCTCTGGAAGCACGCTATGGAGACAAGCATCTTGAACATGTATATCGTGGGCAGCTTAAAGATCGCGTCCGGAAGTCGAGCGAAAAGCCGACAGCAATGGGCTACGGAAATTGAACGCCTAGTACGCCGAGCCTACACATCAAGTTCTACACCAGTAGACGACAAAGTGCTGGAGGCGTTTGTTAGCGGCATAAGGCACCCGGAAGTGAGAGCAACGGTGCGCCTGGGCCATCATAGAACCACAGAGGCCGCTTTAGCACATGCCCTGGAGGTGGAGGCAGTCCGTGGCGACTACAGAAATTATAAAGTACGCGAAGTGGTGGCAACGATCCAACCTCGTACTGGACCTATCTGCTACGGATGTGGTGAACGGGGCCATATTAGAATCAACTGCCGAACACAAAAATGAACGAGAACGGTGTCGACGGCTACTCAGGCCGACACCCAGGAGTCGTTAAACTAAGAGGCGCCAGGGCCGCGGGGCGGGCACTGGCTGGACTTCGTCGAGCCCCCTGTATACAAGTATCACAGGCTTGCGATGGGATCAGTCTTGTCACTGTTGGAGAGATAAATGGCAAATCCTGCCGCTTCACCATCGACACAGGAGCGTCGAAATGCATCGTGCGACCGGAACTGTTGAAGTGAACCATCATGTGGGAAAATACACGTCCGTCCTGTAACCTTCAAACTGCGACAGTGCCAGCCAGTGACCGTCCTAGGAGTCACAGAAGTGACACTGAAACTAGGAGATAACATCTACATGCAGCCCGTTTTGGTTGCTAATATAACCGACGACTGCATCATCGGACTGGACTTTCTAGGGACACATCAATGCTTGGTTGATGTTGCGAGAGGAGTTCTAAGCTTCCCGGAACAAGAAGTGTTTCTGGAAGGTGCACCTTCAATGGCAGTGTACTCCTTAAAAACTGTAAAGCTAGCACCAGATTCTGTGTGGACTACAGAATGCTCAATGATGTGACCAAAAAGGATAGCTACCCTTTGCCCCGGATTGACGACACACTGGACATGCTTGGAGGCATGAAATGGTTTTCGACGATAGACCTGAAGAGTGGTTACTGGCAGGTGGAACTTCGGCCAGAAGACAAGGAGAAGACTGCCTTTACCACTGGCAATGGACATGGTCTATGGCAGTTCTGCGTTATGCCTTTTGGACTGTGCAACGCTCCTGCCACTTTTGAGCGCCTCATGGAGCGAGTATTGGTGGGACTTCTAGGAGATGCATGTCTAGTATATCTCGATGACGTGATAGTTATGGGACGCAACTTCAAGGAACACCAACGAAATCTGGAGAAGGTATTCAAAAGATTCCGTGAGGCGAACCTGAAACTTAATCCGAAGAAATGTGAGTTTTTCAAGAAAGAAGTAGCATTCTTGGGACACGTCATATCGGATGATCGTCTACCTTTGGATCTACTGACCGGTACTCCGCCTGATGCCCCTAAACTAACTGTTGAATACGTCGCGGATATACAAAAGAAATTGGACGAGACACATGAACTCGTACGGGAACACAGCTTGAAAACCAGCGAGAGAGTGAAAACCCGTTACGATCGCGACGCACGGGCGCATGATTTCAAGGAAGGAGACTTCGTATGGTTACACAACCCTCTTAGGAGAAAGGGGAAGTCTCCGAAACTACAAGTCACAAGGATTAACGACGTGATCTACCGGATCAAGCAGGGAGATAGGAGAAAACCCAAGATCGTCCACATAGACAGGCTGGCACCGTGTCATGGAGCAAACAATGTTCGGGAAGAACATAATTAAGAGGGGGGCAGTGTTACGAAACTTCTCGAAGTCGGCAGGCTTACGAAGTTTCTAGAAGGGTGGCCGACCGTTACGGTGAGGCAAACAATAGAGGCAATAAAAGAGAAACCCAGGTAGTAATAAAAACTACCTGGGTCACTCCAGGCCAATCTGGCCCGTATGCCTCAAGCAAAAGGGGCGAGATTAGCATAGATGAGGGCCGAAATGGGGTTGTTTACCTGACCCGCTATTGTTATGTCGATTTCCGGGAATTCCTCTTGTTGTTGTTTACTTCAACGAAGGGCGTGGAAGGATCTGGAAGCCCGGAAATCGATATAAATAGCGGGCAGGGTCAGCCACAAGGCATTCGGTCTCCGGATACGAAGTGAAGAGTTCTCTCCCTACGAAGCGAATACCTGCGATCTACGAGTGTAACTGTGATTGTGAAGTGTGTGTAAAGTCTCTGCGTAACTATTGTGGCATTTTTTTTTCGAGCCTACGGATCCTGACACGTAACAATACTTATCGTCCATGTTTTACTAAGAGCCGTAAAAAGATTATTATGAAAATATCATCACAACATTAGAAGCGCGGGCAGGGTTCGATCTCGCGTCCCCCGTACGGGGTAGCTACGTTGCAACCACTAGGCTATCACTGCTTCTCACAAATGCATTACTGAGTAAATCAATTTCCTTACTAGGTACTTATTATATTAGCTCACGAACATAGAGAAGGTTGGTTAACCGTAAATGATCACTTACCACCTACCACATGAGTGTGTGGCTGTATATAATATATACCCCAGTAGGTAGGTAGTCACAGTTGACGGCGCCAAGTCTGCGTTTATGTGGTGGCACTGTCATGAATATAAAAGATTGTCGTCACATTACTGGGAAACCACTAAACAGTTTTATATTGTAATTGATATATCATATAAGATTATGAATAATTTTAAATATTCACACCTTTACATCCCAGGACCGAATGAACAAGAACAAAAAATTATCTGTATAAATGTATGTCCCGGTCGGGAATCGAAGCCGGGAGCCCACGCTTCGTAGACAGGGACACTATCAACTGGGCTGAAGGGTCGGCAACTTAACTACTTACTAATTCAGAGTAGATACTCTGAATCTGTTTTAATAAATTATATTTACTAAATATTTTACGTACGAAATAAATTTTCTTTCCACAAATCTGTACCACCAGGTTTCTAATGAGGAATTAGGTATCCTCACGTGGCTTACACTCGACGACCGACACCAGTTTGTAGGGCGGGCGCGGGGCACGGGATCGGGGCACTGGGCACACTACGCAACCCGCTTTATTGAAAATATTAATGTTAGGTGTTAAATATTAAGCAACCGGGAGAACTTCATGCGAGTTATAGGAAATGAAAAGTATTTAACTATTTGCATTAGTCAAATTTAAATCTTCGTCGTGGCTCCATTTACCTAATGCATCAGGCCAGCTAGTGGCACGTAACCAGTTGAGTATCGTCAACAACATTCCATAGTTGTACACCCCACTGCTGACGTGCACAGCATATGAACGATCTTATCAAAGGAGATAGATATAGATATAGATACTACATATGGAGATGATAGACCACGAGGACATTATTCACATATAAATTTCCTGCCTCTGAAATAATTGTGTCTGAGAAAGCAATGTTTATATTTAAATAATTCTTGCGACACAATTTTAATATACTAGACGACTATTTCCAAGATCATTCATGTGTTCTCGAGTGAAACAAATATTATTCAATATTCATAAGGGTTCGTTGTACGTGTCAATAAGCAGGCATAACAATGAGTTTAGCCTGTTGCGGTTATTAGTCGGTCCTACCCGGGCGGGGCGGAGCCGGGCCGCCGCCACCGCACTCGCTCTACGGGTACGAACGGACGCGGCTACCGGACAATTACTATAATCACCTGTTTAGTGTCAACCTCTGATCAGTGAGATGCGATTGGCTACCCAATTGACGTGGTCCAAATTGTTACTTGGGTAATAGTATGGTTGGGTTTTAGACAAGGTTTAGCGTGTCAGGGAAATTTCTAATACTGATGTGAAAGGTTTTGGTATTGCTATCACTACACTCTCAGTCCCCATATTATGTGATGTCGCCATACTTGTTCTAAGTCGAAGTGACTTCTTTTTCTAATACTGATTTTAAAAAACATTTTTTAAATCATTTATGTACACATTTTTATATTTAGAAAGTCGGACATATTAGCTATGTATCCTCCGATGTATCTATGTGTATTTTTTTTATAGAATCGATTCTGTTCTAAAATTACTGAATCATCATTATCAATCATCTCGGCCTGACAACGCTCACTATACGGCCTCCCTGAAGGATCTCCAAGACATTTCTGAATCATCGACATCAAAATGAGTATATAATTGATTGACCTTCAGGAGGAATACAATCCCCGAAAAGACTATTTCAATATTAATAGAAACTGTTTACTTAAAACAAAACTTAAAGTATCAAGCCTCAACTCGGTCAGGCTTGCTTCGACTTTACTTTCCTAATGTACTTTTAATAGACGCCCGAATATCGGTAGTCCGTTATTTTATCGGCGATGTCAGAGGTTATATTTACTGGCTTCACCGGTAGCATCCGATATTGGCCGCGGTATAATAATTAGGCACATGTTAATGCAACAGATTGCCCCGACGTATCTCTAACGAGACGGTTCGAGTGCAGGCGGCTCCTTTAAAGCCGATAAGTGTATTCATACGTTCCGATTTATTTCTCCTTTTGTACCCACGTTACATGCGACACGGAATAAATTAAGCTACCGTATTTGATGTGATACTGCCGAGGGTGTGATACGGAGAGGATTTTTATTCTCTCGGGCGCAGATAAGCTGAAATCGGAGGATAAATTAAAAATAAGTCGAAAATACCGAGCCGATGAGACTTGATTAACGATATTCGGTTTTGGTTTTACATTCAGAATGTTTACATTGTAATACGTTTAGTACTGTTACATTGTGTAACACAAATAATAATAGTTTTGTTGTTAAATGATGTTGTTCTTTTCGGTTGAGGTCAAACCCACTGTGTGTCGATAGGAAATCAAACTGCGAACCAATCCTGCAGACACCATCACTTTCAACTGTGGGCTGTCCGGTGTAAGCTTTATCATAGATTACAAAATCCGTTGATGCAGACCGACGACTACACCCGCGGTTTAATCTTGTAAGTAGTGACGTATCGGTATCCAGGATCTCTTAGTTTCGATAATAAACACTAACCATGCAGACAGACTAAGTGTATCGGTTAAGAGTATTGACGGAAATCCAAACTCATTAACTGGCCTCTGGTCGAGCTCTCTCATAAACTGCGCGTTACGTACCTACAGGCTGCTCCGTTGCTGGTAGAAATTTTAAATTTTTAGTTATTTATTTTTTTTAGTTTATGAAGAAGTAACTATTTTAAACCGTTTATTAATTACATTTTTACTAAAATTTCTAGACTGTTTGCACATACAAATGCTGTTTGCACAAAAAGGGTATATTCATCACAAGGACGTCATCGCCGCAGGCTTCTCCGCGTTATTCAAACAGACATGGTTAGTATACATACTATCTATTTTTCATATAACAAAAAGACTAGTTTTTGACCTGTTTTACGGTCCTTATTTATGAACGAAATAAGTTGCTAAGATAAGTGTGGTATGTACAGGATTTTGTACGCGTCATAAAGCAAGTGATTATGACTAGAACGTCGGAGTCAATCGAAGGTGACGTCATGTTTGCCATGCATGATGAGCCCTGATGTACAGTTGTCGAGACTGTCTTCTGATAGCAAAGAATAGGGACTACCCGAATATAAAAAAAATATTTAGCTGAGCTTATGAGATCCTTTCGTTGCACAACAAATTATCTTTCTTAAGTGCTAGTGGGTACCTGAATAATTCTTTGTCATAAAATTAACCTTTATTATATATTATTATTATATAAATATATTCCAAGAGCATCCTTTACCTGTCCAGGCGCAGCGGCGCTCGGATTGAGTTAAATGCGTCCTTATCGTGCCCTAATGGCCCGCAACATGTCAATTCATCACTCGCGTCTCACGCTCCGAACTCTAAATTGTCCTTTTTTAAACATTTCCAACGTACATGTTAATAACATTCTTTTTAAGAAAAAAATTAATCCAGTAATAAATAACTAGAACTCATCAGTAAACCACTGCAGAGCACAGAAGCCCAGGCCTCGGGACACAACTGAAGCTATTCCATTAAACTAACCTAGTATGGATTGTTGGAACGGTGGAATTTGACTTTACTATGAAGCCTTTGCGTTGTGGACTAACATACTAGATATTGACATATACTTACAATGAGCATT
The DNA here is from genome assembly GCA_003671415.1 of Megathymus violae. Classification (NCBI taxonomy): domain Eukaryota; kingdom Metazoa; phylum Arthropoda; class Insecta; order Lepidoptera; family Hesperiidae; genus Megathymus; species Megathymus violae. The sequence continues at coordinate 955,658 of PDGT01000091.1, forward strand.
TTGACTCAGAAGTATATTATGAACAGCATTACTGTTTGAAGTTCCGAACAATGGCAGGATTAAATCTCCGAAGCGTTTCTGTGGTAAAATAAAAAAGGTGATTTTTTAGGTATCTGTTGTGTGTTCTTAATTATAACGAGTACTTTTTACCGATATTTCCACCCAATTGCATGGATTATGGTCACGGCGAGACTGTAGTCCATATAATTATTATGAGTTAATTTGTATACTTAATGTCCGCGATGATATAAATTTAAATTCATTTCTTGAGTGTGTTCATACGCAATCCGAAAAAATCTCATTCTGGGTATTTACTCGTGTTTCGTTATTTATTTATTTGTTCTAAGGGTGGTCGCGACAGTAAAACTAACAGGCGTGAGTGTGGCAAGTTTCGAGCCGAAACGCACTATGATTTACGTTAGTTGAAACATAACGAAATGTAATGAATACTTACTTCGTCTATTACGCCTCATTAATTCTGTTATACGATAAAACATAAGATAGCAAGCCAACGTCACAGTGTACCAGGAGGTACTCGGTAAACGTACAAAAAGGCAGCGGGGCAGCGGAAGCCGTTCCTAAGCCTCCGATAAGTGTGATGCCGACAAAGGCATTAATACGTTTAGGAGGCATTATAAATCACCGGTGGTATCGAGCCACAATTAAGACGTCGGAGCGGCGCGGGCGCATGCTCCTATCGAAAGGGCTAAATTAAGAAATGTGTCACCGTTTTATTGAAGATTCCTTTATTATTGGGTTTCACGGTTTTTTGGTAGACGTTACTTAGTTAGTTATTGTAATTTTTTTGCGCTGCGGTCGTCGCTTACATTTATTTTGGTTGTACAACGTTTAGATAAAGGTAATACTGTATTTTCTTTTGGAAAAAAAATCTTCAGACTACACCCAGGAAACTTGATGGAACAATCTAATTTTTATTCACTAAAAACCTCTCGGTAACCATTCGGGACGGAAGAAGTCTAGTTTCTCAAGTAAAAACACCAATGCCCTTATGTTTCATAGATTCTAGGAGTTGTTCTAATCTATATTTCTGTAATAATGGCTGGTTCTGACCATGTAAAGTTGACGTCGTCAAGTGTGACTAGGCCTTACAAACAGGTTAAAACTTTCTCTAGTCTAGAAGAAACTTTTTAGTTTTGATTTATAGAATGTCGATGGATGCTTTATTAGGTAGGAAAAACTTATTACTATTTACTAATTACTAACTTCATTAATTACTACTAGGATGATGTACTAGGTACGGGGTGTTAAGTTGAGTACAATTCCAGACAACCAATGAAAAAACCTGTCTATCTATCTGTCTCTCACATTTAATTTCGTCTGAATTACACTTATCGGTAAAAGCTCAAAGCTGGTTACACATAATCAAATATATAAACAGACATACATATATATTGGTGGTACAGCACCAGTGGTAATATATTGTTGACTCAATGACACGTGTACCTACCGTGAATGTATGCAATATCACTTTGTAGCTTAATTCAATAGTGTGAATTAAAAATTAAGAAACACTTCTGTCAAGTGAGACATGTTGCATATGAAATAAAAGCTCTCGTCTTGAGAGAGAAAAATATACATTAGAATTAACCGTTTTAATGATATTCAAGATGACATACAAAAGTTTATTTTTTCATGTCACTTACGGGGGTTAAAATTTTGAAATAAAGTGCAATTAAAAGTACAAACCGGAAAACTAATGCGCGGAAAGTAGTGTAGGTACACGCGGGCTTAGCTTAATCCTCGGCCGGCAACGAGTCGGTGACAGCCCCGGTGTTGCCGACGTGCACGGTCTTCGTGGAAACCTACCATCGCGCGGTCCGACCTCCGGCTTTATTGTGAAAAAATACTCTTCGATACCTTCATAATAATAACTTTTAACCACGCAAGTCCAATATACACTAGAGTAATATTTTTTCCAAAGTATTTTATTAACGCAATAAATATGTCATTGACAGGTTAATGAATTTTAGAAAATAGATAAGATTACTCAGTGCAAGGTTATTAATATTTCGTCTATGTAAATGAGACGATTCGAGGCATAGTATCAATATCTATAAGAAAATAATATTTCTTCAAAAAGCAAACTCTCTCAATTAAATTAATTCAGTCTTGTTAGAATGTAACGGACCATGGCATAGTTTTCTTAAACATAACTTATTTAAAGTAGCATATTTCTTGTTCTCTCAATACTATATAATGGACTTAATAACATAAATTTATATTTAAACGTGACATCCAGAATTTTATAATTACGATCAACTTTAACGATCGGTAAACGCCACAGGAACGGGAGACGAAGTGATGAATCCACTTGTTAATTGACACTCCGTTAAAGTAATCCGACCTTTTTTGTTGGAGGGTGGTAGCTAGCCCGCTGGAATTTACCTACTGCAGTGACAATAATAATGTCAACATAAATAATGTTGGTGATGGCGAATGTGTTCAATAGGATAATCGACATTATTCTAACTGTAATTAGAAAAATGTTCTACATACTTAAATTTATATCAAATATTTGATATGGTACATTGATATAATAGTATAGAATACTTTGCTAGATTCGACAATCACATAAACGGATACCTTCATGGCACGTCGCACCATCATCCTATACGTCAAGATTGTCAAAGCATTTAAAAAATCTCATTGGTACTGGTACTACTGACACACTGGATTGTATTAAAAACTTTTTCCATCAAAACAGTCGTAGGACAACATAAACTACATACAGGCGCATCGCTCCCAATGCAGTATCCGGCAAGCGGCCCTGCTACCTTAAGTGATGGGAAGGTTTTATGTTATGAAACAAAACGAAAAATTACTGTAGAGATAAATAGATATAAGATGTAGTTATAGATATAAGTGTAGATATAAGAGTATATAAGAAGACAGTTACACTCAAAAGTAATGACGGAAAAGAAACCCACCGTCGAAGAATATGTGATTGAAGCATTATTTGAAAAGTGATACACACAATCATGAAACAAGAAATAGGCATAATTTGATTACATCTTCATATTGTCTTCAAAGGGTTCAGCGTTCCTTCATGGGGCTTGGAGTTCATTTTTACAATATGATGCCTAAGTCGATACGCGAGTTGCCCATTGAAACTTTTAAATGTCGCATTAAAACACAACTTATAGGCAAAGGATATTATAGTATAGATGACTACATTAATAACAAGGATGCCTGGAAATAATAGTGACGAAACCAGTTCCGCACAGCTTTTAACTTTTGTAATTACCATGTGTTTTTAAAAGATGCGCTGAAGAGTTTATTTCGCCGTTTCTTCTCCTCAATGTTAAAGCACCTTTTCGAAACGGCGGTAGAAGCAAAAAAATAACGTTCATAAGTGTATTTACAGAATACCTATATGTATAAATGATTTTGAATTTGATTGAATTACATAGGTTATTTTGAGTGAACGTCAGTCATGGGATTCAATTAGTTTTTCTGGTGATAACAATGTGACGTTCGGTGCTCGAAGATGAACGATTCGATAATGAAATTCTTACATGAATGAAAAAAAAACGAATTAGATGTAAAGTTGATAAGCTCGTCTGTTATTAGTGTTTCTCAAGTGCCTGTTGTGAAGAGTTTCTCCTACCCTTGCACTTTTGCTGTGATTATAATCCACGTAATTGAATCGAAATATCGATATAAAATACAAGAATTCGGAGTTCATGTTACGATGTACGGTTCAAATGGACTGTAATCCAATTTAAAACGGCTAACTGGCTAGGTGAATAGGTACTGCCATTTGGAAAAACTAAATGGAGATCTTATTTGATAAGGGTCACTGACCCACACAGTTTTCTGCATAGAAAATTTCTTTAGGCATGTCTCCTGGACGTCACCGATCTATCTATATATTATGTGTATAATTTCACAACAAAATAAGAACATGGTAGTGGCTGCGATTTAGCTGAAGTTGTTACCGGAGCCGCGGACGACTATCGGCCAAAAAAGGGAACAAATAACACGGCTCGATAACAACACTCGGGAATCGATTTGGAGAGTAACCATTTAATTATTTTATCGGTAATCTTGTATCGTTGTCAAGGTTCAAGTTGGGTGGCCAGTAGATAAAATAGGCATTAATGGATAGGTCCTTTAGTGGCGTGAGTAATTTATATAAGTCAATTAAAATTCGTTGCTTCAGTAAATGTATCAATTGTGTCTAATGAAATAGGTCATGCGTTTTTAACGGGTTGTATATTTTTTTATCCATAACCTGCCAGTTCGTTTAAAGTTTAGTAAATTTTGACAACTTCAGACTAAGAGTGAAACCAATTGGAAATAAGCACATTGTAATTATATGATAGACCGTTAAGTAACATGAAGTAACGTAAATATTGAATATTTTTCAAATTTGATTTGCCACGATTTTCACGTTTGATAACATTAAATCAGAAAATATTGAAATACTAATTGGACAAAATATTTTGAAATCCAACAACACATTTGACATTTTACTGAAGGTGTTATTAACAAAATGGATTATCTAACATAAAAATTATATAGCAAAACAAATACAACACTAGTTTTGGTTGTTTAATACGTATGCGTTTCTCTCTCGACTTGAAGTATCTTTGAGCGGAGGAAGCAATAAGACGAGTGGCAAGTAATCGTCGCTTAGCCGTCGCCCGGTAGCCGCGGGCGCTGCGATGTTATCGACATAACCGCCCGATTTATAAGTATCGATTATACCTATCGAGACATCGATACCGGGAGCGGTCATTTGCCGGCCGGCCGGAGCCGCCATTTTCGAATTAATTTTTTGGCGAAATTGTGGTTTATTGTGCAAGAATTTTTGAATTTATGTTGATAATGTTCCTAATTACCACAAGCGTGCGCCGAGAAGGAAACCGTGGAAGCTAAACGATGTAGATGCAATGTTCTTTGGGACATAAGAAATAATAAATAAAATACATAATATAATACATATAACAAATCACTCACTCGAAACACTTTTTTACTATGGACATAGTTGCTGAACTGATCAATACAAGAGGAAATATTAAATATCATCGTTGCTTCAGACACTCTAGATAGGTTATAGATGAAAGATAATCAATTTAATAAGTAAGAGATACGGACCTAATTTATTACAGATAAATTAACATTACAAAATGGATTACTCTAGGGAATTAGGTATATGCACTTACTAGGTATATATTTTACGTAAATAGTTAACAAGAACACAGAGTAAATTCAGAGCAACCAAACTAGGCAAAACAAACCAACTTAGATATTGTATTAAATCTAATAAGCGTGTTTTAAAAATTGCTTATAACTTAAAAATAGTTCAATAAATAACACTGTAGTTGGATTTCGTTATGTCGAAAACTTCTAATTAGACATTAAAATATTTCAACGTTCTTGAATTGGTTAATATATTATATCTATTGTAAGCGGATTTTACCCGTTCAAATATATTTTGTATGGCTGTTTGCGAAATTAAATAATAATATTGGAATATAATAATAAGGAGGGGATCCTTTAAATGAAATTGTTTAACGATTGTTGGTCTCAGAACAATGATGAGTGCCACATTATCACATAGGTATTCGTTGTGGATTTTATTTTATGCTGTCAATAAACTATAGAATGTCAAGTCAATTATGAATCTTGTGCAGTCATTTAAGTATATGGAGAATCTCCCTGAACTTATTTATTTATATATTTTTTCGTTAATGAAATAGCCAAATAATAATATGTTACATTAGCCGAATCGGGATTGTCTAATAAGATCACGTTTCTTATTGCTATGAAAATAAATATTTCGTGGCCATTTAAATCTGTTTTATGGTTCAGTCCAAAACTAGTTCAATACAAACTTTACGTTCACAAAACGTCTTTTTTACAGCTCATAAAATTTTATATCCGAAGCAATTTTACGAAACAGGTGACATAATTGTCAAAGAATACACGGAAGAAATCAGTCGAACGGAATATTTCATGCTTAAGTTATTTTGGTTGCCATTAAACTTATACAAATTGTCAAACTGGTTTCTGATGCGAAGCGATAACGCGAAAGCCGATCCGTAACTCGTCGAATAGCGCTGTTTTTCTTAATTCCTGTGAGTTCAACCAATTAAATATCTCTCAAAAACTAATTTTCAGAGTAGGCATTCTAGTGAGTGGCTAATCATTTGAAATTTAATTCTTATTACTTATGTAATCCTTACTTATCAAACTTATCAAAGATACTTATCTTACTTATCAAAGAGTTAAATATATGGAGAAGTTCAACATTAGTTTTTTTCGTTCTCTATCTTACTTAAATCGGTATTCTGATATACCATGTTCAACTTTGGCTTTTTACGATTAGTAATAAGTACAGTAACCACTAAAACCCGTTGTACAAAATTCATATATGAAATACGAGTGATAATAATTCATTAATGAATTTGAATTTAATGTTCCTCACATTATTGGTGAAATTTATTTTACGGAATGAACTTATCATTTAATTACATAGACAGACCCACGACATCTACTTTACTTAACTATGTTTCTGCATAAAAATGCTTTTAACGTGAGTTCTTAATTAATAGTATGTCAATTTTGTCAATTGTAATGGAATTTTATTATAAATATTTACACATCTACCCATGAAAGAGCCACCAGTTTAGTCTTAGTCTTATTCCTAGTATTAATATTGTGAACATGACTCTTCTTAAGAACACTATCAGAGTAATTTTAACGTACATAATATTATATAAAATATATTGTGATACAACAGTTAATATTTTGATCAAAGATTCTTAAGCCCGTACCTAATTGGTTATCTTTATATATACCTACTGAATTTCAAGTAACTACTCGAACGAATCAATCAATCAATCGTTTGTATGTAATGTTTTCATGTAATGTTTTCATCTTATTTCAGATCTACCAGATGTGACACCGATACGTGGCATTACAAGACGAACGCGGTGTCACCACTCGCTGGTTAGCCGTCGAACACGGCAGGCGAAACATTTTAAAAATATTTCAGTTATTTTTAACAAGAGGACGGTAATTATTCCGACAGGTATTCAACCTTACCACCTTTTCAGCACCGTTGAGATTACATCGGTTGGTCCAGAACGTGCGACACGACTTTTATTCTACCCGCACTTTTAACAAGAGTGTATTACAAGCCAGGACAATTGGATTAGACTCGAGGGCTGGCCGATCTCGTTACAACCCTAAATACAAAACATCCGTAGGTACGTCATTATATTAAATGCTACACTGCAATTTTTAATTAAACACACGAGTGTCTACCGAGCCTCTAGCGATCATCGCGAGTTTTCCTCCGCGAGTTGAGTTCAATATCGCGATCTCGTTAAGAACGTATTTAACACGATTCAATTACGATCCGACATGTATACGATGTGAACGCAGCTTGTGCCGCAATGTGGGTAATTTGTCCGCGGTTTTATTGCGGGATCGGTTCACAACGCGAGATTATTTTTTCAAAACTTCTTATATGCGCCGTTGATCGGAGGAGGTAAGTAATTCATTCCAGCCTTTGTTCTCGCCACCCTTATTTGAAATTAACTTGTGTATTTAAATTAACATTCTTATATTCCGTACATAAAAATTATATAAAATAATTGAAATATTATTACGGCCGTCACTCGGGCGCTTGAGCCATCGATCGTGAATTTGTCTCTACTATTGCACGTACGGAAATCATTAATATCATGGACGTCAACAAAACAGGATAATTCATGTTCCTCTAAATTATCGATTATTTTTATCGACTCTCAATGTGGTCTTTGACTTATTGAAAAACAATGACAGAGCGGCCGTCAGTGGTCACTTCAGTTTGGGGCCACACTCAGTTGCTGACATTTCCTGTCGTGATTTGGATGGCTGGCGGTCACAGAAATAAATAAACAATATGTCAAACGTCATTCGTTAAATAAGATCACATGTGACTTTAATTTAATATGCGATATTAACAACTTACTTCCGCAGAGGTTTTTTGCTGACTGTAGTGAATCTTTAACTAAAACTTTATCTTATACCACCAAAATTGAACCACTTTAAATTAAATGGACAAATGCAACCTGTTCAATCCATGTTTCATACACGGTACATACACCGGGCCGGGACTTCATACATGTTGGGAAATCTCCATTGTAACATTTACAAATATTCAATAATACTAATGGAAGAAATGGATGGAAAATCTTCTCAAATGGGGAAAATGCTCATATTTTTTATGCTATGTAAATTCATATATATCATACATATGATTTATAGCCAGTTCATAACAATAAAACGCCGTTATTCAAACAAAACAATCCTCGAAATCAAGTTTCGTATGCAAATTAATGTGTATATCTACACGAACGTTGATCGCTCACGTGTGCAATAAATAATAATAATGGGAATGTAACGACTACTGTGTTTCATATTGACCTCAAAAGACAAATATTACATGTTCCATATCAAGTGGGGGAGGGACGCTACCGGTAGTTAAAGTTTCAGAATAAAGTTTCGTCAGTAAAAATCGAAAGAAGCAGTGGCAGCCGGACGGCCACGGTTACGTTACAAAGTTACATAACCTCCTTTCACACCATTGTTCTGTTCACCCCCGATGTCCCCACTCTCTCCTAGGACACAAGATGACTGTCGCTGTAACGTCCACACCACTGTTGCCAGATCGTGCGCAGTGACATACCATTCGTGCAATTACACAATGAGGATATGTTATAATTTTTCACCAAATATAATAGAGTACTCTGCTACCGGTTAAGACAAAACGTGTACCCTTTTGAAATACCAGCTACTAAATTTCAATGCTGCATTGTTTTGCACGCCGATGCTGCACAGTCTGCTGTCAACTAACGGTACTTCGAACTTTTCAAACTTCGATAATATAACAAAAACATGGACATTGTTCACATTTAGCAAAGACGTACTCGTAGCGGTAGAATCGGTTACAATTCGTTTATTGCCCAGTTTGCATAATTTAACCCTTCGGCCGCGTGACGGCCTTCGGACGGACAATATGTCGTTTTTATTGGAGCAAAAAATGCGGAACACATTAAAATGTTTGCTGACCATTTCTTAACGATCCGGTGAAAGCTGGACCGACGAAAAAATCGGTACAGCACAGAGTTTTTGTATTTGAATACTATTAATTATAATGGTGTTGTGAGTGAAAAGCTATATGAATAAATATAGAAGCCGTGTTTGCTGACGATACCGCGAAATGAAAATATTATTAAAATTGTGACCGGCGTCATGCTTAGATTGCGACTGAGGTGATGCAAGAAACATTCATGAACATAATATGAACCATTCATGACCCGCAGGTCTTGTAACAACCATTACTTATCACGAAAATTTAATCATAAATTAATTCACTTTTTTGAAATTCAAATGAAAATAACTTTTCAAGCGGTCAACGTCAGCTCAACATGTAAATAATTTATATATATTATATTTATATTTATTTGAAAGTCAGCCAAATACTCGTATTGAGATCCATTTTAAACCCAACTATGATCAGTACAAAGTAGTTATCGTGACTCATAATTTGAATAGTAATCCTAATTAATTAAATCGCAAAATGATGAAGGTTTTTATCTTACATCCTATATTTAACCTTCACTGGTTTGAATCCTTGCTTAATGGGAGTTTAGCTACTCTTACAATTAAAAGCATCTACCATCAAGTGCTTAAGCTGAGCGCTAATGAATCAAGCGATCAGAACAAAGATTTTTACACACATTCAGACTTACTGCAACAGAAGATATTCTCAGTTGTCGCGACATGTCGTGAGGCGATAACTTATTTGAAGGTCCATTAGGCCACGGGGCCATGTGAAAATGATGTCGACTTTCAACTCAAATTTAACGATTGATCTTTGACTTTACTCACATAAGTATAATAAATTAAACTAATTATATTTGGCTTGCTTGTTTTCTAAAATTATACAAAAAATGCAAGAAAATGCGATCGATTAATTTATTGTTGTTCCACAAATGACTATTCCGCAACGCTTTGATTTGACGACAACAATATACACAACGTATATGTTATTGTGTATATTATTGCGATCTGGGCGCACGAACGTCGCACGTGCTTTAACGCACGAATCTACGAGTATTACGTTGTTGTTATAGAGCATGTTACATTTTGAATACTTATCACAAGTTAATTTTATATGCATCCATTGTAACATAATATGACACATAATAGCGTTTATTATGTTATTGCAATTACATGTTTATCGAGGCTTAAATATAGGAGTATTAATTAGTAGGCGTTATTATATTATTATGTTATGTTAAACTATATGTAGTCCCTAAACAAGTTTCCACATAGTAATATTTTGTGAAATATTAACTATGATAATATTTGGCTTTACCACTTAATCGTTACGTTCCAATCCTCATCATGTGTTCTCCCTTCAGGGCTGAAGTCAAAAATAAAAAGACTAAGGGCACAGTATATCACGTCTGCCAAATACTAGTTAGCAAACTTTAGTTTCCTTTGAGGATGTTACAGTAACTTATAGAGCATTTATTAAGGTTCCTCACAATGTTAAAGGAGGCCCGATCTTATCATTGGGGGTTGTGATGATGATACGCGAGTTGCCCATTGGAACTTTTAATCGACGCATTAAAATACAGCTTACAGGCAAAGGATATTATAGTATAGATGAATATATTAATGACAAAGTGTTGAAATAATAGTGTCGAAACCAGTTACGCACAGGTTTAAACTTTTGAAATCACCATGTATTGTTTAATAGATGTGCTGAGGAGTTTCATTCGCCGTTTGTTCTCCTCAATGTTAAAGCACCTTTTCGAAACGGTGGTAGAAGCAAAAAATGATGTTCATGAGTGTATTTACAGAATATGTATATGATTAAATGATTTTGAATTTGAATTTGAATTTGGATGTACATTTCCTTATAATATTTACCGAAGTTCGTCATCGTTAATGATCAAAAATATTCTCGTATAATTAAAGTATTCAGAACCTCGAGGACGTACCTATGATGGTTATTACATTTCAGAGGATTATGCTATCACTGATAACAAGGAATATGAACATTTTTTAATGTTAATAGCCGATAAACGAGCGGACGAGCCACCTGATGGTCAGTGGTCACCGTCGCCCATAAACATCAGCGAGACCAAAGGTATCACTGATGCGTTGTCGGCCAGGAAATGAAAAGAAAGTATGAAAGAAAGTACTGGCTCTCAAGCCCCCAGTCGGAACACGATGAGTCGTTTGGCGACTGCCTCAAGCAGGAGGGTGGTAGCTAGTCTGCAGGCTTCACAGAAAGGTAATATTACCAATAATAATATTCATGTCTCAATAATACTGACAATATAATCCTTTCGCGAAGCCCTACCACGAAACTGGCTGGCTTCTGTCGCCCCTTACGACACCCCGTTCTGATAGAATGTGATTGGGTGGAGTATTATAGGCCGTCTCAATACGGCAAAAATATTGGTGTAATAATGATCCCTAAATCCTATTCTAAAAATATACTGGAAATATAGAATTACAGTAAATGTTTCGTTAAAATACCAAATTAGTTATTTAACTAAAAGCTTGTTAGTAACAGAGTTGGATTGAGTTTCTAAACACCCCGTACGACACCGCGCCCGCACCGCTTCACGTAACTGAAGTTTACGACCGAACTTTTTGCAACTCCTGCTTTGTCCCGTCGCGTCATAACCATGCACTGCTATCGCTACTATTTGTTTTGGACAAAATGACCGCGACATAAACTGGAGCTCAACACCGACATTGATAAAAAAAGGATGTTATGCAAAAAGGGTTACATATTTTTTTAGCATTTGTTTTTGTTTGTTAAACCGGATTTGAGTGCGACTGTCTAGTGATTTTCCTAAATATTTTTAAGTAAATCGTGATGAGTCCTGATAAGTAAGTCGGTAATAACCTGAGACAATGCTGTTCGCGTTACTAGTACTACCGTTTTGCGAATTAGATTGTAGTTAGCTCTGAAGTCTCATCGATACCTACCCCTTTGGAAAAAAATGAGTAATTTCATCCTTTCCAAACAGTATCTTGATATCAATTATTATTTGGAATTAACAACAATTATTTGGAAAGGATGAAATTACTCATTTTTTCATATATGATTATCGATTTGAATAAATGTGTTCGATTCGATTTTACTCGCTCCTAAAGAGTATTATTAAATCAGTGACCAAACTACAATCCTAATAGCTCCGGTGGCTCGTTACCATCACGTGATGCTAATGCACGCTAATTTGCTACTTCCGTATCAAAGTAGACGTATACATATTCAAAAGAACTAAATTCAAATTAACTTTAACACATACCCACTGGAACATAATTGGCTATAAACAATTTTGAATGTTTGTTAAATGAAACAAGATCAAGTCATCGCACGTTTGATTAACGAACGATGCATTAGAAGGCAATAAAACTACAATATAATATTCGTCTACCGAATATTTAGGCGTGTACGTGGCCGCCCACTACATAACATTTATGAATAAGTTCCTCACAATTTATGTTTCTATTTGCATTAATTCCACATTATAATTCAAATATTCTTTTATTGGACACTTGTCGCAAACCGCCCGGAGCTTCGCGCGGTGCAGTTAAACGCGCCCATGAACGGGCAAAACCAATGTGCTCTGTTATCTACGGGGAAGTCCCCCCCCGGACGGTAGCTCGCTACCTTAAACACTGTAACGGTCTCGGTTTTGAACGACATCCAAGATGAACCCTTTTAAGAAATACCGTTAGTGAACAAAGGCGGCCGGAGCCGATAGATTATGCAAAAAGCTGCGACTCTTCCTTTTCATGTATCAATTCCCATGCTCCGTATAAAGAACGCAACGGCAATCGATATTCACAAAGATGACACCTTGTTTGAATATTCACATCTTTCCCATGATTCCTTTCGATCGATCTAAAGGGTTGTGGAGCCCTATAGGCAAATTCGATTATCTCGTTCCATTCTCACGCACATCCCGGCGCTGAACAATAAATCTTTGCATACAACCTATAATAAAAAAAACGCTATTAAAGAAGAACTATCTATGCGCGACCCCCAACCGAATATGCATAAGAAAGAACCCGTACACACCCAAATTATACGCCAACGTGACAAGTGCCGTTCTCCATAAAGAACCATAATCCTCGCGGCCCGATTCCAAACAAATAAATGCCGTACTTTCTGCACATCCGATACGGCTGCGATTTTTTTTCTATACCTGTAACCCTCGTAGACGTGGGGACAGTTTATTTGCATTTTTTTATATTATTCCTATTGAAATAGTATCTTAACCCTATTCTATAATGTCAGGGGTTAGGTTGCACTTAATATTCAAAAAGGGCAGGTACATTTCTCTTAATATTCTCGCATAAATTATAGTCAGGTACATTTCGGCTTATTGTGCAACGCGGAAGGGGCGCTCCGCGGAACGAACTAAGATACTTTTTCGTGTTACACAATAATGTATTTAGTTACGTCATCAGACAGCCCGTAATCGTGCCGATCGGCGGTTGAACTTTAACCGCGGAGCCGCGACGCGAACGGATCCACATTTTACTTCCTCTATAGTTTAACCCGTTTCCTTTGTAACAATTTATGCAAAAAAGTTATACCCATCCTATTTTTTATTCAATAAAATTTAGGGGCTATGCACATTATGCAAATGCGTGCATAAATTTAGAAGCGACGCCGGATTCTGTTCCCGTAAACTATACCTTAAAGGTTATGTATAGGGGTTAGTTTTCTTCTAATGCGATGGCTGTTTTTATGCGTTTCATAAGGAAGCATGCGATTTTTTCCTGTTTAGAAATACGGTTAGACGGCGTATTTTTTCTCAGGCGGCGAAGAAAGAGTAACCGTTATGAGGTAAAGGTTCCAGTATGAAGTTTTTATTGTGCAGTGACATTTGAACCGAGCGGTCGGATTTGGATTAGAATATGTAATTACTTCCTGCATGGTTTTCGGAACCGTCGAGTCGGCCGCGGCCTGCTCCGGCCGTTTCCATTAAGTGTTACATTTTACTGTCACCCTCTGTCCGTTTTTGGAACATTATGCTAAACAGTACTGCTATGGCCAGAGGTTGAGTGAAACTCGTAGTTTGGTTGACTCGTAGACGTATGCAAGTAAAAGTTAACCAACTCGTAACATAGCCATAGTTTTCATTTTTATTGTTAATCTTATACCTCAATTAGCGTTTAATAACTTCGTAATTATTGAGCGTATTTGATAATAGCATTTTATAAGCAAAGTAGAAGGGAGATGGAATGTATTTTAGATAGTTGAAGTAGAATTATTGTGTTTTATTCGTTAGTCGTCTTTATATTTGTCACTGTAAAATTATGTTGTAAAAAGAGAGAGGTGCGATCGTAAAACATAAAAGTCATTAACAAATGTAGAAACGGGAATATTTTCCTAATCAAATATTTAGTCAAACCGAACGTCGAGATGAGCCGATACCGGGGACGATCAGCCGGTGCCGACGAACATTTACTGCATTTTTTCCAAAGCGTTATCTCGTTTACGACTTCTTTTTTAATATAAAAACGCATCACTAATAGCATCGACCGCCGGCAAAACAACGAAACTATAAAATGACGAAATAAACAGTCCTTCGGCCCGTTATTAAAAAAAGAGCGAACGAGGGCGGTGCACTGATTGTTGTGAAGGAGCGATTGCAAAAAAAAAAACATAATTTTTTTCGACAAAAAATCGCTTTCGGTCCCTTCTCGCTCACCCATTGTCTCCGTCCATTGTCTTGGCAATTTGAAATACTTTTATGCTTTCCGGATGACAATAATGTTTTGGTTTATTTTTCGATAACTATTATTCGGCGAATTTATTGTTTTTCACGAGGGCTATTGTTTCTGTCGTACGGTAGTCGATATAATCAGCTCCGAGGGCATATAATAAGTAATTTGAACACGGATGTCGTTCATTTCGCTGCAATAAAATTAGCTTAATTATCGACGGAGCGATACAAATTTGGCGTTTAGTCAATTTGATATTACGATAGATAAGTGACGATAACAGGATCGCGGCACTTAATAGACAATGTTTGTAATGAAAATTACATGGAACGGTAGTAATAAATTGCGTTAATTATATGGGGTCAGTCGTAAAGTATAAATATAATAAAATAATAATATTCAAAAGTAAACTGGCATATAAGTTTTTAATTAGTATTCAGCATAAATCCGTCTTAAGGAGATTTGTTTTTGTCAATAGACATCAAACAAGCTGACGAGCCACCGGATGGTTTGTGGTCACCAGAGTCACCACTGATATGTTGCAACCAAAACACAAAAAACCATTGGCAGTTACTTTTAGAACGGACCACCTTCTCTAAACTCGTACAGGGGTGACCATGCGAAGTCACCTCATTCGTTGTTCATGATGTATCACGAGTAGTGAAGATTGATTCGAGGTAATGTAACGGTTACAAAAACAATTAATAAACTTAAATTTATACTTTTTGTGTCGAAAAAGTATTAATAAGTACAAGTAAAAATAAGTTAGTAAACAAGGACTCCATACAAACGACATAAGAATCAACAATAAATAAATGATTGCCGTAACGTGAAAAGAGATCCTATAAATAATGTTGGCTATTATTTGTACCTTCAAAACACCCTTGATCTTAGCGAGAGGTAGTGAAATTAGCATGATCACCGCCTGATGATTTATCTGCGCATTATTCAAATGTGCTATTGATTCTGCACGATCACTTTTTGTTCAAACGACATTAGCATCAGAATGAAATGCAGCGATAGATTTTAACAATTATTGGTTATTGCGTTTTGCCTTTCGGCCTGGTAGCGGTGGCAGCTGCCATACTGTTGGCAATAATAATATATAATCTAAAATTATTCAATAATATATCGAAATACGGTATGTAACTGAACGTGAGTTCGTTACTTCCTAATTTCTTATCTTATCTAGCACATAAGAGTGTGGCGGTGATGAAGACGGCGAACATTGACGGTAAGGGAAGGCGGGGCTTGCACCATTCACTTCAAGCGAGAACGCCATCAAATATGCTGAATTGTCCACGAAGTTTCTCCAAACAACGTGTTTTCGCATGAAATTACCATCCGAATTATTAGTTGTATGAAAAGATCTGTAAGCGACTGTGCTAGTTTACCTGTGACCTAATAAAAAAGCTAATATTGGCGGTAAATATTCAAGACTAAGACGGGCGGTACTTTACTCGGTTAAAATAAATATTATATTACCATAGACCTTTAACCCCTACCGTTCGACCAGGTGCTGCTGCATGTTGCATTGCAGTGACGTCACAAGTGGTGTATGCAAATGTGTTCCATAAACCGATCGGGTCCCACCGATAGTCCAAATCACTTGTTATTTACATGTTAATACAGTTACGCAGGGTTACTCGGGTTACTGAAACCACTCAGCACACGTTAGACATTTTATAATGATGCACATTAGATTACGTACATACATAAAAAATAATATTAACTTTTTAAAATAGTAATACGAATGGAATGTTTTTGTATATTATCTTAAATTAATTAAATTTTATAGAAAACAGCGCATCTTGAAAATATTTTTAACACCTAGCTTTAATAAAAATGTAGAGTGAGGCAAGTTATGAAATTATGTGAGGTGCAAGGGGTTCCATCCATCCTTGGGTCCAACACACGTCCCCTGCGCATGTCCTGCTGTTGCACCCTGTAGACCACGGACCTGTCGGAGGTGGCTGGGCTTTGCACCATCCGGTTTTGTCCCGCCGGTGTTTCCGACTGGCTAGCCATCGCTCACCTTCTAACATCGACCGTGTAATGTTTGACACGTGTTTCGGTCGCAGTGTTGAAGAGCCGGTAATAATAACGTGTCTCCTCTGCTTCCTTTTCGATCGGCATCACTTGTGATCACTTGTGTCTGTGGGCGACGGTGACCATTTACCACCAAATCCACTAGTTACATAAAAAATTCAGATGCTGAAATCCGTTTTACTTTACGATTACAAATACAATTTACTGCGTTTAGCTCAAAGGTAATCATCGTTTCTCAATTCCCCTCGTTTGTAGTATTTTAAAACATTAGGTATTTGAAAATTTTTAGTTACAATTGTGATGTATGTTGATTTTTATATTATTGTGATATAATTTAATTTCACTACGCAGCACTTCAAGGTTGACGTTAAGATGCCGATGTACCATCAGTCATAAGTCACACGTGTGCCGTCACGCGCAGCGTTAGCTCAGGACGACGAAGGAATTTGAGTCGTATTTGTTATGCAGATCGGTCGACTTCCGGCCTATTGATTGTATCGATGATTAAGTGTCTTTCTGTACGTTCTGCATCGATACGAGGCTCGCGGGACAGATGTCACCGCGCGGGTAGACCAAAAATTTGATATAATATGTAATCGTTTTTATATCAGAATCGCGGCGGCAGATGGAGTTAGTGGTAACCAATCGAAAGTCTAATTTTTAAATTTAACTTCTGAAACTTAACTATGACGAAATCATCAGGAAACTCATTAAATGTACTATTTAAAATTAATAATAAATGTCAATTGATTTTGCATACTGAAAATAGAAGTATTAAATGCTAATTTCAAGAAAACCTTATTAATTGGATTTTTGACCCTTTTTCACGTAATTATATTCCTTTGCAGTGACCACTTGAATCCAGGTGAAGCATCTCGTCATTTTGTTTATAATTTATATGTAATAACATCACGAAAGTATTTCAAAGGTATTTACTAAACGAAGTACTACTAGAGCAGGTTACATAATAATATCCAAGCAGCTTATCGTCGCGCACCGTTTCGTCATTGTCACCGAGCTGCGCCTGCGCATACGCACTGCATCGGGGAAACGACGCGCACAGAATATATTAATTATTTTCGTTGATAATACTTTTATTGCTAACATTAGTGGTAACGATTGCGATATCATTTTATCATGAATTATATACCAACTGACAAAACAAGAAAAATACAAATTGTATAACCTCAGTGACTCAGTAATACGTTCCAGTTTTATTGACGATTTTATAATGATGCTAGAGAGTTTCTAGTCTACTTACCAAAAACACTCCATCAACAAAACCTACTTTTGCCAACCTGTCGGTGGTGTGCAAGTTCAAGGGGGCTTCAAAACAACATTGTGAAGAATTTTTAAATGTCTATGTCCGCAAATGTTTTTCTTCACAATTGAAGTTTAAATCTAAATTGAAGCTGTGATGAAGTGCTGAATTACAATCAATAAAAAGTATAGCCGTAATAAAGTAACTCGTAACTCTACATTTTGCACTTCTAACGCGATCGTCATATGGGTTTTGGCTATCTACAGCCATCTCTATCCATATAGAGATGAATGACTGCTTCGGAGGTGGTGGAGCCGATCAATATGCTTCAAGATATTTTTTGCTGTGGGGAGTGAACCCTGTCCTCTTATATTCTAATAATGAGTTTTGACATAAGCCGCATACAGCGCGCCCAGTGCACGGAACACCGAGAAGTGTTATTTTTGTCACACTGTCATTAGAAGTCGGTTCCAGCCAAATTGCAGTGCGATGCCACCATGCATATTCAACGCTCGCATTGTCTCACCGAGTATTGTGTACCGACAGGCCCATACCGACTCGACTTGAGCTCTCACGCTGAATACATACACCCGCCTCCGTTCGTGAAAAGTGAAGGAACAAGGAGGGGGAGCAGGCCATCGACGAATGGAGGTATGTGACAAAAGAACGCACATCACACGTGAAACAGTGAGGAGGCCACGAGTTAATCACCGTAGTACATGACACCTCGTGTGTTATCCTCGTATTGTGTTTCGTAGAAAATGTTATGAGAACACTTTTTGAGTGTCTTTGGAATCTGATTTTGGATAAATGTCATGTGAACCTTCAGGAACACGATAGCAGTAGTAAATACGTACGTAGCTAGCTTCAAAAGCTGTGAAATTGGTATTATGTAAACTATACAGACTTTATTTGTACGTAAGACTCGTTGTAAGGTGTAGCAACGTTCAATTAGTTATACGCACACGTTGAGGCACCAGTCAAATGTGTCGAATTGAAGCAACGAAGCACGGCCGATCGCCGACTCGATCACCTCATCCAGTAGAAGATCTCCCTTTGTAGGTACAGTTACACCGAGATATACTTTTGATGTGTTTTACAAAATATTTCAGTAAAAACATACACCGGTACCATGCTTATCGCACCGTAACTAAAACCTATTATTAATATTAAAAATGAATCACGGAAGACGATGGTGTTTGTGTGCGCGTTAATTATGGCCGAGACTGAGACGACCCGCCGATAAATAACGAATAAAATAATTGATGATTGCGTATTGTTAGCGGAATCACTCTCATCTTGTGCTTTCGCAAAAATTAACAATTCTGGCCACTAGTGCTGGGCGGGTGAGATATCGATTATTCAAAATTAAATAGACACGTATAAATATTGAATATTATATATTTTCTCGGTGTAAGTGATTTCTTTGGGTATGTAGTTACTTCTGAAGGTTGAGACATAAGATGTGAAAAAAAGACGTTATAAGCAACTGTTTCTATTAGTAAGGGCCCTAACCCAACATAATTTAATATATGACCTATCGAATACAACCGCAAACAATTTAGATTCGAATTTAGTAATTCCTAGTTAAAACAAGGTAACATTGTCAGCATTTTAGGTTTTTCTTTGTTTTATGTATTATATAATAATTACACTTTTATTGTAGCGGTCGTACCACATTCACTTAACTCGGTCACTTAGATTGACACGAGTGAACAGTCTTCGTGTGCTTATTGCATGGATAGTGCAATATGAAACGTTAAAAACCCGTTGCAACACCCGTTACAATTTGTAACCCAAATACATTAATAAGTTAAGGATAATATTGAGTGCTTGCAATATTTTATTAATAATTTGTACTTTTATTACGACCCCGTCACTACGCAGCCCGACCTCTGACTCCCCGAGCGGCACCGAGCGACCGTGCGACCCGGCTGCGATTAATGTCCGATACTGGTTTGGATGATGTATCGGTAATTTCAATGAAAACACGACTTTCTACACAATTAATAAAATAGACGGAGGAATGTTTCCGCGTTGAGAAATGTAGACATTCATGTCAAACTTAAGTGTTCCAATTTTTTACTGGCTCGCTGTGGGTATCTTAAACTTTGAATATTTAAATGTAACGTACATAATCTGTTCGGTATCAATGTTTTATAAAAATATAAAATGAGCGAATGGGTATACAGTTTATGTGACGTAACACGGTGACCGATGCATTTTACATTATGCTGAATAAAGTTTTGAATACTTTACTTTTATTTAGTGAAACAATAGAAAGATTTTGTAACACTAATATACAGACAATGCAATTCCATAAATACCATGGAACAATTCCATAAATATCGGATGTATAATCTTGTACATGTTTCCGAAATTCCTATGGCGTACCAATTAGATTGAATGATACAAACAATTAGATTATTGCATAACTATAAGATTTAGGTAAGTACACGACATAGTTCTTAAAACCAGTTGCACTCGCAATTATTATAGTTAATGCTGACCCGTCGACTCCGTGCGCCGTGTTACTGGCGTGCCGAGTGAATAGCTTCAAAATAATCGTAAAGTTTACCACCATGATCGAATGTATGAGTTTTTGGTTGATAAAAATGTAAATATGTTCCAGTAATTATTTATAAAACAGTATTTTAAATAATATAAAATGTATTTTTTCAATCATAAATACTATTTACAACAGTGTCCTGCGGCTCTTGGTAATCCAATAATTAATAGCAACCAAAGATCAGAATACCTTTTGGGAATAGCATAATTTTATAGATCCATTGCTACTGTTGCTCGAATTTGTAACGTCGGTTTGGTGTAGAGAGCGCGACGCGTCGCGGCCGGCCAGTCGGGCCGTAACGGTTATCACCGCCGTCGATACTTGCCGATACGCCATTAACCGTCAATCAGAGCTAAAACTAAAACACGTGCTCCCCATAAAAATAATAACACGGCAAATTTTTATGTAAATAAAGCGTAAAACATCTGTAACTAAATATTTTTTTTATATTAATTGCCTACAGAGGAGCGGGCGATCCACGTGATGGTGAGAGATCACCGTCGCCCACGGTCATCAACGAGACCAAAGGTATCACCGATGCGTTGTCGGCCAGGAAATGAGAAGAAGGTAGCAAAGAAAGTACTGGTTCTCAAGCTGGAATACGACGAATCGTTTGACGGTGGAATCGAGCAGGAGGGTGGTAGCTAACCAGACAGGCATCACGGAATGATAATACCAATAAAAATATTAATGATTTAATAATAATACTCACAATATAATCCTTACCCTGTATCGGGGAGGTTATTCTAGGCCGCCCCAATACGGCCAAACATATTTATATTAAGGATAATTGCTCGTGTCACTGTATAATAGGCGGGCAAATCATCAGTTTTGCTTGTCGCGTACGCATTTACTCTTTTTATGAGATGTAACTTTCCATTTCGTGTAGGAGGAGTAATGAAGCGTACCAATTTCATATAAGTCTGAATAGAAGTTAGGGTAGTTATACACGGCCTGAACCCAAAAGTACATTATATTGAAATAAGAAAATAACACATTCTTAGAATCGTAATCCTACTATGCAAATAGTCCTACGAACTCAATATTTTTATTAAGTATTCTATAAGTGAAAAAATATACCTTATATGTATACAGGTGTAACAAGGTATTTCGCCCTGACGCCGCATTTCCCTCGACACCGGCCAGGAATGCAAAGCGAGCCCGACGATATATGGATGACCTATACTCACTCGGCTTTTTAAAAATGGAACAGGCAATAGCTCATCCATAAATGTGCAACAGATAAAACAAAAAGTCGTAAATAACGCATCCCTTATATCGAACTTCTGTCGATCCTTTGTCCCCCATACGTCGATCAGCGTCGAGCTGGCCAACTCGGCCATATACAGCGCCGGTTGGTCGCTGACGTCACGTATTGTCGAAGGATAAGGTGAGGTCGTTCACTCGCGGTGATCGATGGCTGCGACGTGTCCGGACGTGTCATAGTTTCCTCGTTGGCACGTCGCACGACGTTCGAGCGAATGCAAACGTTCTGATGAGCTGTCCGCCTTAGCCGATTCTCGATCTATCGACTATCGTCCTGAACGTAAAGCAAATATATCAAATAAATTATTACTGGTACCGATTTCTAATATCGATAGCATAATATCATTTTGGTACTTATTTGCTGTTCGTCTCTAGCAAGGGGTTACAGAAATTTGGGTACTTTATATGATGTGCAGTGTATCTGACGTAGGCACCTATTCAACTTCGGTGTTGTACTTCTGTATCTCGATTGTAAATATTTTTCATAGTCGTAATATCGACATTAGAATTATAACATTTAACCACAGTACCACTTTCACATAATCGGGTACGTTTCGATTGAGTTGTTACTAAACTGTGTTCAGCGAAAGGAATTAAATTCCCGTTTGATTGAAACGGTGTCCGATATGAAACATAATCACTAAGTCGATCGCTGTGTGGTGTGAAGCCGCGGGAGTGTACGTGAACCACGAAGCCTATCCTCGGATTTTCGTATTTACTTACATGTGATACTCACTATTATTAATTACATTCAATTTGACTTTGAAATTATTGAATCTATTAAATATATGATCATTTTTTAACATAAAG
Organism: Megathymus violae; assembly: GCA_003671415.1. NCBI lineage: Eukaryota > Metazoa > Arthropoda > Insecta > Lepidoptera > Hesperiidae > Megathymus > Megathymus violae. The sequence goes on from PDGT01000091.1 coordinate 978,400, forward strand.
AAATTTATAGTTGTATAATTTGTACATTTTTATAAATTAATAAAGCTTATCTTGTGAATTTATGAAGTCTCCACTGTAATAAATTAAAGTCGTGATTAATAAATAACTGATTAATTCTTGACAATATTTATTGAATAATAATATTATATATTAACTGTATTCAATATATGTGATTCTTTTTATTATTTTAATACAATGTTGTGATGTATAATTATTTATATTTAATTTAATGACAATTTATTATTTAACATAGAGCATAATTCTTATGAAACTGGTGCCCACCTTTCAGTGCGGGAACACGAATGTTTTTATGCTATGTGTGTTTTTAATATATAATTTTTTGTAACAAGTATCGGTGAGCCTTGGTGAAATAAATCTATACATACCTATAATAAAAATTTAACTGATCACTTTCTGTACAAGAGGGATATATGAAAACAGCAATACTTGTTTTCCTTAATAATAATTAAGGGCCTTCAATTAACGCAATAGAGCCCAAAACGGTAGTTATTAATTTATATATGTTTGTCTGTACGTTTGTGCGCGCTAATCACAAAAACAACTTAACCGATTTCGTTGTGAATTTCACTAATGTATTGCAGTAAGCATCAGTTAATATTAACAGTTCTTTTCATTGCTAATTCGTACATAAATAAAAAAGTTATAAATTAATATATTTATCTACTCCCATGTTAAAATCCTCTATAAAAGATTCTGTAACAGTTAGCTTACTGCCAACATTAAAACATCCAATGACATAATAACCATTATATCATCCAAACGGATGATATGATGTTGTACTGAATTTCATTATAACACTCCTTTGTTTCCTTTCGATCCCTTCTGTGCAAACGGTTTACTCAACGGACAGCCACATTCTTACTGCTCGATGTGTGGTATCTATATGAATGTGAAAAAAAAGAACATCTGTATGAATTTAAAATAAAAAAATTGTCATTCACGTGCGTTTCACTACCAGAACGCCGTGCGCCGTAAAAAAGTAGGTTATTCGAATCTCCGCCATTTTTCTTCGATATTTTTATTGTTTTGTTTACAAAAAAATGAGCAAAAGTGTTACAAAAATGTGTTACTATACAAAATGTTAATTACTACTACAATAAATAATTCTTTCGTTAATATTTAGTTTATTTGTATATACTCAGTAATGGATGATATTAAGTTACTAAGACTGTCTGTTTTAATGTTAGCAGTAAAGGAACTGTTTCAGAATCTTTTATAGAGGATTTAAAGCATAAGTGTAGATAAAGTCTTGTATGCAACTGTTGATAGTTAGGTATTAAAACACTCATGTGATACTATTATCACATTCGGCTTCGCCTCGTGTGATAAACACACAATCGTGTTTAATACCCCTTATTATACAACAGTTGCATAAATTATATTATATATTATAATTCACAGAACCAGAAAAACCCAGTCCTAAAACAATACAGGTGCTATTTAACAATAATAATAAATAAACGTTCACACACTCACACCCCCGCACTAGGACTCCCTGTGTTGCGGGTGGCATGGACATACACAATTATCACATCACAAACACCCATGACTCGAGAACAAACATTTATCTGTCACATAAATATCTGCCCCGGCCGGGTAACGAACCCGGGACCCCTCGCTCGGCAGGCAGGGTCACTACCAACTGGGCTACGGGGTCGTCAAATATAATCATATATTTCTAAGCATAAGGCGTAGTTTTCCTGAAGTGAAGCGAGAGCGGTTTGCTAGGAAATGTAAATTTGGCAACAAAAGTCTTCACAAGTAGCGAGTTACCATAAACACTGCAGCAGTAGGCCATCTGTTTTTGCGCGTCGACCGCCGGCGACTAATTGTGTTGGAAAAGTCACGAAGACATTTTCCGAAGGCAAAAACATCGTCACGCCCAGTGCCAACCAGTTTTTATGTCGTTTTTGCAAACCGTGGCATCCACTTTCGTGTTTCTAGAAATGTATTATGAAAACATTTGTTCGTGCGAGTCATCGATAGTGAAACTTAAAAATATACTTAACTACCTACTGTGTAATGTAAAAATAATATTAATAGTTACAAAACAATTTGAATATGTATTCGGCGTTTTTAACACAATGAACATTTTTTTTTTTAAATATCTGTCAAGTTGCTTGTCTACTTACACGAGTAAGCAAAAGCGGATAAAAGTTAAATAACAGTATAATTAAGTACCTAATATTAAAAATGAATGAGTATCGGCTGTATTTGGTCACAAGTGAAAACGTATTAAGATTTTTATTTATTTATTGGAAGCCCTTGCTGCAGCGTCCCCTTTCTTTTTGGCACATGTGTTTGTCCTTGTTGCCAGCCGCAGACAGCCCTTAAAAGGATATTTCAATGACACGTTTTTATTCACTATTATAATTACGTGTAAACTATTCTAAACAACTTAAATCACACCAATCTACTGTTTCTGTTTTATTGTTTTTATACGTTTAGCCTGTGCTTAACGCAACTTCTCACACACACTATTTTTTATTTAGTTTAATGTAAAGGAAACATTTAACTTGCAATAAATAATTAACTGTTTGTAATAAATTTATTTCTCAATTAGTTACTTAATTAAATTGCTTCATATTAATATTAAGGCTACCGTTCCCCAGAACGTCGCGTTCAGCTGGTTCGCACTGAACGTTACCGGGCTGAAATGGACTAAATCTACAATTAGTTACATCATAATATATCATTGACTCCGTGTAATGTGTTCATTTTATAAATCCGTCCATCTAATAAATCTCGTATTCTGCGAACAACCGGAGTCGTGACGTTTTTAAGATAGTTTGAAGTTATCTGTCTAATTATATATCGTTAAGATAAATTAGTAAACAGTTGCGTGAACTAAACAATTACCTATTAGTGCCGCCTCTACGTTGTCGAGCCGTTCTCGGAAAATGTGCAATGATCGGTCGCGGAGTCGAAAGAAATATAATATTGTTTCTGTGAGCCGCTCACGCTCACCACAAAGTAAAGTACTAAAAATCTATGGTACAAACTTATATGCAATCTGCTGTATCCTGTTGTCGTCACGGTTTCTACAGCTGAATTTGAATTCAAAATCAGCAAAGTACTGTCCCTTACATTTTGTATAAAAAAGTACGTTATTAAGAAAAATATAAATCAAAAGCCTTCTACCATACGACACTTGCATATCACGAGCTGCTTTTACGTTCTTGGTGGCGTCTTATTATCAATAGATTGATCATAGTTTCAGAACAATGTTCATACTATACCAATGAGATCATCTACTTTATACTAATAATAAAATCCTAACTGATCGCTTTTTGTACATGAACGATATATGAGAAAAAATATTATTATGGGTCTTAATTCAGGCAATAGAACACAAAACAATGGTTGTTAGAATTTTTGTCTGTTTGTCTGTGCGTTTGTTCCCGATAATCTCAGAAACGGCTTAATCGATTTCGTTCTGGTTTTCACTGATGTATTGCAGTATGTGTCACTTAATACTTGAAGTTTGGATCATTGCAATCCGTCTATAAATTAAAAAAGGTATAAATTAATTTAAAATAACGTAAGACGTAGTTTTCCTGAAGCGAAGCGAGGTCAGTTTGCTAGTATTAAATATAAGCTCAGATTCCTGTAGGTATACAGGGAAGAGGAAACAACTGATAAATATCCTTTGTCCTAATATTATTTCAGATGAGTCGACAACTTTTTTTAAGTAAATAACCGAATAACGAACACACGAGCCACCTGTTAGGAAGTGGTCACCGTCGCCCAACTGCAAGTGATGTAATCATCACGTGCCATTTTTTCATAAAAATAGTTAATAAAAGAAAATTTTACTTTACACAGATTATCGTGGCAACTGACACGTTCACAGAAGATCCCGGCAACAACCAATGATACAATTAGAGCAAAGTGTACGAACGAGACGAATGTGTGGACGCGAACGCACGAACTAACAAGGCTGTGATAATCGTCCATATTGATTACGGTGACGTCTCAGCCGCGCCGCTTGGAGCAATTACGGTAATTGTTACGGGGGCTCACGGAACGCGGTGAGGCATCTGTTAAGATGTTAAATTAGAATTTTTAAACGCTTCTCTACCTATACCAGTTCCAGTAACACGTTCAGCTACTTCTTAAACAAAAACAAACGATTAACACGTAATCCCGTATTCTTCGAGTCGATAACTTAAACATAGGGCGTCATATCATCTATTAAAATGTCAACCGTGGCCACGAATCGATCCCTAAACCCTCTCACCCGTCCGTGTTGTGACCCGGTCACAATTATCTATTATTAATTTCAATTCATGGTTTTTATTTAATGCGCTTTTTTTTAGTGAAATGTAGTAATGATATTATCAGAATAAGATTAAGTCGAAAATACATCACGATATAAAAAATACTACTCCAGATGGGAACTAAGTGGAAATATATCTTTTAAGACATTTTATATCGGGCGGGAGACGTGAAGTGCGGCTGACGCGGACAGGTCGACTGCAATTAGATGAGCAGTGACGGTAATTAACGCCGCGACCACTAATGAACTGCTCGGCCAGCGCGAGCGGCGGGATGCCGGGATATCTCAGCTGAAGGCTTTTTATGTATAAATTGTATGACTTATTTATTGGATGGCTCCAGGCCTTTTCCTCACAATCAAGGTAGTGCAGGCTATCTACCACGTCGCCATCTCAAATATTGGAAATTTTTAAACGCTCATTGATCTCCGACAAGACTTCATCGATGCAACATGAACTATATCGTACTTTCGGTACTTCATCCCTGCAACGACTGATTATTGATTAAATTTATCGGTCTCTTCTGATCTCGTACATGCAAAGCTGTTGGCAAGAGTTGTAAAAAATATAGAACATTTATAAGGATCGCCTGACTACGTCACACCCGCTACTTCTCGCGTAAAGCTTTGTACATAATTTAAATTTAAAGGATGGTTAAGCCGACGCCACCTAAATATATAAGGCATTATAACACATTGAAAAAGTAGAACGTTACTTAATTTCTACATTTGTGTTCGAACTGAAACAGACATGCAGTCAAGCCAAGTCCAAGACCAACTTACCACTAGTAGGTTGTTCTAGCTTGTCTAATGACGAGGGGGATGATGTAAGGAACCTCAGTAAACAAATACATTCGCCACGTGCCTTAGAATTACATAATAAACGACCGTTTAAAGTAATACCTTACATGTTGACAATAAAAACACGACGGTAAACAAATAACAACAACCATACAGCGCAATTAACGTTCTACATCTAATCAGAACAAGCAACCGTGTTATAATGTCTCACTATGAACTTCATTCATTTCACCTTGAATATGAAGCCACACTTTCACAGTGGTAGTAAATCAGCAATGTACACGCTGTGAAACGTTAAAGTCTCAGCAGACATTACGAATTCGCATACATAAGTAGTGATTATCATTTTAATCGCACTCTACGTTAGATTCGACGGCGGTGTCGGGACCGTTCGCACGTCATGTTTTTACATAACACCAGTAGCGAATATTTGTTTTCTGTTGTTCGGCAGTTGAACGAATGAACTGCTGACACTAGAATGCCATTATCTGATCTTTTGCTCGGTCACCTACAAATAAAACGTTATTTATTTTGATGTTTCTACTGAAACACAGTGAAAAGTCACCGTTAATGATAGTGAAGTTTCAGATTCGAGATTCAGAGGTTTTTAAACAATTTTGAATAATTCTCAGAAGTCATGCTACGACATAACTGTCGTAAGTAATCTAGGCAGAAGAAGCGGCAAGAAACCGCCGAAGGCAATACTTTCCTACTGACAGATACAGATAATATTTAAACGTATTAGTTCATATGATTGCATTCGTTCATATTCTAATAGATTGTCTTAAAATAATAATCCAGTTTTTAATAACCTGTTCCCATAAGATTCTTTTGAAATGAACTTTAAATTTATATCATAAAAGTTACAAGGATTGTGAAATTTTATATGTGAATATATATACCCATGAACGGCCTGATAATTTTCTGCATGTGAAAATTGATACTAATATCTAGTGTAAAATATTATGAATATGAACACACACACACACACACACACACAAATAATTGTCACGCGTCAGTATGACGTGAAGATATTTCACCTTAGCCGGTGGTGTTGAAGCTCGTAGTTCAAGAGTCAACGCAAAACTATCAAATAACCAATTTCAAATAGGACGTATGATGTGTACAACAGAATGCCTCGGTAGTTTGATATTCGGACTCCCGTGCGATGACGGATGACGCCCTTATTTTTCCAGGTTAATTAACATTTAATTTTTTTACTTATTTAAAGTTATTGATTTAACATTTTCTTAACACCCTAACAAACTCAGAATTACCCACGCACTGTAAAACCATCGTTTACTTAAGCCAACTAAACCTTATTAAGCTCAGACGTACCGAGCGATAGATTAAGCTAATATGGTATTTACACGCAACGAGCTCGGAACAAGAATATCGCCGGGTAATATTTCAAAGTGGGGCTATATTTCAACGATGAAGCCTCAATGCCACCGGCGACAGTCCGCCTCTAACAAATCATTTCATAATACTATTTGAAGTAATAAGGTAACTGAGATACAACTTGCGCTCACTGAATTATTATTATTAGATCCGGTGCGATAGATTAATATGTTCAATAGCCCGTAGTTGAAAACTGTATATTGTCAGTTCATTTGTAAATATGTATATCTCGCTTTTTAATATTTGTCGACAGTTCGTGATACTTTGATACTATTTTAATTTTAAAATAGTTGAAAAACCTTTTTTCTTAGTATAGTTTCCTTTCGTTTCACCTACATATAATGAGTATAATGAATCGGTACATAAAAATGTATATAAATAAAAATATATTTAATTAAATTGGTTATTGCGATTCTAACCGGGTATTTAGGTAAGCAAAACATACAGCCATATGTTATTAATATTTATGTCTATTAAACGAGTTATTCCTCGATATGGTAGACAGCGTCTAAACATTAGTTAAATGGCTACAGCAACATTTCAAAGTACACGACTGTAATCCTCCGACGAGGCCGCGACACGACCGTATCTTAAAGTCGAACCGAGTCTTATCTTTGCCAACCTTCAAAGTAACTGACTGAACGCAAACACAGGGGGCTTATAGTTCCGCGGCGTGTATCGATCGTAACAGATCGTCCGAGTTAAGCAACGTCGGAGGCGGTCGTCGGCGGCGATATGTCGTCACTGTCACTCTGGAGTACCATAAGTTGGTGAATTCGATTGTTGTTGTTAAAGAGTTACTGTATTATTGGGCTTCTTCAAAAGAAGATATCGATCGCTATATCACTTCAACAGTCACTCGGATTTAAGAGAAATCGTAGAGAACTCTTTTATACAAATACGAAATCCTACAAATTAATATTCTAAAATGTATAAGAACATGAAAACAGGCAAAATAAACATGCACAAATCAACTTGTTTACAATTTGTTATTTAATATGTTTTTCAATAATTTTCTGTACAATTGGTAGCACAAATTTTATTAACACTGATATTAAGATAGGTAGCATATGTTAATCAAATATATACGCATGTCATGCAATAACGTCATGTTGTCTCAATGCTTACTTGGATAATCAGATGTATGGAGGCGTCTAGCGATAGACTTCAACGCGGTACTCCCAGTGAAACAAAGGACACTGGCGGCGTTGATTTGACGTGAACATGTGATTTCGGAATTGGTGATGTTTTTTGTTCGTCTACGAGGAGGGCTGCCCATAGCGGGTGTTTCAACTGCATCTCGTGTGATTTTTCAAAGAAAATACTTTGAGGAAACATTGCCTTTGCGAACCATATACAGCGAGACCGCGCCAGATAATATTAACCTGATATCTATAACATCTTATTATGTATTCATTCCACGTGTGACACGATCCATTCTAATATTTTTATTTTTTGATATTACGATAACTTTGGTGGGTACAACTCACCTTAAAACCTATAGTCGTTTGTGGTGCAGTAATAGGTCTAACCAAGCGTATAGACACTGCACCTTTAATACGTCGGATTAAAACTTAAACAGATATAAAGACTCGGTGAGCCCGCTCAGTCGTCTAACGCTGCCCAGTTCGCGTGCACACAGCCTTAGGAGCGATAGAAGCCAACCATCCGGTTGCGCGGCACTCGCTCGGAGAACACTCGGCAGCATTCTCAACCTATATACTGCGGGTGCAGTCGTCAAGGCGACCAACAAACAAGACCATAAAGTATCTCGTAAACAACGACTTGAGAACACTCACACTGACTGCTTAATGCTCAAGTTTATTGTGAGCTTCACTCAATGTAATAATGTTTCACACTCCGACGATTCACCAAGATAAAGAACTTTGTTTCTCTCCTTGCATTAATAATAGTTTTCATTTGAATTATTTACTATAGTCACCTACATTGAAATATATCTTTCAAGAGGTACTTTATCTGTAAATTATAATTGTTTTATGTTACGACTAAGGATGAATAAATTGTTGAAAATAAACTGACCCCACTAATTCGCCGTCATACAGTTCAAAGCTAGTACTTGGTTAGTTGGACGATTCTGTGACAATAAATTAGCCTTCATCTTACATTCTTAAAATAAGTTAAATTGTAAAATAGGATAAGTTGATGGAATTCAAAATTATTATTATTATTCCCATCAAAAGTCACAGATTAGTCAATTTCTCTGATGATGTCACAACGCTGAATGCCACTTGACGTTTCGTGTTAATGTAATACAAATAAAGAACTAATATATATATATTAATTTATGTCATTGGACATCGACGTGCCTGTTATATGAGAGCAGTAACATTTTTGTCGTTGCTAAATTAGATATTTTACCAACGGAGGCAAAATATGATGTAATTTGTGTACTGAAACTAGACATAGCATTCGTCAAGTTCTGCTTATAGCTGATGGGCATGCAGAAGCAGCATTAAACGGACCCCGTGCAACTGTTACTTCTGACAACTGATGACGAGTGCCCCATAACCGGCACCGGGTATTAACATCCGTTAAGCTGAAATACAAGGTCAAACTAACAACAAATGATAGCGCTCAAGCCGGAGTCGCCATTGTTACTACATCTTCTCGCTTAGTATATCCTAGCCATGTGGGCATTGCGACAAAGCAATATTTCCATGAGAGTAGCTCCTACTGTTTAGAGTTACTGTAACTGTGTAAGTGTTTGTGTGGCGTGTGACGGGCTCTAGTTATCGAGGAGTCCAAGTGCTTATAGTACCAGTCGCTAGGCTCTGGACCACTCTGATTAATCCTGATGATTTGTACATAAGTAGATAGTTATTAGCTACCACCTTCCTTCTATAGTCACCTTTAAAATGTTTTAATAACGTATCGTTTGTGATGTTGGAGAGACAAAAATAAGCGGGTTTCGCACCACATTCTTAGTCGCCATCACCTCGAGGATGATGAAAAGAAAGCTCGCGAATAAATTAAAATTAAAACGTCCACCGTTAAAATCACCCCGTGTAGTCTCAACAGTGGTAAGTGTGAGTGCGCGTGCCCTTATCGGATTGTCGCGAGATACGCCATTCCTTAATGGAAATCCCCTGATTTGCGCGCGGGAAATATGCGATAACAATAAACACCTAGTTTATTCCATTGTACCTTATTTATCGCGGTGCGCGGTGTCGCAGTGTCGCTGTGTCACTGTGTCGCTGTGTCGCTGTGTCGACACGCCGAAAACGTGCATATTAATCTGTGACTAGGAATTGTTGAACGGCTGGTGATAAGGTCAAATGATTTGAAATTATATTACAACTTTGGAGATACATACAAAATCTAAGCAATGCTGTTTTTTATCTGAAAGTTTAACTAGCGAAGTCCAGTTGGTGTTAAATAGTCGTTGCAGGTCGTTTACATCCTATACATAACTCGGAAATCTCTAAATAAGTTGTTAGGATTGCTCTGTTGCTAGGATTAAGGAAAACGTGTCAAAACCTGTATATCTCCTTAATATTATATGAAGGTGTATAAACTCTGTCAAACAGGCACTTTGTTTTCGTCGACGGGCTCTTCATAAACGTTGAGCCGAGTCCAGCAAGAGGACAATACTGGTAACGATGTTCTCATACAGCGTGCTAAGCCATGCCTTGGACTGTTATGAAGTAAAATTACACGAAAGTATTGTTCTAAAAACAGTATAGCTGTAACACCAGTCGGTAACGCATGTCGGAGGTATTCAGGTGACACTTCAGTTGATCGCTAACCGATGGAGATCAGTCTGCCCTGGAGCAGGGTAGTGGAGTGTGCTCTAAACTTGTATGCCGCTGATGGCTTCAATTAATCATTTTAAAAGTGTCTTCAGTTTATTTAAAAATAAAATTCTCTTTATCTATATCATTGTATGTATGTATGTATTACCAGCTAAACCTAGTCAATTATCTATCGAACTTTCTATCCTTCCGAAGTGTAACGCGATGTAGCTGCTGTGTTAAATTAATTAATTAGTCTCGTCAAGTGACCGATTGGCTTATTATTCATTTTGCGAAGTATTTTTAATGGTACTAGATAGCCCGGCAGTTGTTTTTCTTCAATATATTCCGATTCTGAATCAAATCATCCAAGGACCCATTTAAAATCACACAGAAAATTTCATAAAAATCAATTGAATGTTTTAAGAAGAGTTCAGTCAGGAGTCAATTCGTACGGTGAGAAGAATTTCATACACTTAGTGAAATACGATAGGTATGACATGGAAAAATGTTACAAAAGTCGTTAAAATAAAGTTAAAACATTTTATTATTAAGTTCATTTCAGTATTAAATTCTGGCATATTCTCATAGCTTTAAGCTTCAATGGCGCTTCTGTTGAACTTTAAAATTCCGACTTTCACTTAATTTCTATTCTCCTGGTACAACAGTATCATATGATAGGCAATCACTAACAAAAATCATATAAAAACTGAAGTAGCTTGATAAGAACAATATTTATGTTTTTGAAATGCATACAATATAACTATATTCAGGTAAAATGAAAGCAGCAAATAATAACAAAACTTTCAAAAGATGATGTTCTTTAGATGGATGATTATCAATAATTGCTTCATAATATATAAATAATTAATTCTAAATTGAGTAATGCATTTGTAAAACAAAATGTAAGCTAGAGTCGCTGTGGAAGTATCGAGTCTGAAAGTCAAGCGCTCGAAGCACCGCGGTTAGCACCTGCATGCACATCAATTTTTTTTCAATTAGATGCGTATCTACAATTTTGGAAGTTCTTCAATTCATTCTTGGCCAGTATATCCAACGCCCCCCATTACCATTACTATATTCCTTCTGAAAGTACATTCAAGTAATGGGGTAGATGAGAGTTGTATTAGTGAAAACTTGTTTCTATTTAATACATAAATGGAATTGAATCGTGTTTTAAAGTGATTTATCCTTTTATAGTGATTTTTTTTAATGTTATTAACATATCACATCGCGTCTGCTATTAGCTGCCATTAGCAAGTATCAGTACCAGGAGGAAAGATCTTAATCTGGTGGCGTATCGTCTCGTAACGTCGTGCCGCCGCGCGGCCGTGGCCAGCCGCCGCCGTATATGGGGTTCCGGGTTCCGTTCCGCAGATACGCTCCTAGCTAATGGCATGCAGTCGCTATGGCGAGTATTACTGTGAAGTTATTTTAGGTATTACTGTGGAAATATTTTCAACGTTTTATGTTACAGTTATCGCACAAACGACGTACCTATTCGATGCTCACAGTATGAGAGATTTTTTTTTATGTCAATGGCCGAGAAACGAGTACCTGATGGTAAGTAGTCACCGTCACCAGATCACGTCCTTAATACCAAAGCCACCATGAACGTGTCGCCGGCTCAGACTAAATCCACTCCGACATTTCACTAAGTTCTTCCGATTTTTCAGCCTTTGTTGCACTGGAACATGGTAATACATTGGGTGAGTTAACTATCCTAGCTCTTTCAAAGGAGCCAGCAAATTTCCTCCAAACACCTGGAGTTGCTATGCCTACTAGGAGATACAACATATTTACCGGAGTCGGTTGGAAAACAATTCGGCAAGTTTCATTTAGTGCCGTATTCACCAATTTTACATGCGAAGAACTCGCGTATTCGTCTGCAGAAAAAGATAGCGCTAGTCCAGAAATCCGCAGATTATGTGGTTATGCGCTGTCCGGTCAAACGAATGAGAAATGTAGCAAAATTTTAAATTATTGTTAATTTATACTTAAATTGTTACTCGATAGTCGATAAGAGTAGACGCTGCGTGATGGTAGGTGGTCGTCGCTCCCGTGCACATCTACAAACATCAGAGGCATCACCGACCTGTTACCGACCGGAACGAAAAGGTATTTCGAGTGTTCACGAGTTCTGTAATATAATTTTTAGAGGATGATATTGTAAAAATATGATGATAATATGTTAACCAAAAGTAATTTTTTATTTTTCTATCGTTACGTAATCGTGAATACTTAGTTAAATGCACTAAATGGCTACGAACACGGCGAGTAAACATCAATTAAGTATTTTTAGCGAACGCGTTGCCAAATTGAGGCTACAATAATAGTTATGGTTAACGTTTCTTCGGAACAACAATATAATTGATCAAAAGCTTTCGAACATTGAACGGTTATAGCAATTAACCGATTGTGGCACCTACACGAGACGGACCAAAAGGCACGCCTTGTTCCATGAAGACGTAAATATTGGTGTAACCTTGTCTATATTTTAATTATAAGCAAATACATGCCTGCAATTCTTTACGTAATAATTTTAAATCTGTCAAAACACTTTAGGTGCCCTTTATTCCCTGCGTCCAAGTAAGATGATGAAAAATGGTGGTGGGATAAGATGGGATTTTAACTCATTTTAGTCGAGAAACTCACATTTTCACGCCTTCAGTAATTGATTGAACAATCCCAAGGCTTAAAAGACATAAACGTAAGTCTAGCGTAAGTCATTTAAATACAATATACGTACCGTATTTTTATACAATATTTATTACAAAAAAAAAAACTCGCGGTGTCCCCTCTAGGACATTAAATCTCAATAGGTGAATTGCGGTAAAAATAACGTTATATAACGATACGTTATTACAATCGGTTCCGAGCGGGCCCGCCGGCCGGGGCGCCCTCCGGAGGCACCTTTCTAAGGGCGACCTTGGCCAATCATCGCCGGGATTAACGTCGCCGACGACAGATCTCGATAGCGCGCCCTACTTGTCGCCGTCGCAGGTGCGGCGAGAATAAATAACGAGCAATTAAAATCATTAATAGCAAATAGTTCGACATGGATAATAATCGCGATCGGTCTCAGAGACCCTCCGTCGTCGCGAGGAATATCGGCGATGCCGCACCGAGCCCGCAGGTAATGGCTGTTGTGTAACCATTAATTCATTGCAAAGCTAATTAATAGCGCATTCGTTGCAAGTATAAATTTCTTGCTCGGAAATAACTCTGTAGAAGAACCAGACTAGGTGCCCCTTGAATCGATATGTACTGATGTTGTTTCAAAAAAATTAATACAAGTAGTGAATTTATAAATAAATTAAATCTGACGATCAAATATTTTTTTCCTACCACTGTCAATATTAATAGTAAAGTGTGTATAGAAACAAAATAAAATTTTACTGTACATATATATAAAATCTTAGCGACTATCAGAAGCAGTTAATCTATAGGTAATGGATTCCGTCGCTAATTAACAATTGCAATCCTATAATCACGAAGTCAATAAATAGAAACATACAATCCATGCCGTGTCGAGCGTGCTACATGCTAGTACAGTAAGACGCAGTAGGTAGTAGGTACTCGTCGGTTACGATACACACCCAGGGTTTTCTTAGTCGTTAATTTAATGTAATATGATGCCCCATTAAACAATACCACAATGGTCCGAAACAGTGGTGACAATACAATGCGACGTTTCATCAAGTTACATGACACTGGCTATAACCGACTCTCATAACAATACATCTTTGACAAACCGCATCCATTACAGCGACGCCCACGGCTGCGAAAGAATTATCACTTTTTAATTACATCCAGAATCTGTTGTAGACTTCAAGCAACATTGTTATTTATGGCAGAGGAATTAAGGCCTAAAGTACGTATAAATTAGATGCTTATAATTGAATCACTCCTAAAAGTACACGATATAACCGTCAAAATCTATAAATGATTTATTGATATAATCAAATACCGCAGCTTGCGGCTGCGTTCAGTGCAACTTACGCGACAATTGCGGTTTAACGAACGAGGTGACAGCGACCGATCCCTCCTATTGCAGGTCACATTGCCATGTATCACTAAGTTTAACCCTTTAAATCGGACGTGAAATATTTTTTACGTGTTATGGTTGCAGTGCTTGGAGAGACATTAGTTGATAAGCGGCTCTACGGCTTCCTTTTTGGCCGCCAAGGGGCCACGAGTATTTTACTACTGTGTACACGGTCAGAGGACACCCTTACAGTCAGATGGCAGATGGTCTCATCATTCGACTACATAAAAAAGGCAGTCAAATCTTATGATTATCTTAAGTTATCTTAGCATTCTCTCTTTGAGTAGGTTGTCGACGGACTGTACTAAACTAAGCCTTTACTCCGAAAAGTTTTCTATTTATTTAGTTAAAACCTAATTAATTGACATAAAGCATCAAGTTACTTAAAGGAGAGCCTTTCTCTTGTAACTCATGGACATGGACGTGCATTTATTTTTCAAATGATGTGCGAAATTCGAGATCACGAGATAATATTATAACGTATGAAGTTCATTGAAATTTGTGTTGCGACTACTGCATAATGTAGTAGAATTCTATTGTCGTACAAATGTCAATAACTGAACCCAAGGCCGGCGGCGTGTGTACAGCCGGTGCCGCATTCTTAGCAACACTGCATACTGCGCATTACGTGAAGCCATTTATTATTAAATTTAATATATGATTAAAATCACTTTTATCTCGTTCACATCACTTTGATATTGACTCATATTATGAGTGGTCGCTCGGTGCACGATCTATCCTCATCTATGTTTCTCGAAGAAATAGTATTCGGTCTTCGGGAGCCTCTTGGAAGTAATAAATAAAGACTCGTATTCTCGTGCTCAGACAGCCCGTGTAGCGTCATGGACACGCGACTAACGACTGAAGGTGAACAATAACACTTCAGGTATCATATCTGATTTTCAAATTGTTAATAGATAACAAACACTCAACGACGAGGAGACGAAGTACGATGCGTGAGTCTTCAAATTCAAAATCATTTAATCATGTAGGCATTCTGTAAATATACTTACGCACGTCATTTTTTGCCTGTACTACCGTTTCGAAAAGGTGCTTTAACATCGAGGAGAAGAAACGGCGAAAGAACTCCTCAGCACATTTTTTAAACCACACATGGTAATTACAAAAGCTTAAACCTGTGCGGAGCTGGTTTTGACACTATTATATCCAGGCGTCCTTGTCATTAATATATTCATTCATTAAGATATCCATCTTACTTCCAGTACTCATCATCACTACCATCCACTACATCATGCGTAGCAAACCATTTGTACGAAGAAATATAAACTCTATAATTTTTCATGGCCTCACAGTTCTATCTCGTGTAAACACCGACATATAAGAAAATTTTAACTGCTCTTTTTCTGTAACAATAGAACCCAAAACAATAGTTGTTACAGTTTGTGTCATTTTGTCTGTGCGTTAACGAAGCGAGGGCGGCTTACTAGTTCATAATAAAATTCCATCAAAATTAATATATCTAGCATACAATTTAAAGTTTCTATCGAAACCGTTTGTATGACGCAAATTTATTACAAACTGCATGATAATTTTACTGATTAATAAGTGTTATCTGTAATTTTAAATAGGAAAATATTTTCCTACGGAGTTTGTGCCCCCTTTCCTAGTCAAAGGTCAGCCGCAGTCGCAAGCCGCACCGACGCGCTCGACGCGGCAACGCAGCACACGGGACGGCACTAACAATATCGGGAATACAACCACGACGGACGAGATCGGCCTGCGATCGCTGATCGATCACTGTTATGACAGTGCACGTTGCACGCTGCAATCGGACGCGTTGTCGGTCGGCGGGGGCCGCGGAGCTCGCCGGCTGGGTGCGATATGCCCCTACATTTGATAAAACTTCATACTACACAAGAGTTAAGATTATCCTCAAGCTTCTAGCCTCTAAATTTCTACCTCTAATTTTTATATTTTTCCAGTTGTGAAATCTGTTGCTACTGCCATTAAAGTGAAAAGTATTTTGGTTTTGTATTTTTTTTATTAGTTTTCTACGTAAAAGTTATACCATATAGATAAGTGTCACCAACTTTATTGTATTCAGTAAGCGAACCACCCTCGCCTCGCTTCGGAAGAACTACGCCTTACGGTTAGAAGTAGCACCTGCATTGTTTTAGGACTGGGTTTTTCTGGTTCTGTGAATTAGAAATATATTAATTTAAAATTTTTTTTATGGACGGATTTAAATAAAACGATCTTTAAATATTAAGTGATGTCTCCTGCAATACATTAGTGAAAACTACAACGAAATTGGTTAATCCGTTTCTGATATTAGCGCGCACAAGCGCACAGACAAACAGACAACAATTCTAACAAGTATTGTTTTGTGTTTTATGTGTG
Source organism: Megathymus violae (assembly GCA_003671415.1). NCBI lineage: Eukaryota > Metazoa > Arthropoda > Insecta > Lepidoptera > Hesperiidae > Megathymus > Megathymus violae. The sequence goes on from PDGT01000091.1 coordinate 995,060, forward strand.
TGCGAGCAGTTAAATTTTATTATATATACGGATAGAATATTACCTTGTATTGCATTCCGTTGCACTAATCCACTTGATGTAAATATATATTACCGTACACAAGCAGCTATCCATATTTAATTTTCGTACTACGTATCTTGGTACCGTACGGAAAATTACTCACCGGCGGTACCGCTAGCAGACGATGATTGAAGATTCGCTACTGTTTATGACTCATTAGACTTACTCTCGGCTGGAGAACGATAAACTACAACATACTAAAAGTTTAAAATCACATTTTATCCCAAACTGAAGTGGGAAACAACAAGTGGGAATTTTTGCCTCGTCGAGTCATATAAGAACTCGGCCATCAATGATACGTTCAAATGTATCATCGGTATCAAAAACATGTATTTGATGATAAACAAAACAATAAATATTTATTAAAATTTTCACATAATGTATAATTAAACAATATGAAAATTGTGTGTATTTTTATTGGTAAGTGTGATAGCGTGTGCGGATGTGCAACTATTATTACGACGCTATCTCATCGCCAATCACATGCAGATGAGGAGGGCGCCTTAAATCGACATGATATGACCTTAGTCATGCACATTGCTCATTTCACTTCCCCGTTTATTCGATATAAAGCTGGGAATTTTACGTAGACGTCAGTTTGTATTGACATAAGATACATATTCATTACGCATTATGATGGTTGATGGAGTACCTGATCGCTCAGTATTGCGGCGATGTATTGCGGCCAATTATTGATTTTCTCTTACGTAACTTATAACAGATATATATGTATATTATTTAGTAAATAGATAACGGACGACTCATACAGCTGTCTACTGATAGATACAAATCTGCCCGAATCTTTTGATTCAAATATGGATTTTTAAGATACAATACAATACAATCTTAGAAGGTGTATTTGATATTTGGTATTATATACGAAACTAACTAGTTACGTTACTGTCCGCCCTCGCTTCGCTTCGGGAAATCTGAGCCTTATATTTAGAAATAGCAGCCGCAATGTTTTTTGAATGAGTTTTTTTTGTTCTATGATTAGAAACAAATTAATTTATCTTAATAGCTGCAACCAGTCTTTCCAAATTTTGTTAACCGGCCCTCTAAATAGAATGTCCATATTGTTTTTTTTTTCACGTAATATAAGCGATACTTACTGTACGCTATCGATATTTTTACGGAATCGATTGAAGCAGTCACGACACAATGAAGCTAGTTCCCTGTCGCGTGGTGTGTTTTTGACGATTCATTAAAACATATCCAGGTAATTAATCGTTTGACAGCTCGTGCACGAACCAATTTAAATTGTTTTATTTAATATTTAATTTTTGTAGCTGATGATATGACCAGCATACGCCCGCCCGCTTCGATTACATACTCGTAGTTCACCGTCGCAAAATTTATTTAATCTGCAATTTTTTTTTTTTGGTTTTAGTTAGATTTTCATATATTAACACTCCCTTACATCCCGACTGTACTGATAATCAGCCTGGTGGCCTGCTGAAACTATACACCGAGCACCTCTGATATACGAGTAGTATGTACTTTTCCAAAAAAAAAGAACCAACAAAATAAACTATTTTTTTTCACCGTTTCAAATTGTTCTTATAAAAATATTAGAATAATAAAGTTTTCCGCTACCTTCCATTGCTGTTGCCGCTATTTATTTTCCACGCCGCAACTCCGTCCACCCGTCGCATCACACTCGACACGAGGGATCCCCATTGTCAGCGACGATTGATGACGGAGGATTACGATAACGCCATATTTAATTTTGATCGAAGCTGCCCCGTTCACGAAAGGGTGGAGGTTCATGAGTGTGATGTATGACCACATTATGACATCACGTTGATGTGACACGGGCAAACTGTGGATATCTCTAAGATTAAGAAGTGTTTTACTATCAGTATTTTCAGTGTGGCTTTACATAGGTAACGCTCCCCGCCCTCTCCCCCGTGTACGAAAGTCAATTGGCTGCGGTGATCACATAACTGCTCATTTGCCTGCTTCAATAAGTTGCTGTTTTTAACCGACTTTAAAGGAGGAAGGTTCCTAATCCCTTTGTATACTTTTTATGTTCGATAAATCAGGACTCCGTCACTTATTTGACAACCGATTTTAAAAATTAATTTTTTGTTTGAAGTATATATTTTATTTCCCGTTTGGTCCCATTTCAATTTGAGGAAAAAATACCATTAATAAAGGGGAAAAAATAAGAGATGAAACCAAGAAACTAGCCTTTTTTAAATTGAAGTCAGTTTTTTGGTAAAATATTTCGTGTCGAATATTCAAAGAAAAATATATTTTTAAGAATAAGGAACTGTATTGACACATTTGCTATAGTTTCCTCATGCGGGACAAATGTGAGCGTGAAGGTTTTCTAACAATATTTTCCTTAATCGACGTAAATGATACACACAAATAGTTTTGTAAAAATATAGGTGTGCGAACGGCAACCTAACCCAGACCCCCGAGTTGTAGTCGTTGGAACTACTACTCTACTGATTAATAAAAAATATGATTCGACACTAAACAGTCCAAAATTTTCGTTTCGTTCACCGGAGCCATAAAGCCGAGAGCGTCCTTGCGGTGCGTCGAACAAGGCGTTTCCTGGTCACATACGTGGCCGTATGATTCCGTACAAGCAGGAAAGATACGACGATCTTCCTCGTTCTTATAAGGTTATTATGCAAATTAAATACTTTTATTAAATACAATTGATTTATAAACGAAACAAAATATAGCATATATCGGTCGGCAATCAGGGGAGTTAAACATAATTGGTGACCGCAGATAGGTATGTGGTTTTTGATAAAAAAAGTCTTCGGAGCTGTGAATTTAATTAGAGAACAATCGTCAAGCCTAGACACAAGGCTGTCCGAAAGATAGGTCGATAACCGGTTCACTCGTTAATCTCTGCCGCAACTCACGCTGAATCCCCACGGGGGCGTGAGCGCTGCGTCCTCGACTGTGGAAAAAAATTACTTGGATGTGGTTCCTGTATTGATCGTAACGTATTATAGTCCGCTCAATGGTAACTTGTTTACATACACTTCACATATTACACACTACATCCTCTATTGTCATTAAAACATGGCACGATAGTTATGTTACAGAGTGTGTATATACTTCTCACCGGTTTGGTAGTCCATACTTCGTTTGATCTTATATGTAATACTATTTATGATAAGTATAAGACAGCGAGTCGCTCGTACACCGTCATCCGTGACTACGGAAGCTGCGGTTCCTCTTCCTCGTGACGTGGCGGTGTATCCGCTCGAACATCTTTTCCGTACACACTTCCTTTGTACTGAAAACTTGATAACAAGCCGACGTGATAATAAAGGTAGAGGTCACTATATCGATTATCCTTATGTTGTTCCGTCATTAGAATGTTACTAAGTTTTTAACGTTTATATTTTACACATCAGAGTAGAGAGTAAGAGTTTAAAATTTTTACTTATTTATTTCAACTCGAGAGTTTCTATTGTTATCTGCTTCATACTCCTCATTAGCATCTTCTTGTAATAGCCTGACTAAATACCACATACACACCGAAGGTTCCTTGCCTTGTTGATTCTGTCACAGATCGTTTGATTTTGCGTTAAGAATTAATAATTGTATTGTTTGTAAGTTTGCTCTTGTAGCAATTTCTAATTGTTATAAGAAATTAAATGTAACAATATTATAGTTTGTAATATTACTTTACTAGTGTTATATTTGATACGAGTGGAGCAGGGTCTCCTTATAAATGTATGATTAATTATAATGTGAAGGGTAAAGCACTCGATTAACAAAAAGCTGCTTTTCGAGGAACGGTTACGATATACAACTGCAAATATATACGGATACAGATATTCAGGAGAGTTGGTAGTTAATTCTTTGTATCGACTTTAAATGTTGGTTCGTCAAACGACAAGTACATACGTTGGAGCTAACGTTATCGCGGCCATAGTTGGTTACGTGTAGTAGTGTACATATAGCGCGGTGTTATCTGCATTACATCGGCCTATTGTTTGACTGTATAATTCCCACGTGCTCCGCTCGTAGTAATGACCTCGCAGACGGACACACGCCACTGCTACCGCCAGCGATTCGGCAGAAAAACTATTGTTGCACGATTCTAAATTAATCGATGTTATTTTTCGACGAATGATGTTTCAATGCTTCTGTCGTGCAGCGCGACAACCTTACGAATGGTTTGCAATATTTTTTTCTCTTCGTGTTTAAGCCGTCGTCGTGTAGGGAATATCCTTACCCCAGATCCTTATCCAGACCCACTTTCCTGTAATCGCACTGTAAATATTAGTATTTAATATGATGAAATTAAATTATTTTTAAGTAGGTGCAAAAATCTTAAAATGTAAGTCAAACAACAGGAGAAGCTGCTATGTCTTCGAAATATCATTTAACGAGGTGCGCGTGCAATTCGACAGTCTGCTTCGGTAGTCGGTAACTGTGCGAACGCACGTTAGGCGCCCTAAGAGTGACATTGTACTTCCGTATAATCCATTTACGCTTGCGATCTTAATCAGACGCACCGATGCAAACATTTGATATTGACTGAATTGATTGAGTGAATCGATCATCGAATATCAAATTTAAAATAAGAACATGACAACCATTACCAAATATGATATTAATTTGTTTAATTTAGCAAGTGAAACATGTTGTTTGAAAGAGCATAAAATTCTTAGTGCTCAAAAGTGGTAGCACGTTACACGTAACTTATTGTGTTTATGTTCTGGATGACAACTAAAACGATAATAAACTCAGTGTGACTTATACCATCTTTTACCGTGTTCTCCTAAAATCTTTTTTTTTTTTTTATCGCAGTATTGGAAAGCTAGTTATGCACTTTCTTGAAGCATCGCTTGTGTGATGTCTCTGGTGTTTCTGATGTAGGCATGTGTGATGGCGAGGACCGTACACTATCATCTCAAGTTTGCTGTTTATTCACCTAAAATGCATATCCTTCGTAAGCACAATTTTCACCTAATTGGATCTTCGACACTATAAACAACACAGCCAGTAGGTGCTTAATTTGAATAAGGAATTCTAAATTGATTGACAGAACTATCGACACTCGATTTGAAACTAAGCGAGAGCCCGCGGAAGTCACCAGTCGGAAGTAAGTGCAGAGGTCAACGAAGCAAGGTCAGAGCCGGCCAAAATCTAGATAGAGGCGATACATGTCCCAAACCGTGGGAAACGAAGACAATGCCTTTTGTAACACCGGCCATAAATTCACTTACATAATTGTGGCAATTAAAAGTTTTACGTCGGATGACTCATTCAACATGCTGATTAGTCGATAATACGATAGCGTCCCGTGAGTCCCGTTGTTGTACTATTAAAACTATTTGACGAAAGTGGAAAATAAATCGAGATTAAATATTTGTTTTTTTTTTATGTTAATAGCCGACAAGCGAGCAGATGAGGCACCTGATGGTTAGTGATCACCGTCGCCCATGGACATGAGAAGAAAGTACTGACTCTCAAGACCCCTATACCAATACTAATATATATAATTATAATACGCGAAGCCCTACCACCAAACAAGTTGGCTTCTATCGCCTGTCACGACCCTGTTCTGCCGGCATGGGATTGGGGGAAAAACCTCAATGTTCGTGTAACCAATTGACAAGCTTTCCAAGTTCTGAAGTACACGTTAACCCGTCGCTCCTGGTTAGCATTACTAAATTTTGGGAGAGACCTTCAGGCCTCATAACAACTTCCGATGCTAAAGTTAACCACAAAACCTGCAACAATTACCAATAGCGGCTTCGAAGTTCTTGAATTGCAAGAAGGATAGATGGCCTAATATAGATTTCCAATAGGCTTTAAGTAAAGTAACAGTTTACTTTTTGTAGAATGATTTTCAAAAAAATCTACAATAACTGGTGTGAGTCAACATGTCGTCTGCGCCGATGTCGACCGTAATCTCCACCTCCCACAATAAACCACCGTATTTAAGGACACCGTCGACCGAGATGTCCTCGATACACCTCCATTGTCGACGGCGAGCATTATCGTATCTGACCCGATCGGATCTCGTGCCTGACAACTCGCGTCAAAATCAAATTAAAGAATTTTCAACTTTATCTCAAAGCACCAAAGCGGATGGAGCGTACGCTTCGAAGATGGCAGCAGTGATGTGTCAGAAGGATTTGTTTGAAACGTTAGAAATAAACGAGGCATTGATTGCGTTATGTAAGTTGACGGTTTTAAATTTAGTTTTCTGTCTGTCATTGTGTTGGTGTCGGGGTTTTTATTTTGTTACTGTGCTAAATTTTCTTGAGTCCTCTTATTTAATTTTTGACCGACTGCAATAATTGGGTGGTCGTTATTGTGAAGTTTTACTGTTCGTGGTTATGATGTCAAATTCAGAAATAAAAAAAAATACAAGTCCACTTAAAAGGTTGACAAGATGAACTCCGAGCTACATCACTTTACCGAGCTCAAAGCTATCACTCCTTTACCATTTTACCCGTCACAAAACACCGGCGGCGACCATCCTCACATAGACGTAATCCGCATCAGTCGACACACGTCGCGCCCCGGCGTCGCTCCAAATACGGAGTTAGACGACGGATAATATCATCCCGGTCTTTGTGCGACACGTACGCGCATCCTTCCTTTTGTCGTCGTCAGGAACGCTCGATACCGCTTGCCTCGTTGTAATTACGAGAATACGAGCAAACGAGTTCGTGAGGTTTTGTTTTGAGGCGTCATAAGCATTCGATGAATATGGTCACGAAAGATTATAGTTTTATTACGGAAATTTGAATACGGAAATGTTATCGCTGTTACCGGTAAGAGTATCATAACTGCATCTCATTTCTGGGTACAAAGCGATCTCTTGTAGTTGTGATGCGGTCCGCTGAATAACAAATTAATGACGTAAATCCTTCCTTTGGAGAATGTTGGGTTCTGCACCGACTAGTATAATCCTGACGATAATCCTTGTAGAGAATTTTATCCACCTCGCTAACTACCACCCTTCTTCTGGAGTCTTGGATGTTGGGGAGCAAGGTCCAAGACGTGTGCCTCGGCGGTGCAATCCGAGGCTGACGGTGATGACATCAGGTTGCCAGTCTGTCCGTTTGTCGATTATTAACATACAAAAATCTAGTAAATTACTTAGCAAAGTTTGGTTTGAGAAGGTATAATTTTTGTAATTCGATCAGGAATGTATAAAATTCTCAATTTTTGGAGAACATGCAATTGGGCCTTTAACTTTCACAAATGATAATATCTGTGGTTATTAAAAACAGTCACTTAAAATATAATTTACATTCAACTGCAAATAACTAACTAATAACTTTGTTGCAACAGTCATGTCACATTATAATATTTTTTTTATTTATTTATTAATTACAAGTAGACAATGTACATTAAGTTGCTCGTTGGTCCCACACTAGGATTCCCTGTGTAGATTGGAACGACCAATGCTTCCGTGACAATATAACTTGGTCCGTGTTGTAAGAAAAAAAGTAACATAAGATAATTAACAAATACTACATCATAAGTAATTGAAGATATATTGTTAATGTATTCTACATATTAAAAAAAAGTAAGAAAATAAAAAATAAAAAACCGGTTTGTTATCATTACAAAGCTGGTAGTGAATCATTGAATAGTGAATCAATATTAAGAATCGGTAAGTTCTTAAAGTCTCTGGTAAACAATGTGTTATTAGAAAAACGATACCTTATAGTTACAAAAAGCATTCTTATTCCTTTGAGCAAATAACCAATGTAATTGCGCACGAAGGAAACAGGGTAGAACAAGACATATAATTAAATAATTAACTCAATTAGGTACAATATATACACGTTTTATAAATACTGGGCAGGTAATTGTTGAACTGGATTAAAATATTATTGTTTTCAACTGGGAAAATAGTTAACCTACTCGTATGGTCCAGGTATTCTTAGTTTCTTGGTATCGTGAGATGAGTTAAAAATGGACCAGTGATAAAATTTGAACATCAATATATTCTACGTAATTGAATTATCTATGGGATAGGCTCGTCAGATCCACATAAACAGTTAGAGCTTCACAGACTATTGCGGCTTTCACAAAGTATGAATAAACGTATACATGTTTTTAAATTTACTCACAAAAGGACAAACAGCAAAGAATGTAACCTACCTTGCGTTAAATGTTAGCCTTGTTTGAATCTGATCATACACATATTTTAGTTAACTACCTTTGCTGCTTCCTTTGCCTTATATAACGTATAATCGTAATAAGAACTCATTCACAAAAAGAGCTGTTCTATAATTAAATGCCATCAGATCGTTCGGGATCTGTCCACTAGATTTTATTTCATTTCAATATGACGACATTTTCGTAATTTATTACGGTACCATGCGCGAGATCGTGAGATTGAGTACCGTGTTAGGTAGCAGTGTGGTCACGGCGAGTTTTATAAATAAAATAACCACTGTAGACACTATATATATTTAGAAATTGTTTTATTTGCGAAAAGATTCTCCAGACCTTACATTGGTTTAATCTTTTAAACTATTTTGTGGGATGAACACTCAGTTTGGTTTACAACAACTGTTTTGGAGTTCAGTGCCAAATAGCTATTTGAGGCTTCCTTTCCGAGAGGTGTTAGATGTTGCTGGATTTGCCTTTTTTGTTAATACTTTTATTTCATACAGTTCTGATGTGCTCTTCAAATTTATCATTAAGCTCCTAATATATAGTTAGAATATGGAAGTTCTCTACCGTCTAGGACAATAATTAATTCTTAAAATGGCATGAAATAACAAAATCAAATTATTAACACTATTTTTCAGTAGTTTTTCAAGGTTTTCTTGGTATTTTGCCAAATAACGTCTGCTTTTTTAAAGCATTCATTAATTGATTATTGACGACAGCTTTCATCTCAGTATCCATAGTATTAGGTATTGATCATAGATATATTGTACGTGGATAATGTAACTGTGCTATTAGTTCAACTTTTTGTTTAAATCTATTACACAAGGGCGTTACAGTATGCTGGGGGTTTCTTAAATTTTTTTTTGTATTTTCCACAGTGAGTAATGACACTTATTACGTGACAATGACGACAGTTTCTATCGAAATGTGTAACTCGCATTTCCATTTAATAACATATTTGTAACGGGGTATGATTACTTTTGTTGAGCGTCCTAAGGTTAGTTATGTAGAGCCGAGCTGTTCCTAGTATATCATTTGTTACGCAAAAGGTTGCATTTTAGTAGCTTCTTCTATTTTCATTATCGTGCTTATATCAATTTCTCCTTTTATTATCTGCTGTATATCGGTTATTTCGCTGTACTAAATGTTCTGTTGGTCAATAAGTAGGTTGAAAGCAAGTTAAATTTGTACCACTCTTGTACCATTTAGATGTGTTTCTGAAGTCAGACTAATATCAGTTTTATATGGCTGTAAATTTTTTTTTAATTCATTATTGGACGGTGTTAAACCATTGATATTCCATGCATATGTTACTCTAACGAAAATTGTAAGGGGCTGTCTACGCCCTAAGTATGTGAAATGGTGTTATAATTTTCAATAATATGAATTAAAATCAAACTTAGTGATAATGATATGTTAACGACGTGTAAGTACGCGCGATGATGATGTTAGCTAATTGAATGTTCAACTTCAATTCAATTAGATTAAATTTCAATCGAAGTGTCAACGACCGTAAATACCGATCGCAGAACTGTCGGCGCAGTACTTCGACTTTACTTTAACACTGACGCGTTCCCACTTAATCACTTTCATTATCGCTGCCATTGTAAGTCCTTTACATTTTTTGTTTTCACTTAATTTACACTTATCACTGAACACTGACGACCTCGCCGCCCTCCTCGCTCCTCGGCCTACAGTCTGCTGCCAGTGCTGAAAATATTAATAACTGCTCCCAATGTCACCAACATTTTGTACATATATCACAGCGCAGTGATCGTTCTGTTTCAATACTCGTTCGTTTCGTTTCGTAGCTGCACAATATGATCGCCTGATTCTGACGAGTTGCAGCTCAGTTCGGGAAGGTTGGCAGTGAATTTGTTAAGTTACAACTTTTGAGTAATCGCTGTTAAAAATTCATAAATATCTGCAGTTGTTGCATTAATATATCCTTCGTTCTCAGATGTTCGGTCACGTTACGAAATTTGACTTTGAACTTCATTGTGTACCTACCTACTACTAGCGACCGGCTCTGTTCTGTATTATCTATAATTATAATCATCAGACGACCACTTTAATTTAATGTTTTACTCCATTTGTTTGTGAATTTGAAACATATTTACGTTAATTAATAGTATTAAAATCATTGATCAATATTCACTAAATTTTAGACTTTAATCATGGCGGACATTTATTACCTTATTCTATTATAGAGATTATATATTATTATTCTATTATAGAGAACTTGTTTTTTAAGTTTCGTCTGTTATACCGCGAGGACAGATCCAGTTCCCGGGGTAAAATAAATGTTGATCCACTTAAATCATAAGTATGCCGTTTTTTAACTTAAACTATTTGATGATGTTTATGCGATACCGTAAGAGACAGACTGGAAAATATTAAATAAACGTTTAGGACTATGATACCAACAACACTGCCTACATACATTAAAATACTGGCTGACCTGGCAAACGTTTTTTTGCAATATAAATTATTAATTAAATATATCGCTAACTATAATAATTTTACTAAAAAACAATATCAATTCCTTAACGCAATAGAGTGTACAATATTTTTTGTTATCCCATCTTTATCCAACACAAACAAACTGGATGGTTTGCCCACTCGAGAGCATGCCACGTATAATTGTCCGTGTGAAAAATATGGTGTGATATGAATTAATTATAAATTTATTTGATAATAACACTGGAATACTAAAATGATAATTGTAAACGTCACTATCACGATTGATGCACAAACAATAACAATAATGGCCATAGTAAGAAAAGAGATCTCATCCCTACTCCGTGCTGTTTTCTGGGTCAGAAGTGACACCGGTAGACGCTATAATTGATCAAGTGATAATAAATCAGTTATCGATCTGGGTTGAAAATTATTGAACTAGTAATATCGCTATTAAAAAATAAGGGTTGATGTTAGAAAGGTGAAAATTTAGGATTGTGTGTACTTTTAATGCCACATCTTAAAAAAAAATTTTGTCCAAAAAATAAAAAATAAAAATTTGCGGTGGACCACTCTCATAACTTAGGGGTATAAAAATAGATAACAACCTATTCTCAGACCTACTGAATATACATATAAAATTTCGTCAAAATCGGTCAAGCCGTTTCGGAGGAGTATGGGAACTAAAACTGTGACACATGAATTTTATATATTAGATTTATAATGCTCACAAGACCTCGTTGCATTGTTATTTCTAGCACAGATGAACTTTTTTATTGTTCTTAAATATTTCTAAGGTTTTATTTTAATAAAATCGTCGTATTGGAAGCAGTAGGCACTCAGGTCGACATGCTTGAAATTAAGTAACGAAAAATGTCTCCATGGATAAGGTAATTGCAGACAACAATCCGACACAGATTGAGATAGAATCGTCGGGTTCACACCCGTGAGCCCTTTCGAAGTCGACGACACGATTTTATGTCGGTATAATATTCAATATATTCCAAACAAATGAAAAACTATTAAGAGACGCATATTTCTACATTATTTACATTCAATCCGTTTCATTGCTTAGAATTATTATAGTTACACAAAAGTTTAATGGATTTTTCATTAATTAAAAATAATTATACAACTTGTTTAATTTTACTTAAATCACTTTAAATGTTATTAGCTATTTAAAATGGCAATTTACGAGTTTATCTTTGTATAATTCAAGTTTAATATATAATCTATTCACAATAATTAAAAATGTCCTGATCTGATATAGCCATTGCCTTAAAAAATATTCTGGTATACTGCAACGATTTCTTATAAATGTTGTGTTTTATATGAAATTTGTTTTGTTTTCCGAGTTTTTAATAAAAAAAAAACAGTGTTGCCATACGACAGTACCATAAGTTAGGTACTCGTACCTCGTGCGTGTTCCTACACACCGCGAGATACCAACCCCACGGCCGCGTCGACCGACAAGTAACGCCGCGTCGCGAAGTACGAAGGCCTCCGCTAACGAGCGATATCAACGATCTATTCAAATAGCGCGTATAAATATTAATATCGAGTATTGAGCTGCATTACGTATTCACGAATTTGTTTAATGGAAACACTCGATTGTTGTCTTGTTTTTGTTGTAGGAATGTTCGATGCGATTCGCCTCGGGTCAAAGCACAGGGTGTACTGATTTTGAGTGTTTTGCAGTGTTTGGAAATAGTGCACGATATTGTTTGTGGTACATAAAGGTATTGTATTTATTCATTAGCGACAATATAAACCCATTGCAATTTTTTACATGAGACTGTATGAGTTTTTTATAAGGTAAAAAAATATAAACTTTCTTAACTATAAAACTTTTGGAAATGTTGGTTTAAGTTAGGGTTATACATGTTAAAGAGGTTTTGGGTGGGCAATGCAGATACCCAATTCCTCGGTCTTAGTGACCCACTGGCCAATACTATAATTGAATCTAACAAATATTTGAAGTATTCATAATTCTGATGTCGCACAAATAGTTTCCCTAAGTAGAAAAAAATGGGATTATTAGGTTGTTGATATTATTGATAATTACATATAAACCTAAACTTTTTATAGAATTCCATTAGTGCTATTATGTTTTCCTACGGTCACGGATCTTTGAGTAAACAACAATTTTATTACAATAATTCCGCAACAGATATGTGCGATTGAGAAATACTAGTGACGGAGCGCTCGAAATAGAGACGTTATAGGTGCCGCGTTGCGCAATACGATTTCGATAGATAGATACAGGTATTGTTCTACAAGTATTCCAGATAGCTTCGAGTGGTGACGTCAGCCGCGCGGGACGTGCGTGGGCGCACCGCGGCACCGCGCACCGGCCCGCTCACCTTGAACGTTACATTTAATACTCCGATCGATAAATGGAAAAAGTCGCGAGCGACTCGACTCGCGCCGCGTCCCGCATCGCACGTCGCCGTGCCTAAAGTCGCAGGAGGGGCCGCGGAGACGAAACGGAGCAGCCTGTATTACTACGCCTTACGAGTATTTGTTTTAGTAATGAACATTCCGACTTTTAAATAATAAAATTTATTCATAAGCCGGCACTTACCATATTCGAGTGTGCGAGCGGCCGTCCATATGTATGAGCGGTTAAGATATTCTTATTTATGGGTCTATGTCAAGGTCGCTCGCGGCGGTTAAGTGAGGCATCATCACTTTGCATAATATCAAATTATTTATTCGCTCCGCGCTAAAACTGTCTGGTGTGTGTTCAATTTGTAATTCAAATAAATTCTTGGCATTATTCTCATGTCATAATTGTAACGTGCAAGATTTTTTACTCATTTGAATAGGTGCGAAGCGCCGAGTGGCAACGATTAACATGGCACGGGCCCCAGCCACGAGCCACGGGGCGTCAGGTGCGGGTCAGTTAACATTGTCATTTTGGGACCACCGTAGTATTTCAGTGAGAAAAGTTTGTCCGCTAATTTCAAATGTAGTCGTCAAGTACTCAAGTTCAAGTATTGGCCAAACAGCTGTATCTGTGGTCGTAATGTGATACATGAGTATGCGTGGATTATTCCACCACGCTATCCCGCCACTTAGCTCCGCGCCGGTACTGTCGATGTAAAGCACCCATTACATTACCATGTTTAGATACACGGGCAGCGCCCTCAGTAGCGGCCACTACTAGGTAACAATATTATAACCGACAAATAGCTATAAGTTAATTTCGCAATTTAAAAACGCGTCCATAAACATGATATTTATGTCGAGTGCATCAGAGCGACGACGGCACCTGCAGCCGGTAACAAATAAAACTCTTAAAGTTATGTATTTTTATATAAAGATTATCTTAACTAGTAATGCACACGAAAGTGGTGTTTTATAGCGACCGTTACATACGTACTGGAGTCCGGTCGGAGGCCGGTCCTTGCGAGGTGATGTATCACGACTCAAATAAACCTAATGCTCAGTTTGACATATTCATTATGCTGAATTAGTTTACTGCGTGCTCTAACACGTTACTTTATACGCCGACACACATGCTCATATGAACTATTCGTCTCTGCAGATAATGTTCGACCGCATTGCGCAGAAATATGGTGTATTTTTGCTCATGACACCTGGGGGTTTGAGCCTTTCTCGTACGGTAAGGCGTATACAATTTGTGTGGAAGCCTGGCACTCGGACATACTCATTAATAGTGATAAGTGAGCTGATTCAAATCGATTAATTTAAATCGATACTCATATCCGCGCCGATTCATACGTTATTGAGCGAAACAGCAAACTTACGATACGGTTCAAGCATCAACAAATAGCTGTCACAACATTGTAAGTATGTTAAATTATTATAATTTATAATTTTTATAGAGTGTAATATTTTCAGAGTTACGTAGATGCAATGAATAAACGGAGCCCTTGTAGCATCACTAAATAATACATAATACTAAATTATATACAATAATAATAACATAACAATAATAATAACAATAGCAATAATAATAACAATAATAATAATAATAACAAAAATATTATACAATAATAATAAATAAAACAAAATACTTACCATTTACAATACGTAATAATAATTTACCCAATATCGATTTTAACATAAATTCACATACATGTCTAAGCCCAACCCAATACCCTTGTTTAAGTAGAAGTAATGATATAAAACTAAACTTAGGCGTAGTTATTGATCAGCACCTCAAGATGAAAGTATCCTTATAACTACGTATAATGCACTTGTAAAATCAGTACTCAGTTACTGCATTCCCGTACGGGGTGGTGCTGCTAAAAGAATCCTGATAACTTTAGAAAGGACTCAGAGAGCTCTGCTGAAGGTAGCATTTAACAAACCATTACGTTTCCACCGTTCACACCACATGATACCTACAACATACTGACTACACGCCAACTTTACATACTTAGTTGTTTAATGAAAACTTATCGAAAACTTTCATATTACAATAATTTATCTAACAAACGCCGAATTCCCACCACCTGTCAAATCCCCCGATGTATGACCAAATTCAAACAGAAACAATTCTCGTCCACGTCCTTTTCTCTGTATAACAAATTTAATAAAAAGCTAAATATCTACCACTTGACTAGGTTTAAAATTAAACGCTTAATTACAACACATTTGATAGACTTAAATTACCAGGAAACTGAAATATCTATTTCTCCTACCTCCATAATACTGACATCAATTATACATAAATAATGACAAAGACGTACACATACAAACATATCCATACACACACTCGAACACACACACACACACACTCACATATATGTGTATATGTACGCACATTCGATCATTCACAACTACTGAAAGTAATTATGTACTTATGTACCTTCTAAATTGTATTACTGTCTTTTGTCTTGGTGGATGAGCGGGGTACCTGTAACACAGGTCTTGAACCAAGTACAGGGCCCTTGCGCCTAGCGTATGTGAATGTGTTTATATCAATAAAATATATATATATATATATATATATATTTATTTATTTATTTTATCACTCGCGCGTCTGTCCGCCCGTCTGTCACAGCCTGCTATCTCTGAATTTGGTTGGAATATGTAGGGTAGAAGTTTAGTAATAAAATAAATTTTATTAGGTTACGTTAAATTTTGGTGAAATGCTGAGTTCATAATAAAGAGATTTATTTAGTTTCAGTCAGAAAACAATTTGATACTTTACCAATTAACGAGTTCACACTGTTGGTCCAAATCATCGGTAGGTACTACGGGTTAGTCACAAAATATTTTATTTTATTATCTAGTATAGCAATATCAGGCAACATAATCTTCGTAGGACTACAGACACTAGGATATCCGGCGTTGATTGAACTTGGTAACATAAGCATTTTCTGCCAAGTAGATTTGAAAACATAATCTATGTATATCAAATTCTTGTACTCGGTACCTAATCTATATCACTTCTTATACTACCAACGATCAACTAGGTGTTTGCGGTGCAATTGTTCTCGCGACTATCTTTAATGATTAAGGTTTGTATTAAAATTAATTATTTAATTACGAAATTATATTAAAGTACTGAACAACACCACGCAACGTTAGTAACTATACGTGGGAGAACTCGCAGAACGAAACACATAACCCCATTATCGGCTGCCAATGTTACATAAACACGCAAAAACAGCCTTCACACCTCCTCATAGCCGAACAGCTGATTTTGCTAGCTCGCCTTATTAAAACTGATCTTATGTTAAACTATATCAACAAACGGCCAAAATAATCCATTAATTTGAATGTTTACTCTTCTTTTTAACTATTACTTGTGACCGCTTCCACTAGCACCTTTGAAGGCATTTAATACAGTTTTTAATTACAAAATAAATTGTATCAAAAATTATGTGATATTTGTTGTATACATTTGAAGTACTGCGAAACGCTTAACTTTAACGGAGATCTCTTGCCAATACTAAGCAGTCATCGATTCCATTTTTCTACAGCAAAACGGTAAGCTATGACTCGTGCAATTTATTTCTTTTTTACTCGACTGTTATAGACCTTCGAACAATGTCAAAGTGTCATTGTTTATTGAGTAATCCCACCGTTCAAATCTATTTAAAATGATTTATGATTCGATGCCGTGGTCTAATTAGCGTGTTTCACACACATGAATAACAGATGTAATAGAAACGCTTCACAAACGTAATGAAATAACTTTAGAACTTATTTTTCCCTCAAATTAACATATACCATTATTTCAACCAATATTTTCTGTATATTCATTTTTTAAATAACTTGTGTGGTATAACTAGAGATCTTACTAGATTGAAGAAAACCATCATAAGATTGTTTTTCCACAATCACACGTAACTGTGTTGTATAAATATACTGTCAGGTATTTTTCATATTTGAACATCTCAACACGCCTTCCAAGTAGATTGTAACGAAATAGAAAATCCACGATGACATAATTGTGTTTGCTTAAAATAATAAATATGAGAATTAAAATACATACGACAGGTCATTGGCCGCATGATGATACTATTGAAATATGAATAATAATATTAATAGTATTATACATAACACTCACTTATCCACTTAAATAATTAGAAACGTTACGTGGAAAGTGCCGGATTCCGGTCTACAACGGACAGACTGACGAAAGACTGATGGTCTAAATACAAGAGGTGTAGTCTCCGACTGTTAAGGCTCACTTGAACGTAAACACCGTGAGACTAAGGGCATTTTCAAGGGCGATAATGAAATGGTTAAGAATAGTAAGTTAGAATAAGTAGTAAGTAAGTAATAAAGGACTGGAATAACTTGCCCGCGTCGGTGTTCCCGCCTTCTTACAATGTAGGAGTCTTCAAGAGATTGGATAGGCTCTCATAAGTTAGTGCGTTCAACATCTTAGACTTCATCAGCACTTTCCATTAGGTGGGATTGTTGTCAAGCATTAACTTATTCTAAGTAAAAGAAAAGTAGTAGGTACGCCAAACATCAATAATGTCATCTTGAATCTATTAAATTCATTCATGTAACTGCTCCATTTAATACCAAATTTGATCCATAATCCGAACTAAAGTTGCTACCTCAATACCAAACGAAAAAATTTATAACGTCGAATTTAGCGGCGCCACTGGCAATTATATCGGAATGTTTAATTAAAATGCACTTCATAAGAGCAGTATTAATTAAATATTTATGCGCAGTAGGTATTCGAAATAATTAAAACATTGGCCGCAGATCTGAGCTACGTGTAAATAGATTTTTAAAAACGTTTTCCCAGGTGTGTCTTTATGTTCTACGATACCACGCGATGACGTTTATTAACTGTAATGTTGTCGATATAAGTTGTCGACCGATCGAAAATAATAGTTGTTTTCTACTAGAAGGTCCATTGTACACACGAGGAGCATAATTTTCATCTAGATTATCTTGACCTAATTAAACTTTATCTAATTAAAGCTTTGCTCCTAAGAAAAGTCAAAAGCGGAAATGTGGATGAATCTCCGCACTACATCGTAGATAGCATAAATAATAATCGGTAAGCTTTTTCTTAAATTTCAATTATCCATCTATCATTATTCGATTCACCTAAATCGATTATATAATTAAATCTTTGTTTGTTAACTCGAAGGCAATCCGCCGGTCACATTAACGTGTCTGTAGTGTCGTGGTCGTCGCCGTGTCGTCGCCGGTAAAGCACAAATGTTCAGCTCAAAGTGATTTTTTGTGCCGCCTCGGAGGCTGTTTGTCCACAGCGATAGCCGTAGCTGGACATTTTAGGTTTATCGGTGTATCGGCGCATAAAGATGCGTTTTCATTCGAGTCCCGGGTTGTGTAATTACGCCGCGTATCGCCGCCATGTTGTTTCATAACATCGAAGTGTTTACGGCATAGACACAGACGAGCGGCATGAACGCACTGTCCACATTAATCCGGTTATGTGATTGTGTGTGCGACCGGATGGCTGACCTACAACTGATTTTTTGCACGTTGTACCGTTTATATTTCATTAAATTTATTTATGATCACGTATATTTACAACGAATAGTGCGTAAGGCTTTTAATTTTACGTATGATTAAGCTACATTCACTCATAGTAAGTGCGCTAAAAGTAATAATGAAAAACTTACTCGTGTTTCTTAAAGTACATACGAAAAGGGAGAGCGATATAGGATAGTATGTAGGTAGCGTAAATATCGCACTGAAATTCTACCATAGGCAATAATTTAAAGACAAATTATTTCAGTGTTTCCAGCGAGAATCACGTCGTACCTCAGTGAGACGCCGCGCTCCGGCCGCTCGTGTGGGCCCACATCGGATACCGTTGCATCTAGTGCGTAGGATCATCGAGTCGATAGCGTACTATTTATTGGTCGCATTCAGTGTAACGACACACTCGTAGATACAAAAATTGTGAAATTCCCCGCTCGGGCTTCGCCGCACGGCACCGGTGTAATGGCCCGCGACTGGTTTAGGTAACGTATCGAGTTTTTATCTTGTCGCCGATTTTTTGTATCTGTTTCTTATTTTTTATGTGTTTAAGTAAATGGTTATGGTGGTTCGGTAAGAGCTACTCGACCCGAGGTCGCCGGTTCGTTGGCACGACTGAGACTTTGGCAGGAAGGTGTGTGTCCGTAGACGACGTTTTTACTTTTGAAGTTTTAGGAATCGGAATAGATGCACTGATTTATAAATAAAGTAAACTTGTGTCGTCACCACAGTAATAATTAGCTTTTAAAAATCAGTTCTGTTCGGCCCATACGCGAGTATCAAATCTGTTACAAGTTCATCGATGATGACATTAGTAAATTTTTGATAAACAAATTCCTTAAGAACGTCTCCAGGACAAGTTGCAAATTTAAACAAACAATCTCATTCGTCAAAAGTAAAAAATATCTGTCTTATGATTATTTTTTATATCGTGTCCTAGCAAATGAGCAGATCACCTTTGGTAAGCAGCCATCGTTGCTCTCGAACCAGAGGCTTTGCTAATGCGTCATCTGACATATCGGCCACGCCGAAACCGATGAAGTGTCCACACGCACGTGGTAATACCGAAAGTGGATGATCATTTTAGTTTACATGTACTCGCAAGTTCATCACAGGATGTGTCACGTCCACCTCTTTCTGGACGAACGTTTTAAAATCCATCAATTAAAAACAATGTTGAGTACACAAGTAAAGCGTACGATATTTTAATACAATAATCCACCTCACCAGCTAATATCACAGCTGTTTGTTTAAATTGTGTTAAAAATTATACAAAGCGATGCAATAAAACGTAACATTTCTTAGTACAAAAAGAAGTGTAGTTCATAACAATATAACGGAAACTTGTCCGTTTTTGCAAACTGCGTGCTGTACATATCAGCTACGCGACCTGTTTTGCAAAAATCGTTTCTTTTTTAATAAAATGTTGTGTGGCTGTTAGTTGGCTATAATTTAATATTAACTCGAGAAACGATGAGTCAATCGACGTTTTGGCTATGTCAAGTGACCCAACCCTTACGACATTGAACCGACAGAGTCCCGTAAGAAGGATTCTTCGCTTTAACAGATTATCTGTAGTTAGTTCCTTCACGGAATTAAAGTAGCATAAAACCCATGATGATGGCGAAGTTCTTAGCAAGTTAAAATATCTTTTACTGAATAAAATTTTGACTTTTTAGATGCATACGATAAATACTCAATTTTACTTGGTGACTTCTGTGAAACTCAATGTGCCTACGTGTTAATTTTATGAAATGAAAGAAGAATAGGGGCACGCTAATCATTTGGCGTTAAATAAATTTGTCTATGTTAGGTACTATTATAAATTCCTATTTCCGGGATTCATATAGTTTTGTGACTGAATAAAAATAAGGCCGCTACAGATTAATAACAAATGTATATCGCTCTTCATCGATTTCACACTGCTTTCGGGAGTTTCTTATTAAATATTCAATAGTTGGCTACGAGTATGGATAACATGTTAGTGTGACATTGTCGGTCATTACGAAGGTAAACAATTCTTCCGGTTGTACCGTGGTTTATCAGTGTAAAAAATATTCAATCTCGATGGTATCTCCCGTCCCGCAGCACTGCGCCTGCGCTTGCGCCGGCCGGCCGTGAGCGAGACGCTAAACAACTATTAATCAACTATTTTAATCTGTACACACTGAAGGTAGCTAACCGCGACGCGACCGACTCTTGACGTTTCCGTCTGACGACACGCGGTCCCTGCAGCTTGCCAGTTCGGAAATTGTAAACTAATTTCATTATTAGTATCGGAAGTATTTATTTGAAACAACTAAATTTAATTCGAGACTGCCAATATCATAAATTCATCAATATCGTATTCCATAGCCATACGCACGAAACCTGCAACAATTTAACGTTCTGATTATCAACCTAAATGATTTTTGCAACGGATGAAACCGGTTGGTAAATAAAAGCTGTTATTTAATTAAAATAAATTTAAGATAGTATTTTCTTAATAAATCTTGTGAACTCTAAAAATACTACAAATGAGTTTCAACAAAGTATAGGTATATATTATAATTCTTAATTTTCATAATTATGATTATATCAAATGAAACTGTTTTTAATTACCCGTTTTTGTGTCTGTATTTCATCATTACGATAACATCATACTCGCTTTTGTATGAATATTTATCATGATTAATATTATTTACCTTTTCGTATTCGTACGTGTAAACAAGCTATTCTTAGTACAGGGGCTTTTGTTGCGTTGGGCCAACATCACAATGTTCCGGGAGAAGTTCATCCAGGTGTTAACTTCGTAGGCTTCGTTACTTTGTGGATATGAATCTGCAGGAGGAGTCACGTCTCCTAATTCAGACTTTATTTTATGCATTGAATAATGCCTATATATAAAGCTACTCGTATCTTACTACGCAAGTCAAAACCATACTGCAAGTACTGTCCGTGTTCAGCTGAACGGTACCAAATAATAAAAAAAGGGAGCTGATGTCACTACCTCGTTATTCAGCAGAGTGTACCAGACAAGAAGGTATATTTGGACTCAGGATGCAAGGAGCCAAAATTCATAAACAAAATATAAAATCCACTTCTTAAAAGATACAGACTTAAAGGCGATATTGTTCTTACACATATTATTATAACACTTAGAACGGAACCAGCAGCGCTCGCGGCACCATCGGTCAAACGCGACGTGTAGCGTAAAGCCGCTGGTTTTTGTTTGACGGCGCCAGCTCGCTACTACGAAACCATCGATATCTGCTAATTATACTGGTAGACACGTTTGACCCCCTATATCTGAACGGATATATTTAATTAAATACAAAGTTATATCTTTTTATCTTACCCATGTTAGCTAAGTAAATCGTAAAACTATGCGTCTTACCCATCGGAAGTTAAGAAGCAACCTACATAATGTGTTATTATACGGTTACTACTCCACTGTAGTAATAAATAAGACAAACCGTGCATTACTACTTCTGAAGACGGATCATGTGAGAATGGACAACGAGTTCATTTGATTTTATATTGTAGCCAAGGACGACTATAGCCGCTATTTTAACCAATCTCAAATAAAGTCAGTCACGGATATAATGCTACTTCTGGAGAGCCGCACTAAGACACATGGGTCAATCGTAAGTATAATATAGCCGAAGAAAAAGTCGCTAGTTCAAACAACTTCCGCCTATGTAGGTTCTTCCTAAACACGTATATGACACGCAATTCTCCAACTATACTACCGGTGTATTTAAATTTATTTCTTTGCTTCTAGGGTATTGGCGAAATTGCGGATGACGAACGACTATACAGAGAGACATGCGAATGCAAACATATAAAAATTCCACTTCGTCATCGAATGGAACTCCGACACTAACAGAGGCATTCGTAATGTCAAACTTACGAAACGTTTAAAACAAATAAGGCATTGAAGTATTTTTACTATTTGGTTCAACAATATTTATATATTAATTATAATTAACAATTCCATTGATCTCCCGCGACTGCTGAGCCTGTTTTTGAATAATCGCTGAAAATCGTGTCTTCGCTTATTTCATTGTGATGGTTCCCGGATTTGTCCTTAACAAAATTAATGTATTCAAATACAACTTTAATTAAACTTATCTAACTAGGCAGAGAGACGTGTCGGAGTCATTCGTTTGACATTTTTTACCTTGTCTTAATTATGGTAAACAGGTAGAGGTTTTATTGTAATATGTAGAAGCACTCGGTCCCTGGTTCATCGGTGTGGATAAATCGGAGAATTGTTTTATATATATTATTATATCATGGCTTTATATCGATCTATTTTCTTATCACGGCAGCAGACTTAACTAATCGGTTCTAACGGTAGGTACCGACGGTCCGTCCACAATACCAAGGTAACCTTCGTGTCATGACCACCTGATGAAGCGTGGCGTCGAGTACCTTAAATTGAACGTCACAAAGGCGGTGGTACGAAGTGGTCTCCCTATGGAGCTGTTCTTTCATAACGTTATCCTCCAAATGAAAACAACCGTCAAATATTTTAATGAGTTTCGGTTAAAAAATTGGAGAGCCAGAGGAAGTAGGCTCACGGTTTCGCTCTGCAACCCTTGACGCTACGGAAATCTGCAGGCGGCGACCATCAGCTCGCTGCAGCTGGTCGTTTGGCAGCTGTTAAAATAATTAACTGCATTTGACATTGCACGTTAGCTGCAACTTAGTTGCTTATATGACCTTTTGCCATCTCGTTAATTATAATGCGGTCGTCGAAGCAACCTTATACATTAGAGCACCCCCACACCGACACTATACCCAATGAACGTTTTATTTGATGATATTGACGGTACTCACTGGTACAAATGTGTTTTACAGTCCTTATAAGGTTGAGTAAGCAAATTCTCATGGAAATTACATAAATTGCGCCTTTCAACGTATAACACATTTTTGTACTTTTGTAAGATTTCTAATTCACAGAACGAGAAAAACACAGTGCTATTTCAAACCGTAAGGTATTTCTTCTTAAGCGAAGCAAGGGCTGTTTGCTACTTAGTACTCATGAATGAAGGTTGCATATTATATCAAAGTTTAGATACCTACATGAAAAAGCATAATTTATTTTAGTTAGACAACAATTTCGGATTCTACCTATTTATCAGTCTTTTGTAATCCACTGCTAGACAGCAGAATGTAGGTTTAGGAATCCAACGTTTTCCCGCTGTTCTTTTCCAGTCATCATTCTACCTGGCCGGGGGGCGATATATGCTCCTTTTACCAAAACGAGAATGCCATTCAAAGAATTTTCTTTCCCATCGTTTTATTAATCCCACGAACGATGTTGTCTGCACATTGTCACCTTAACTGAGTAATATTCAAAGATTTATGTCTGTATGTTTGATCATCTACGAATTCCAACGGTACCATATACGGTATCTTCCAGCCATATACATATGTACATAACATGGCTCTGTTCGTGGTGTGCCAACTGACACTGACCCTTCTGATGAGGCGACAGTCGGAGTTGAATACTCTATAGATAGAATATAGATCACATAATAAGTATGTTATTATTAATTTTGGAACCAACGATTAAAATGATCAGATTTTTTTTTCTTAACTATAAATTCCTTTAATAATGTACATATTACCTATACTAAAGTCCTGTCATCATGCAAGTCTTTGGATAACTCCATTATATCGATCACTTCAGCAGTATTTTATGCTTTCTGAATGTAGATTGCATGGACGAATGATTTGTCCGCGTCAAAAGTACGCCGATAGATACAATAAAATTATCTCTAGGTTTTTACTATCCTTCGGTTATAAACACAAACACTACACATATAACAAGGTGATCGTGCTGCAAAATGTCCCATCGGTGGTTCTCGTCCTGTCGATATTTCATAAAAACCACGGGGTCCCGGTCACCAGCGACACCGGTGGCCGGTCGCGGCCGTATATGGCGGAGGGTGACGTCTATCTGTTATTCATCGGTTATTTATGGGCACGGTTTTCGCAACAGTTTCCCAGCCGAGCCGCCAGCGGTCCGGAACGTGCAAAAACCGCCATCGCATCACGGTCAAATGAAGATGTGTAATTAGTTGTTATTGCAGTCGATCGGAGGTTTTTGCAGCCGTATACGGTCGTCGAGCCAACGGCCCGATGCGATGGTTGGACATCGAAATAATAACACGACGTGAACTCGACTCCGGTGAAACGGGCGATGCTATCGTAGCGCCATTTTTTTACTGTATTGTGTTTGAACTTAAGCAGAAAACAAATTATCTTAGTGGAACTACTACCGAACAAAGGATTATTTTTTAAACGTGACGTCTAACTACTACACTATAAGTGTCATCTTGGTTATATTCTATACCGAACAGGACAAGTAAATGAAATTATTTGTTCAATCATTTGTATCGCGCTCCTTAATTGTGTCACGAATTCATTACCTATCGTGAACAAAAACACCTGGTCCAAAGCTTTATGCTTCCTATAATTAATGAAAATCAACTTCAATGTTTATTTAATAACTTTTATCGTTTCTTTGTGTTGTCGTCAACTTTCATAATCGAATCATTGAGTTAGTTTTCCGTTCTCCGTCCTTTTGAATATCCAGAATACATAATAAGGTATGTTTTAAAATTTTGTTGATCCTTATAAGCGATACCTCCGTTCTTCAAACTCTATAAATTACTGTTTTCTCCTTCACTGTTGTGGTTTTTACGTTAAGAACGACACGAGAAAATTATACTCGAGTATAGGTCACGCTCACCTTTTGCACAGCTTACATATTAATTCCTCTTCTTTTGTATAATTGTCTGTATAATTGTATCTTTCTTATACAAATTTATAATTTTATATTTTTCTAAACATTGTAACTATATAAAGTATTTATATAAACAATCAATATATTCCTTTCTTAATTTCCTTCGACATCTTCAAACCTATTCACAATTCTCTGCATATTCTAAACGTTGACTGTCAAAGTTCACTATTTAACAGTAGGTATATCCACCTATTGTACTGTCTTTGCAGAGGCAATAAATAAATTAATATAATTGGTGTGCGGTGATGACGTATATTTGAGAATTTTCTATGGATATTATCGACAAAGTGTTTATGGTTTCCCTTTTCATCACATCCCCAAGCTTAACTGACAGAGGCATTGTCAAACGGAAGGTTCTATCGCAACCGGCCATATCAATAAGGAACATTAAAGATAAGTGTTCCAGGATCTTGGGTGTTTGTTTGTGTGCTATAGTACCTACGTGAGCAATAATAATTTTAAAAGACGGGAGTATTCGTACGATTCACTCCGGTCGGTTCCAGCTTCACACCGGAGCGTAAGGTAAAGGTAAAGGTGAAGGAGTCGCATTGACGTGCCGCTCGCTAGTTTACCACATCCGATAAAATTTTCTGTTAAGCTAACGCCTGGTGACAATAATCTACTCAATCAGAATATATATAATTATAATTTATTTATTGATTATAAATTATTTTATATAATATGTGTAATAGTGTATATATTTGTGTTTGGTATATATTATTATTTATGTATGGAAGAACATTGTTGTTGTTGTTTTGCATACTTGGTTTACTATAATTAATTTGTATGTACAAAATAAAGAAATAAAATTTGGAAAGTAAAAAAAAGCTTTGTTTTAACAAAGCAATGCAATTTATTGCTACATAGATTTAAGCTTTATTTTGGCTCGCAGCTGTAGTTACTTGACGAGCGTGAAATACCAGCCTGCCACCGGCTACCACCGCTGGCTGCCACGCGGTACTCGCTGTCTGGGACTTCTTCGAACATCGCTAGGAAATGCTGCAAGTAACATAAATCTACTTATAACAATGATGAGCGCTTTGAGGACAATGAATATTCACATCCTAATGTTAAAATGGCTTGTTTGAAGTTGAACTTAAAATATAACAAATGCTATATTTGATGACTACTACTACACGGGCGAAGTAACTTTGAGTATTTTAAAATTCAATCAAAATTCCGATTAGAAAATGTTCAAGAAATGTTCATTCTAGAAATAATATTTATTCGATGTTGGTTTTTACAAACATTTTTCGAAAAATAAAATAATTAATTCGAGTTTCCCTGTTCTGTAGATTCTATAATCCAGGTGGATTCTGTTAAGGATCTAACTACTCGTATGTAAGTAAATTCTACAGATTTTGAACAATTCCTTTTTAATATAACTGGTGTGTAGTTAATCAAAGGGTGTATGAACAAAAACAATGTTCACTAAAAATATACCTAGTGACTGCCAATAAAAATTTGAAGGGAAAGAGATAGCACGTAATATCATAAAAACCCATCACATTCACCGCTCGCAGGTCGTTAAAGGAGCTTGAATTCGGTAAAAAAAGAAGTTTTGCTTTGCGTCACGTTCGTATTTTATCACAAAATCCCATTTTCCCGCAACGGCCGATAAATTACTCGCACTGCGCCCGCGCACCCACCGAGACGCGTTAATGGCTCCGCAAAAAACATCAAAACGGGGAACAATTATTTTGTACGACGTATAGTTCACACGAAAATTGCCTCTAATTAAAGATAACTCTGGCGGACGCGGTCGACTTTTTCACCGTTTTATGTGTTTGTCAAAATTAATGCCACGGCAAGCGCGGCTCACTGCACCGGAACTACGTCAGGTACAAGTTTTGAAATACAATGTCAAAATAAAACATATTATCACCGTCTTATATATGTAGCAGTTCTAAAATAATATATTTACATGTGTATATTTCATATTATACTAAATTTCAAATCGTTATATGAAGTCCTTCCAACAACTGACTTCTCGTCCACATCAATATATTAATGCTTGCCAAATTTTTGGTTTAAAGTACAGCCTGCCATGCGAAAAAGTCCAACCTCGGTTGAAACATTGGCTGCAGCCGGTTAGCTATTTGTCTACCTTTCGTTGTCATATAATCATATTATATATATTTGTTATCGTGAGGTACCCATGCATATTGTGAGTGCAACTACAAGACTTGAATGATAGGTTCAGTTCGGAGCCCGATGTAGGCTGGTATACCGATATCTGCTACCGAGTCTCAATTACATTCAAAATTACTTTTGTTCTTTACAGTAATATCATGTTTGAGCTTCTTAAGTTTACATATTAACCTAATTCGTAATTATTACAAACCATGTTTAGTAAAATTTTAGTATGATTCTCAAAAGTCATTGTTTACACTTAATGGTTTCGATATATAATATGACTATAACATACTGTATGATATGATAAATTTTAGTTAATGTAACAAAATTCAGTTATAGTCACCTTCTGTGATGGCGTAATTATAATACTACTCATAACAGTAATTAATTATGCTCAAAAGCCATAGCGAAGGCGATAGCGACTGCGGTCATTCACAAAAAACTTTAACGCAGTCAGATTTCGCAATGAAAAAGTGAGAAGATAATTACATGTCATGAGATACCTACGTCATGGCAGTAAATTTTTATAATATTCTTCTAAACTTCTGATTTATGCACTGATATGAAAACAGGAAACGCGGGTGTGTGGCGTGCAGCGGGTTATCGAAACAGCCGCTGTCACTGCTGAGCTTTACTTTCATTGTTGAAAATGGTTTTATTCCAAAGTTTATTTTAATATCAACAATATATTAACCTGGCATCGTTATGCAAATATCGTATATGCAAAATATTTTACGTAATCTTTGATTGCTTATTAAAATACATATAAGTGAATAATTGAATGTACTTATTTCATTTAATAATTCATTTCGACATAAAAATATAAAAGTCCTCGTAAAATCAGCCGTTAATCCATGTGCGAGTAAGGCTCAATACATATCTAACTAGAATAAAGTTCATAGATTGAACCCGAGCCGCACAATGTGAAAAGCACAATTCCAAAAATTTAATATTTTTTCTTATCATTGTCACTGTCAGAACGATCAGGCGACGAGTTCACTCACGGTGTGAACGCGTGACGTCGCCCGCGCCCGGTCGCCGCACCACGCGGCAACGCGTCGGAACCGAACACTGAATTATATATATATCGATACGTACATATGAGTAACTAACGAATACCCGTAAAGCCCGAATATAAATTCCCGGGCCGTCTTGTTCATTTCCTTTCTTCTTATGGATTCAGTAAGAGGCTTATAAAATTTTAGGTTCATTATATAGGGACGGTGGTGACGTGGAATCTAAGGCGTTAAAAAATAAAATCGTCAGATGAGTCTCAGTCAAAGCGTCTGAAGGATGAAATTTACATGAAATACACATATTTACATAAATTTATAAAGCTATTATGCTATTATTATTATGTTTCCATACACAAAGTGCGGTTACATTTATATTAGTGTAATATTTAAAAGATATGGTAACAGCGCCTCCGACTACATTTAATAGGATACGTAGCGCGGGAGCGCGCGCATTGCCCGTCGCCGCCGGCCGTATCGCGGAGCCGGCGCTGGCCGCGGCTGTACTTGCAGGAGTCCATCGATAAATTGTTTTATACTAAATGCATGCTGTATTATTGAATCCAAACTAGTGTGTTGTGATAGATAAACCACAGCGTGAAACAAAGCAACGTTTTATGACAGTCGATCCTAATAGAACGAAATGCGTCAATGTAAAGACAGGTTAAGTTTGTTTTATCGGATCCTTTGTTTTATTTAACGTTTGTCGATCTCGCCAATAAAACATTTAAGACATTAAACAACAGACAAATAAACATTTATGTTTGAAACGACCTCGGTAATGAATTAATAATCACTAGCGTACGCTCACATCGGTCATTTATGGTGATATTTTATCTACTACTAATAAAATACGAACGAGATCCATCCGTAAATATAATCGTAATTACACAATACCTATCGAGTTCGTTGCAAAAATGTAATCGTAAACATATTTGTTGTCACGAATCGTATGTGACATCTGTGCGTGCGCACCGCGCGGCCCTAAGTGATGCACCGACCGCGCGGGTCCGAGCGGGTCCGAGCGGCCGGACGTGACGCCGCGCCGCCGGCGGTGTCCACACCGTCTCGTTTTCCCCGGACAGCGTCATTAACAACTCCATCCATCATAGTTTGCGTCGACGGACGACAAACGCTACAGTAATTTGGCGGTTTACAATTATTAATTATAATAATTAGGTACATCTACTTGTCGTCGGAGGAACGTCTCGGAGTACGTCGATTTTGAACTCGACGAGTCGGTCTCCGTAGCGATTGCGACATATTGGGTTTATCAACTTTGTCTTTGTACATTTACGAGCATGTTTTCATGTGGATGTTCAATTGTTATTACAATTTACAAGTGAGGATGTGAAATACAGTTTCTAAATAAAACGTTCACGCACGCTCCGATACAAGAAAACTCAAAATATCCTGATCCGAACGAAATACTATTGATAACTGAAGCAGTGTCACGTATACTTACCTACGTTTCAGGCTTCCGCAATATTGGGAAGAAATTCTTATCGCGTTAGCTCGTCGACGGACTGTGGAGAAACTCGCAATAGATCGCTAGGATGGATTCAGTTTTCGATTAGCATTAGACAGCAACCTGTGAGGATATGTTTCATCTAACAGACAACAATAGTGACCACGTGACGCCGGGACGACAGTGGGTACTCTCGGGTATTCTAATTCGTAATTAATTGAATATTAATTTAATTTTCCTTATTATTATGTGAAATATTGCCGTAATAACAATATATTTAGAAGGATATAAATCTTATTAAATTACTGACTTTTAAACTTTTTGCTTGAACTTATTCTTGTTAATGTTTATTGTGAGTTAATTTATATAATCCGGTCGCTGAGCTAAATATTGAACAACAAATATTATGCATATTACTTAAAATAAATAATTCCATTTACATAAAATAAATACATAACGCATCGTCAAACAATGTCAATTTTATTCACAGCAGCACTTTGAACAGAATTGTTTCGTCGTTCGATATTAACATCATAAAGTAATTAATATTAAAGTCATATAATCATCTTTGGGTAACTTATCTGATAATATTCTTCATAAAAAATAATGGCAATAAATATGGAAAAAAGTAAATCGAAAGTGATATAAAACCATATAGTAACTCTTGCGTCTTACGTTCGACCTAAACACTTCGTCGAATAGGGCTACATTTAGACCAAAAACAGCCTTCGCCGCGCCGACCCGACCGGCTGGTGAGTCAACATCACCATCCTATAAACATTTTTTAATACTAGCCATCATTGAACACGTCCATATTTACTTGACGTATGTATACACGCGATCCGCGGTCAGTGGTCACCGCAAATAAAGGCTCGCAAGGAGCCGAGCGAAGCAAGTAACACGGAACGCAAACACTCCAGGGCCACCGGTGCTACCGGCTCGCGAAGGACGTCGGACCCACAAGGACTCTCTGAATGGCCTTCTCATCGAGGATTAATTTTGAAAATGATAAGACGGTATGGCGATCGAACGTTTAGCCGACCTCGCGTTAAGTGCATCATCTGTAACCAGCCTTGACCGACATCGCTTAGATATTATATCCATAGTTCTGATCAACATTCGGTCACTTATAACGACAGGTGCCTCTCGGGTACATTCACTACTTACATATTCTTCACACGAGTTCCGTAACTAACGAAAATGAGCTTCCACCAGATAGCAGAGAGGTGTTCGGAGTAAGAATAAATCGTAGATAGCGTTACGATCTATGCAAGCTTCCCGTCGCCACAAGTCAGAGCACTTGTGCCGTAACACCCGAGACCTCGAATGATAAACACATCGGTAAAAAGTAAAATCTACTGTCGGTTGTAGCGCCGACAACATTCAATTATGCGCCTTTAACACGTATAAACCGCCAAATTAACATGTCATGAATAATATTTAGCTTTTTCTCAATTATGATAATATGACTGTAATGCTCGGAGGTGCCCTAGAATTAACGGGGGGCAAAAACCTCGTACGGATCTTTAGCAAAAATTTACATACATTACAATACTAATTCGTACTCGTGAGAGACCCACAAAGAAAAAATATTACACCCGGAAAGAGCGGCGCGTGCGCAGTCCACCGGTACCGACTCTTATGATTGGTGGAATGAAAAATTTACTATTTAACGCTACGACATATTGCAACAGAACCAAACTGTGTCCGCTGGGTACATTAACTAAAACATATATTATGTTCATCACACATAAAGTTCAATGCTATTAAATGCAAAACTTAGCTATAAAGTTTTTTGAAATAGAACCGGTAAAGAAGCGCTACAATTAAATACGGTGTGGTGTTAATTGCGTTTCTGGGGTTCATCAAGAAACCGATAGCAATATTTACCGATAATTATGCCAATTAATAGTTTTTTACATTGGTTGATTGATTGATCTCAGTCTGTTGTGTATTAAAAATTGCGGAGATGTTGCCGGACTCACTAACTCGCTACGTTTTACGACGTTAAATTGCAGGCGAATGTCTCCATTCGAAATATGAAGTTTTTATTATGGTATTCATAAAATATTCTTTAAGTTGAATATTACCGTGGCTTTATTAACATAACTATGTCGTCAAATATCTCCAAATATGTTTCTCTTTTTATTTACAAATAATACAGCTAAGACTTTCCTTAGGAAGTTCACAGACATTGAGTACTCAGGAAGATATAAAAATTAAATATAATCTAAAATTATTAAACGAGAATTATATAAACGCTTCGTAACGATTGTATAAGTTATTAATTACGTAAGTGATTTTAATTATCTCTCTGTTTATATTTAATATCACTACTTACTTAATAATGATACTAACGTAATTATCGTTGGTATTATTATTATTATTAAGAAACTACACAGAGAACAATCCATCACATATTTGTCATGAGTGCAGTCCACACCGTCGGTGACAGAGTGTGTATCGCATCCCCCATACGAGTACATCGCTAACATTTAGTGGGACAGTCGTGTGCGCCTGACAACATTAGGATACCTACGGTCGGCTACGGAATGGATGACCGTTCGGCAAACAATTTCACTAGCGCCCCGTGTTACGTGTCCCCATGCGGTACCGGTTGCTACCGTGAGACACGACAGCTCCGTCGGGCTACAGCGGAACTGCGTTGTGGAACGATCTCCGAGCACACTCATCTGAGAGGAGAAACTCGCAACCGGCGGAAAGCCGCCGGTGGTATCGAGCCGTCCGTCCGCGTTAAACAGTTAGTCGGACGTGTCTCTATGTCCCCGGTATTAAAGTACCACAATGTGGCAACGAGGCAGTTCCACGAGGTCGTTAAGTTTGGCCTTCACCGCTGCCCACACGGCGATTTGACCCACTGGTCTAGTTAAACGTATACATTTCATGCATCTACATACATACACACAGACGTAACTGCTACTGCAACCGGCGACGTTAGTGTTGGCACTCGAGTGACCTGAGTGACGAGTGTTGTGTTATTTGTGTTGAACGTTAATGATACAAAATTATCCTATTATTGACACAAGTAATCGATATGATATCCACACGACGACTCTGATGCGCGTCAGATTTTTTTGTTGATATTATAATCATGTGATGTCTATTTATCTATTCGGATATCTCTGTAATGCAGTGATCGCAGCTATCTTTATAAAGTTAAACGATTAAAGCTAGGTTCAGGAAAAGAAGTTGTCGAGGTCCGTTTTAAACGATGATCCGCTTCGATGATGAAGGTGATGAGTTGATCGTTGACGAGTTGCGATTGGGAATGTGTTTTACTTCAAAAGTATACTTAATACAATCCATCTAATTCTGTAGTACAAAAGGATTCCTTTTGCTAGGAAGCCAGCCAGACTTTAAAAAAGATAAATTTACCATCAGTAAAATACTTAATACTTAATACTTACCATAAAATAAAATTCACCAACCACAGGTAAAATAGTTGAACTTTTAAAGCGTAGTCTGCTCTGTTA
Source organism: Megathymus violae (assembly GCA_003671415.1). NCBI lineage: Eukaryota > Metazoa > Arthropoda > Insecta > Lepidoptera > Hesperiidae > Megathymus > Megathymus violae. The sequence continues at coordinate 1,028,579 of PDGT01000091.1, forward strand.
AAAATATCTTCAAACCATTAAGAGCTACAAACATTTTAACCACAAAACACGAAATAGCGCGCGCATTTTTTTCTATATTAGCCTAATGGCCGTTATATCAGTTCGCAAACCGGCCGGAGTTGTTTTCCATTACCGCGAGCCATTGGCACGTGGCTTCCTAGTGGGTGTGGAGAGGCTCTCCTTGAGAACCTGTCGTCGTCACGCCGTGCGCCGCCTGACGACCGCTCTGTCACGATCTCCGCCAACGTCGCGGCGACACTCGGGCGCGTTCTGTCATCGATGCAACTATTATAATTAAAAGTGATTTTATTAAAATTTCGAATGTATTTCTGTTAGCAAAAATAATGTATTAATTTAAAAAGCTTTTAAACACAACTTTCTTTAAACATCATTTACCATGAATTATTTTGTATATTTTTTGTCGTACTTATTATACTAAATGCCAGTAGATATTTTATATTTTTATATTAGTGTGGCGGCATAAATCTATCCTTTATTCAAGTAACCGTTCTTTATAAGGGTTCGATCCATTACAAGATTTAAATGTATTGTATACAACTCGATGACGATTATTAAGTCATCCACTTGTTACTTACTGCACAACGCGACCCCAGTGCTTCGTTGTTGGCGCTGCTCCAACCAGCCGGCGGTCATCCTGGGAGAGTCGGAAGCCGAGGCGCCGCCACTCATCACTATTTAATACGATCATACATTATTTACAAGGAAGTGCCATATTTACATTCGATTGCGCCTTTTGTTTATAAATGAACTGCTCAGTAAGAAAAACAGAAGTAACTAAAACAAACCATACAGTAGGACCGTAGCTGGCTTCACTGATTTATATCGATCACACAAATCGAATCACGAACAGTTGAAATATTAAAAAAAAAACTTAGATTTTAATTTGTTTTTGAACATACATTTCGGAAATATATGTTTAATAGACATTAACACACATTCGAACAAGCCGCTTGGATCGCATTCATGGACTTCACGGTAAACATTGTTTTCAGCGACCCGTAAACTGGTCACGTTCAGTGCGATCACCTGCACGTCGAGTGTGCAAGTTCGATATTTGTATAGATTAAGAAAGCCGTCCATTAGACGCGAGTTTCACTTTCGCGCTGAGACAAATACACCTACATCGGTTGCAGGCGGCCGGTCACTCCGGAGTCTGGCGGCCGGGCGCCGAACGCGCGCCGCCTGTCGGCGGGTTCCGTTGTCTCTTTACCGGGACGTGTTCGGTAGATGATCAATCAACGATCATGATCAATATTATATTAATTTCCTACAAAGCTCTCTACAAAATAAATATTATTTGTTAAAAAAATTCTGTAAATTTAAGAATATACTCGTCACAAACGTAATTTTTTACTACAGGTCGAGCTTCGGTATTTATACATACAATTTTATCCTTTTAGAGAAATAACATGTTTCACCTATCACCTCACATTGTTTCGCAAGTGCACCGTGACATCGTTCCTAACTATTTAATTCCATTTAAAAGGTATCTGTCGACTGCATGCTCCATGGCAAGCCAGAAACACAACAATACTTAGCGATTTAAATATCTTAATTAATAACGGAATAACAAAATATGAATTATTTTTTGCGCATTTACAGTAAGATGATGTAGCTTATCATTTTGCAGTTGGTTTAAGAATATTATTGAGAAATATTTGCTCACTAAGTAGTAAATCGAAAAATGTAAGTATTGCGGAACTCGAGCCGGCGCGATACCTAGTTTACGAGCAACCTGTTTTAGAATTACGACAGCCTCCGAAAACCGCGAGGCCGCATTGTTGCGGATGCATCTTGTTACACCACACACCTAGCGCCACATCAGCTTCATATTTAGATCGTTGGTCGAGGTTACATTTGTTTGAGCAGCATTACCTCACCGGTGTGAAATGTAGCCTAACAATTTCATGGAATTTAGTCCTGCGTGTCAAATTTTTTAAAGATACGCGCATAGAAATTAATCGCGTGTTTCACTATTCATCGTCACTATTCACCCTCTTAACTTGTAACCGTTTCACTGCCGGACTCGGGTTTTCTTTCACAATGAAAGGGATAAAGGTGAACCTCTCCTCGCTGACCGAGTGCCCGCTGGTAAACTTCAAAAACCTTCGCTGACATTATGGTGTTCATGAGTTTTTCTCGTGAGGTTTTTTTTTCAACATAATAATTCAACTTCATTGAAGTGATAAATATTTCTTGTTTTCTTGAATAATTTAAGAAATTAGCGTGTTATTGACATTTCTCACATACAACGTCCTCGTAGGTATAAAGCACAATGCACGGGAAAAAGATGGAACTAGGACATGAAATGCTAACAAAACCATGATATTAGTTCTCCGGTTAGTTTCATATTACTAAATCTCGCTTTGTACAGAGGTGGCTAGCGACTTTTATGCATTTACAAAATGGTGCAAATGCATAAAAGTCGCGTTTTTCGCTGTTCCTTGTTAAGGTATATGGTGATGTCCCATGTCTGTTCGTTCCGTGTATTGACAGACAGTTTACCATCTTACTACTTTAAAAACTATTCTATGAATGACATTCGAAGAAATTAGTCCCATTTGTTAGTAATAAAATTATCTGTTGAATTGCGTACTGATTTGTCACTGCTCTAGTCATAAAAAAAACAATAATACTCGAACCCGGAAACCGCAGTATCGACGCCGCCACTGTTTCGACACCCCTTCGTCTACTTCTAGACACTAATCTTACGTAGGTTTTAAATAATTGCGCGCTGACTTCCTACATAGATAACGAGCGACCGCTGTTACCTACCAGTCGATACAACACATTGCAAACTGTATGTTACAACAGATAACGTAATTAAACCACAAATCCATTTTAACCTCTATGCGTATGGAATTCAACAATATTAATAATGAACAGTGCCGGTGATTTGGTAGAGCCCGGGACTATTCAGCCATGCGTGGTAATTCTCTGTACGGTACGCAGTATTAGTATTGTAAATAAATATTATAATAACACGATACTACGAAATTTGTAAAAAATATCCTACTATAAGTAACATCATCGTCATGTTTGGGTAATTGAATTTACTAGCGATAAATGCCTCCCTCATCCTGTCTTCCAGAAGAAAATTAAAAGGTTGTGCAAGAACTGATTACATTAACAAAGTACAATTGCACGATTGATTTTAAACCACTAGACATAGACAGTTAGTTACAATTTACTGTCAAAAACGTTTTGTGTGTATTTATGATATTTGGGATAAATCCCATACATTAACTCAATCATTAATCAAACACGAATGAATGTTTATAGATTACAGATGAATAAAAAACAATTGGAAAGTCTTCGAGACGAAGCTATTTTTGGGTTTTTTATATTATTTACTTAATACATTGATATGATAGTCATTGATAAATGACTCCTCCAAAGTCACATCGTTTGCTCACACACCGGTGACATCTCACATTACTAAAATTACGCAGTCCAAGTATTTTCACCAACTTCATTACGATAGTTTTTAAAAAAGAGATTGCTTTTGAAAAACTAACGTATTTTAAATTTAATTTATTAACTGAAAATCGATTACAAAAAATAACATTTGTGACAATTCAAGATGTAAATGAAAGTTTCATAATCATTTAAAATGTAATAGAAACAAAACAAATAAAAATAATGTTTGTTTCAATCATCAAATTATTTCTAAAAGCTCAAAACAAGATTGTCACCTTTCTAAATCGAATCATTTCGAGCAACGCACATTAAACGTACGGCCCAAATAAGTGTATGAATTATTAATATATATCAATATTTTCACGGCAGACGGCGTGCGCTTTAATCAAATTTCAACTTTAAATTCATCAAAATAAAATTAAGCACGCGGCAGATAGTTTTTGTCTCGTTCGTTTTGTTAAATATCCCACATACAGTGCTTAAAGTGAAATTCTAATTTGATAATTAATTTGTTTCAAAATGAAGACCGACGTTTGAGCACGCGGCGATCATTACCCAGCGAAGCAGAACGAAGCCTGTCGGCGATGTCGGAACGACACGTCCACGCCGACCCGACCGCGAGGACGGCCGGCACCCGCTGCCGTATACCCGAAATTAACTCTGCTCGATTTTTATTACAATCGATTAAATTTTAGTAAACAGGAGTAAATATGCGATGCCATGTTCTTGGCAGCCCTGTGACACCTGGGTACTTGGGGGTAAATACTTTATATTAACTATCAGCTACCTCACCACCACCACCACCACCCGCCGCGCCTTACCTTACCCCGCTGCCTGTGGTCGGCGCGGTGTGTCTTTTCCTTCCGTTCATCGCGCTTTCCCGTCATACTTATGTGCACTCCCACCTTATTCATATCACTCCTGAGACATTCCATTCACCGTTTCTTGGGTGTTTCTCTCGCTCTGTAATCCATACGCATTCATATTTATCGCTTAGTATAACGATTAGCTATTTATAAATTATACATATATCGAAATCTCAAGATTTATCGATAATTAAACTATTGAGTTACGAGTGTGTGCTTATATTATTAAATCTAAATCATGACCTGATGTTAAAAAAATTTGATCCATTTTAAGCAAACCGTTCATCTATCACTAATTTGTAAGTCGCCGATTTATAAAGTACGCAATTATTCAACGTTTCGTAAAGCGGCGTGATATCCGAGTATTGTGTTACTGACAAATTTCCTCACGGTAATGTACCAGAAGATTAGTTCGCGCAGCTAATAGAGCTATTTAAATATGATTAATTTAAATTTTTGCCTATTAATAATTTAATTATTGTGCCGTCCAATCTAAGATCTCTAGTCGAGCGCCGGGTCGAGTGAGTTTAGTTTCGAAGTAATTAAAAAACTTGCCGTTACGCCAATTAATTTCTCAAAGTCAAAAGTCTGTACTCACATCTTAACACACAAACCAACACCGTGTCCCGCGCTGCCCGCCGCGCCGACTCCACTCGGTGACGACACGTAGCATGGCTCGTATTTACATGGAACAAGGTCGAAAATCACTTTGTTCCTGTGTCACGCCGAGTAGCAACATCCTCTGGTGATGCGCCGAGGAGTGATGGGTCGCTGCAGGTGGAACATTCGCGTAAGTTTTGGAGGCTCGATACGGATTGGAGGCTTTATTGTAGAGTGGCGGAGTGGCGCAGTGACGGCTAATTAATTCTGACCGAGTCGCTAGTTACTTGGAGTTTTTTTTACTCTTTAATTCTCTGCTGTTTTTATGGATCTAATGTGACGGGAAGGAACGCTAAGGCATATACAAATGTTCATAACTCTTAGTTACTTCATCATCGGCTACTTGTATAGATAATATATATTTTGTGATTGTTATGTTATTAACAAAACAAAACTAAATTGTATATTGTAAAAAAAATTATATACATATGTATTGTATTGTTCAGACAATAGCGGACAACTTGCTACCGTTGAGTACCATCATGACTTTTCTAAGCATAACATAATTTGGAAATTCTATACTGCAAATTAAAAACTCACGTCAGCAGCATTATTTTGGAGAAAGATTATTAGAGAGTAGATGAACACTTTAAAGACGACATTACTTGGACATTCCAGTTCGAAATCACTCAGGTATTTTGTAAATATACTTACGCATGTCATTTTTTGCTTTTACTATCGTTTCCACATTTAGGAGAAGAAACGGCGGATTTAACTCGTCAGCACATCTAATAAAACAAAATACGGCAATGACAAAGTAAATTTTCATCTACGTGCCACGCGTCCTTACCGCAGGGCATTATTATTTCCAGGCGTCCTTGTTATTTACATGCTCATCTATACCATCATATCCTGTACCTACAAAATGTGCTTTAATGTGTTTAAAACTTTCAATAGGTAAATCGTGTATCAACTTGGGAACCTTATTGTAAAAACGAATATCGAGCCCCATAAAAGAACGATGAACCGATGAAGGCGATACAAAATGAAGACGCAACCAGATTATGCCTACTTCTTGTTTCACGATTGTGTGTATCACTTTTCTGCTTGGACATATTTCAATCGTTTCGTATAAATACTTAATCACTATAAATACTTTGACTAGCAGACCACTCGCGCTACGGCCAGTTGTCACCGTCGGTACATCACACTAAATAAGAAACATGCATTAAACTCGTTGACCTAACTCCAACGACTCTTTCTCGGAGCTGTTGCTCCTGCAGTGAGATTACATATTATAATGCTCACCTACTCGTAGTACCAGGGCGCAATATAGTCGCGAACTGCACCCGCGGCGCGGCGCGGGCACTCGGTTGCTAATCTTTACATGCAGTCGTCGCACTGCACCTATTAACTGGTTGTAAGCAACAATCTAAATCCGTCTGGCGATTGTCATCAATATGCCGCTCCACTCTTCGTTGACTTGTTACACTTCCAACGAGCGAGCTGAACGTGGTAAGCTGACCGCAAAATAAGAAAAAAAATTCTCTATTAGCCACTAGCAGAATTTAGGAACTTACGAATAGCTTGCTTCTGTGAATTAAGACATTGAAGAATAATGTACTTAAAGATATTATTACATATGAGAAGTTTGTGATCTTACCGGCCGGCTTAGTATTAACTTTATTAAAAATAATATTAGGGCCATTTTAATACCTATTAAATCGGGCAGTTGAATTCGGATCTTTTTGTGCACAGGGTCACATGTCATATACCGAGGAGCTCGCTGTTCGACCGATTGAAGGAAGGCCGCATTTGAATTGTCCATCTCGTTAATTCGTTAATCTTTTCGAGTGTGACGTAATCCTCGGCGGTCTCAGGCGGTTAAATATGTTATGAGGTTTACGCGAACTGTGCGTGATACCTCTAATTAATTTCGCCCGAGGCGCGCAGTATCTCAGGGGCCGCGCAAACTGGCCAGCGGGACCGAGTCGAGGCTGCGCGGAGAATAAGATATTCTCTGATCCCCGGTGCGAGGATATGATTTAAATTGATTGTCTAGCCACTCGAAATATCGACTGGGGCCGGATAAGGACGCTTCGTAACGCGAGAACAAGAACAACGAGACTTATTATGTTTACACGGTTGAGATTTTTTGAAGCCAATCAATTGTAAAGTTATTAAGCAACAAGATTATATTCCAACCGACGGTGTCGTGTTACATTTTAATCTCTGGAGACCGACCGGCAACATAACGACCTTCACCTGACTGATATTAATGAAATTATTTTTGCCCCACAATTTATTTTTTAAGTTTATTTTCTTAGCGACGCTACGAAAAGCGATAGCCTATAAAACATTGCATATATTTAATACTTTGTTAAAACATTTTTATTTAATTCCACTATAGAAATTCCTCCCCTTTTCTCGAGTCGTATTTAACATTGCTTGGATAATATAAATGACTTCGACCCTTACCAGTGGAGAGCTCAGTGGTCAACCCGAGTTGACAGTTCTCATGCGACCCGGCACGACCCAACGACTGTTATTCAACGAAACTAACCGGGACCGACGTCAAGCATTGCCCACCCACTTGACTTCTGATCGTGCCCCCGCAAGCTTAAGCCTCGGTGAGCATTTCCGATCGACAGAAACCGTTGGCCCACGAGCTATTCCGTTAAATATTAGTCTACCAAATGTTTGACTGGATGGAATGGACACTAGACTACGAGTACTAGAACTGACACTCGCACTGACGGAGCGGCTAGATCGGACGTCCGTCGCTCCTCTTGTTTCGTATTAATCATGTTACGTAATAACTTTGCCACCATCGCGTTTTGTTAATTTGACTGCCTCGTCTGTCGATCCCACGTATGCAGTGGCGTATTGACAAATGACTTCATACATCACTCTTGTCACAGGAAGTCCCTGCAGCGGAACAGCCGGCACCGCGGCACCGTGACACAGCGCAGGAAGTGCGCGCGCCTGTCGCCCGCGGCGTCGGCCGATCACGCGTTGACAGCCACCGTACATACCTTGATGGCCGTGTCGAGTGTTGTCTCCAGAGATGCAACCCTCTTCGATATCGTAAAACATTTTATTACTGCAGAGAAAAAATAATTAAAAATGCATGGTAAATACTCTTATTGATCACAAATTAACGTCAAGTTTCAACCAATGCATTACTCTGTGAATGAGTTTAGTGCCCATCGATAGAATGACGCGTGTATTTAATCGCCTCCCGAGGCTCTTCGAAAACGCAGTGTTCTCCGCCACTGCGTAGCCAAACGTAACGGGGACACCGTTACTTTCCCACGGATGACCAGTCTGTTTATTTTTCTATATCTAATAATAAATAATCATATAAATAATAATTTAGAAGTTAAATAAAAACAAACACTGGTACCATGGGCTTACCCCGGTGTACCCACTCCTTTAGATATCGTGTTAACGGCCGCCGCTACCGATATATACGAGATATAATTTCAATCGGACGCATATTTTTATTCCAGCTTAAAGCGCCATATTGTAAACTCTTTTTTAGCAGCGACTACGTCATATAAACTACATCTGGCTACCTAGTTAAATAACTTTATAGGATTACATTTTTGGAGCGTACCAGTACGATGCATCTGGTAAATATGATCAATATGATCATAGTCCGACAACGTATACCGATCGTAAGTGATTGACCTCGTTAACCGATTTCGGGCGCGGTCGGCAGTACCGTACGGAGGATGGGTGACCGCTGGTTGTTGAGCGCGTCGTGTATTGAAGAGCACTTCAGCTATCGTTTCCTGTTGTTGTCCGCAGAGTAGCCACTGACCTCGTCGCAAGCTTGTCGAACGTCACCTACCACGTTGAACTTTCCTTTAACCTACGTACCACTTGTTAATGTCATTTGAATGATTATCGAAATTAAAATATATGTTTGTAAATCTTACACACACACACACACAACTACAATAAAGCATTTGTTAGTAAAAATTAGGGGCGGTAGCTATAAATCCATATAAAGAACACAACTTTCCTAAAGAGGAATAATTTATGTTTAAAATTAAGTCAGACGGAAACTATCCGAAATCACAATCGTATCGTAATGCAATTAACTAAACCGTTATCTTATCGATTACACCTAAACGATATATTTTTCTGTTTGTGTGCAGTGTGCACCAATTGACTATGTGTACACCAACTATATTTTGTTTGCATTGTTGCTTACCTACTCTCTCTAACGTGTATTGCATATGATTTAGGCTTCGTTAAATATTGGAAGAGTATAATAATTTACAAATATTTTTTAATAATGTGGCTTGAGTGCCAATTTAATGTACAGTATACATTTAGTTTAAATTTTATAATAATAAGTTTACTATTTAAATTATATATAATCTTTTGACTCTAGCGACGGTGTTACCCTGAAGTTGACATCTTACGCCTTGAGGCTTTTTAATATTTCAGTAAAAAAAAAACTAACAAATACGAACACTGGAAAGGTAATGTGGAAGGGTAATGAACACTGGATAGATACGTAATATAAAGTAATCTTTTACACGTGTGTCCATGGAGCTACGACTCATAGACGAGGTTCAGGTACTCCGCGCCGCCAGAACGCAGTAATATTGTCCTGCAATGAATAATCACCACCTGATTTATATCGTTGTTTACTTAATGCTCTCTATAAAAGGCGATACTTAACCGCTCGAGCAACTGCAACCACGTAATAATAAAATTCGATAAATTGTTGACTTGTCGCTTACGCACTCGACGGTATGACAGATTTACTTTGGACCTACAAGAATGGTAGGTACTAGCGCTCGTTCACAATATACGTACAATCATAGAATTAAAAATTCATATCATAGAATATTTCGACATCTCGTCAGATATATGTTCATATGTTTTTTTGAAAAGCTTTTTTATGCTAATTATTAAATATCGAAATCATCGAACAGTAAAATACATCGTATTATAACTAATATATTGTGAAATAGTTGAAAGAATGTAATTAAGATTCATGTAATAGATAAATATGAATTAATATTTTCCAAACTATCGGTTAAATTATAACGGCAAGCTTGGCGAAATTGAAACCTCATGCTCTGGAGCGGTGAGGTGATGCAACCGTCGGTCTGACGAAGTTAATATTTTCCGGTTAACTATTAAAAATTTAATTTACTAAACTCGTTCGTTACTTTTATGTAATGAAATGAAACAAAAATCTCAACACTTGTTACGACTCTAACACTGAATGATTCGCGAGTGTCTTAATACTTATTACTGAATACACATTACTGAGTGCCTGTTTAAGTAAGCCGGTACTCGCTCTTATCGTGATGAAAACCGTTATAAATTAAATAGCGGTTAATAAGTGTTATATCTAAAGGGTGTCCCATTCGAGGTTTTACTGCTGAGGATAGTATTGGACACCTCGCGGTTGCTACTCGTAAGGAATGAGGATCTATTGCGCATGTAACCGAGAAAATTACTTTTGCTGCTTATCTCCAAATATGAAACTGTCGTGTCGTCAATTATGAAAGTCCGCGAGGGCCAGGCGTCGACACTTGGGCGACCAGCGGAGTTCATTTCCAACACAACGCGGACATTAGCAAGCGCAGCCACCGTGACAGGCGAAGTCGTAATTAACGTCGTAAACAAATCTCGATCTAAGCCGAAGACGCCACAGCCTACGCGTCACTGCAGCCGGCCATACCGGTACATCCGGCTCGTAAGTACCGTCTTGTCATGACAATTAGTGCTATTTTTAACCGAATGAATTGTTAGTTTTACGACTCTTACTAAGATTTGTTGATTGTTTTCAAGATAGCCTTAGGTACGAATTCTGTCTAACTAATACGCGTATAGGCTGACAATTATAAAAGAAAAATGCGACGTGCATTCCAGAAAAACTATTGCTCATAACTATTTGTTACTTAATTACGGCCCTCACAATTAACTTTTAAAAGTTAAATTAAGCAATTCGTTATAGATCCTCGTATTATGATACTTACAGAGCTAGTAAGGAAAAATATAACTTTCTTACACTTCATACATACACTCTAAAAATTGTATTGTTATTTTTTTATACAACTATGTTTGTTATATAGTTTTTATTGTTTCTTGCAAAGCACTTATAGTGATGATCTATATCATCCAAGGAATTCGACAACTCGGTTCATTTAAAAATTTAAGGCTATCAATGAATTGGGTTATGAAGTGAATACATACAAAGCATCAAGTAACCTCTATGATATATATATATATATATCTATATGTATATGACCAGACGAAATTTATCGAACTTTTTAGATGGTAAATGGATCATCATATCAGTTAGTTCTAAAGCTTCATCGATTAATACATTAATATGATAACAATCTCAGTTAGGCTCAATAACATTGCCAAATTCATACGTGCCGTACTGGTAAAATTAATTTTACACTGTGGCACCGGTTCACGCGTGGACGTTGGAAAGCGGATGGCAGCGTTTGAAAACTTCTAATTTCACCACAAGGGCCACCAGTTTTACGATGATTTTTATGTTCGCTCCTCAAACGGCACACGTCACCCGCCGAACGCCACTTTCCACTGGTCACCGTGCCGCTGCTGGCCAGTGTGGGCAGAGGCTCGAACGGCGCACGACACACGAGCGTTTCACTAAGTAAATCATTTAAAGTTATTTAGTTTTAACTTGTGATAGCATCAGGTTTATAGTAATGGAGTTTGTTTATTGCAATGGCATCATATAATGTGGAATTCACCTTCCAAATGTTAACGGGTTTGTAATGTTGGAATGGAAATTCAAGAGCTTTTCGTAGCAACCATTGAATTAGTATTTTCTGTCACTATTATAGTGTAGTGTAAAAGGTTTGCGTTGAACAGTTGTAGAGTATACTCTACTGACGATGCATCGTTTTGTATGACGGTATCCATATTGCTATATATTATATCCATATCAGTGAATATAATTTATTTATTATAAGTGCATGATTCCACGTGGAACGGCAAGAGAAGTCGTCATGTCTAAAAGTATATAGGTGCACTGTGTTCCCAGATTATAACGAAATAGATCAACACTAACTTAGTGGTTACCGATTGCTGCGAAAATCCGATACTATCACCTAACCAATAACTAATAAATTGTGCTTCAACTGCAAACCAGCATTTAACTGGCCTAAAGGTCTTTACGAAGCAGACCGCTTGCGTTGGTCCCTCTGACTCAATTGTAATTAGCCAAACAATATGAGCGTTCCTGTGGTTCAACGTACTTCGTACTTCTTCTTTTCGTACTTCTTACATTAGTTAACAACTACCGAGGAACCTTTATAAGTAAAGGTATTTTGCGAATCACATGCAAAGAAGCTATCGCTGGCAGCGCAGGTTTTCGCTCTACCGCACATTATGATTAGTTCCATCTTTTAATAGGTAACAAATCTACATAGCCGGCCCGTTCGTTATATGCGCTTCATCGACCACCGTCCACCGACGTGTTCACACTTACACGATTGTCTGTTTGTATCGTAGCTTCTATAAAGATTTTTAAATATATGTACTACTAAACAAGGTAAGTGGTATTTTATCGCGACAATTCTTGTAAAGAAGTAATTTTATTTTTTGTATACGAGACAGAAATTTCGTACACAACTGCGTATACGGGACCAACGTTGGGTTGGTTTGCTTTAACCTTGCTGACTTTAGTCGGTGTCGGTTGTTCAGATGACACAATTGTGTGCGTTCGTGTAGTGTGCGACGCACAGATAAAAGCTGTGTATCGACGGACCTATAAGCAGACCCGTGGGTCTAGGTAAGGCTGTGCAAAAGTAAATCAATTTATCACTTCGTTTCTAGCAGGAAGTAAGCTGCGATGTAAAGCAAATATTTTTTTTTATCTGTGAATTCATTGCTCCTATTTATAATAGGTCTGGGCGAGGCTCACGTGCGTTCTGCATTCATGACCGACAACAACAATTTAATATTTATCGTCTCAGAATACGTTCAGGCGGTCAAATGCGATAATGCAATGAGAACAAACACGTAAATACGACTTGCAACTCATAGGCACTCTCTTTAGTAAATAATCACACATTTTTTGCAAGAACTTCTGTGGATTCTAATTCTAATTCTGGGGACGTTAAAGCTGGAAAAAGCCAAATAATTATGTGGTAATTTATAATCATTCGTTTGAGGGTAACACATCTAAATATGTTTTTATACAAGCAAAGCGATAGGTGCTCTTATAAATAGCGAGTCGTATTTTTACACATTTTTTATCATACATTTCTGTATAAAAACGTTACCGCTAAGATATTTATATTTGTATGGTACAATTATATAAGTGTGATTGGTGTTGAGTGGAAGCGTCGTACTATTTTGTGTAATATTTTCGAATCTGCGTTTTTTGTTGCTGGTGAAAAGGGCTGCACAATGTTTGCTAGAGTCTAAAATAATTCAGGGGTTATATGGGAACTATCACATTTATTACATAAAGCTCGGAACTGAAACCGTCCAGGTGTCGGCGCGTGCGGCGCGTGCGGCGCGACGGCGAGAGGTACCGTTGGTTTGATTATAACTAACTAAACCGACTGTGAAGAGTTTCGTCAACGAGGCCCGATCTGAAGGTGTTGTGCCACATGAGAAGTGAAGCGACCAACGGAGTGTTAAAGTGTGTGATGTCAGATCCCTTCAGCTAGAGATCGTTGGTTCACTTTACAGCCAAGTTCATTGTCCAATAAGATAACAATATGTTAGGGAATGTAATAATTATAAACGTTCACACACTCACACATGCCGTGGATGTACACGAATATGACATACATTTATATGACACATAAATTTAACCAGGGACCCATCGCTCGGCAGGCAGGGTCACTACCAAGTGGACTATGGGGTCGTCGTCTAATTTAAGATTAAACACTAGGAGAATTCATTCGTCATCTATCTATGTAGCTATCCACCGGTAGATGTCACTCTCCTTCTTCAATCAGTCTTTAAATATATTGAGAGTGAACCAGCCACCAGCTGGAGATTCAGTAACTAAGCTTATCCACCTCTTCCGTCTTGGCCAGCTCACAACGTCGATTTGAGGAAAATCACAGGTTACGTGGACTACTTGTCAGGTTGCCCGTTTGCTTGTCGTCAGCTAATAACATATAAAAAAATAGTACAGAATACGAGACCACTTCGTAACAGTATTTATTAATTCATCCCAGCCTCGCTACTTAAAACAACAACTAAAAACTTACCGAACGTATTGCGTATCCTAGTTTCTCGTCGTCGGTGAAGCGAGCGTCGGAACCGTTTACGACGTTACCCGTACATAGCACTGATGGTATCGCGATGCGTTATGGACTCGAGATGGACGGTAATAACATACCTTAAAAGAAATTCGGTGCCGTCAGTTACCACGAGTGGTGTTCGAGACTCAAACGTAACGTGCTCTAGTGCACTTCGAAACAGTTGTTTGTACGTCTGAACGCGGGGTCCGCTTCGAGATTAAATGGTACGCTATAAAACTTGATTCCAAAATGTCATTAGCTCGCCTTTGAAGTTCGCTCGTTAACCAGAGTATTTTAAAGTGAAACGCCGCTCCTTTAATGTAATATCTGAAATGTTTTAAACGTAAACTACCATTTTAACTTTAATTATATATGTTTTAGCTACTAATGCTTAAATATATTTTGTATGTGTATTTTATTCCAGGACTGCAACTGTAAGCAAGGCGTCCGAACAAGTTTGTTATCGTTGGATGGTTTCTGGAGCGAGCTACTCCTGCAACCGAGGCGTTACATCTGTGACAAAAACTTGTACTCAGATTGAAACTAAATCCTATTTGTAAAGTTAGTACAGCCGTTTGTGGGCCGCAGCAGTTATTTGTCTCCAACTGGGTCGCACGCCCGTTTGCTATTTGTAATCAATGAAAAAAACCGTATTGACTATTATTACTCCATCAAAACTACGTATTGAACTGCTACTTTTAAAACATTCACACAAGAAAATTATCATCGGTCTACATACTATTTTATTTTACTTTACCAATGACACAAACACACACACGCACACACATGCATGTTAAAAAACAACCTGTACACCGGTCTCGTCACAGCCGCACTGGCGACCGTCCGCGGACCGCAGCGTTCCGTAGAGAGCCACTTGATTCTACTTTACTTGTTACCTAATAATGTTTCACTGCTTACTTATGTCTGAAAATGTAACAAATAAAAATATATAATTTGAGTTTCCGTTATCGTTATCATTATTCAATTGTGATAACTCTTGATCATCATCCCGCTGGACTCGGTTCTATTCTCACATTGTAAAGGCAGGATTAGGAGACTTAACACAACTTGGAGTAGTTATTATAAGCAATCTCTGCAGTGTTCAGGACATAACTAGAAAATTAGATGTGCGTGTAGTTTCAGATCCTATGCGTTCGTAAGGGAGAACCACCCTCTATATCACTTGGTTATTACTTACTTACTTACTGGGTGTAAACCATCCATTTATCAGTATTTTGAAGTCTTCTGCTGGACGTAGCTCTTTCCTTAATGATGGATTTTCCAGCTAATCTCGTATCGTATCGTAATCGAGTGCCCTCTGTTTTTTTTTTCGATAACAAATAAAAAAAATTCAAAACCCTTTTCATCAACGATTATCGCTACCACCGACCAATTATTGAAGGTGGTGTGGTGGTAATGGTAATGTTTGGAAATTTTTAATAATATTATTTTAACAGATTCTTGATACTGATTAACTTATACATACTTAATAAAAATATCGATAAAACAAACTGAACTGCCTTATTTCTCAACTATGTGTTCTATAATTATCTATAGGTAATTATCGTGCGATGGCGGCTACAATGTTAATTCTTATTGACATCACAGAAATGTGTATTTTGTATTAACACAGAAAACTCACACGTGATTCCGATACTGGTTGCTGTTTTTTCTTGCAAACATATTTATTGCTACTGCAGTAATTTTCCTCCTTGGAGTGACAGTATAGTTTATTAATTAATTATATACACGATTTATAGGGGCTGATATAATTTATAATCGTAATTACGATACTGAAGATTAACCAAAACAATCTAACGAGCCTTATGGTAGTCGTACACTTGAATTATAGTTAACACAGTTGACATTTTTATCCATGTTTGCATTGTATAGTATGCTGTTGCATTGTACATTGTATCAAAATGTGAAATTAATCATGTAAAATTAAATCAACAATAAATGGCTCATTACAAGATGACACCGTCCGCCGTCGCCCACGGCCGATCGCCGTCAGTATCGGAGGACAGCGCGTGTCTCCACTCGAAGCCAACCTACCTTTTTTATCTATTTATAATGTAAACAATCATTCCTGTGTTTCCTCGTCTTCTTGTGAGAGCGAGCTCCGGGTGGGTTTCACTCCGATCACTCCATAGAACAGAAATATAGTCGTACACTGCCTGCGTGGGTTTGGGTATCGTGCAGTTCCTATTATCCTCGTCGGAGGCCTTCGGGTGAGATAATATAAGTTCGTAACCAATAAGTTCATCAACATTTTCTGGAACATCTTAGTGAAATACGCTACCGGTCACATGCGTTAACCCGCAGCAAACAACTTTTTATTTGGTGCGATCACTGAATAATTCCTCCGTAGCACAACTTCTGTACAATATTGACTTATTTTAATATTGAAATGTACGGTATAAGTAAAGAATATAAAAAAATATTTAACCGCAAAGCCTACTTATTTAATCGTTCACATTTGCGATGATGAACTAACAGTTATGTTATACGTTGAGGTAGCAGATCGTCTTGACACGTGACCGACGTGCTCGGGGGACACTGCGCTAACGGACAACAATTCCTTTTTTTAGTTTCTTTGCACTTGTTGTTCCAGATGTCCAATCCGATAACCGAACTAGAATGTTGCAGAGACAGTTTCACTGGACGGACATGTTGCGCTTTGTAGACAAACCACTCTCACCTTCTCTAGACCAGCTGCAGATTAGCCCTAAGTGGAAACATTGAATGAGGATATGGAATTGTTGGGTATATTTTTGGGCAATTCGTACGAGTCCTAGCACGGAATCGAACCTGGGATTTCTCCATCGACTAGCAGGGTTACCGACTATTTATAATAGAATGTTTACATCGAATTTTGTGAACTTAATTCTGGTTTTCAGATATTGTTGGTTTACTTCGTTAATTTTTTGCGGTTTTATCAATCGTCACAATCTATAAAACTTGGATCAAACAAAATTTAATGTAAAGCTAGACTTAGTTTCAGTAAATTCCGACACTAAGAATTGTTGTTAGTGTTTTAAAACATTGAAATAAGTACATATTTACTCCAAGCAAATGTAACCGCGGGCTGCCGCGCTGCGGCCACAAGCCGCGCGGCACGAAGCTCTGCATTGCTCTCCCTCCGCAAGTACAAACGAGCTACAATGTCAACATTAAACGTGTTGGCGTATTTGAATGTCGTATTGTTGAGATGTTTGCCCACTCGCCGCCGCCGCCGCCGCCGCTACCAAAACCGCGGTACCCTCGGGTAATAACGGGTTCTTTTCCGTTACGCCTCCGACTAGCCGAGTGCAGAAGCCACGCACGACGCCAAATAGCACTACTGTTGACGGAGTTTTATTTACAGACGGAAAATGAAAATAGGTACTCGGTAAATAGGATAGTACCTACTGGTGATAATACCTTGAAATCCGCTGTAGGGTACTTAATTGCCAATTACCTCGCCACAATTGTGTGCGCTGAAGTATATCAAATATTTAAAGTTTTTCTCCTACAGCCCCGCACAACCGGGACCCATGGCCACGTCCTGACGTGTTGTGGCGAGTAATTCAGTACTCGCGCAAATCTATTAAACCTAGATTGACCATGTACCAACCCATACTAATATTTTTTAAGCTTGCGTACATACGAGTGCAGTAGTTTAGATGTGTGACATTTTATTGATTTAATTACATTTAACAAACACACTAGCTTGATGAATTCGACCGCTGCAACCCCTGCATTGTCCAATTAATTCCTTTTTTATTGTCAAAAGATTAAGTTTAAGTTTGCCTTTAGTAATTTCATAAATATACGAAAGAAACTAAGAGAAATATCTAAAATCAATATTACATTCAATTTATACGCACTCAAACTTATTTAGCTCGTTAATCAAACTAATTTAGCTATATATTCATGCCTACTTATAAGTAAATCGTAGAGTGTTAAGTTATAGGAGTTCGGGATTACTTAAAAATTATGTTATATATCTAGTTTCGTCTGATTAACGATCGTGTCGTCGGGGACATTCGTACATATATTTAATTGATTATGTCCCACCTACTTATTTTTGTCGAACTCGCATTTTTATGACCATTTCCATCATAATGATCGACAAAAATGGCCATGTCACATCGTTCACGGCTCTTAATGAATAGTTTTGCGATTCCCATATATCGTTCAGATAAATATTCATAAACCATTTTTTACTTTTATGGTCGCTAAGTTTTAGGATAGTATTCTCCTTTACTGTGAGAACAATACAGCAAACGTCATCAAACAGCCGTCGACCATAGGGTGCGATATCCACAAGGGAGCCGGAGGTGTAATCTGTGACTGGGAGGAACATTTTTGTAACAAAATAATACTAGTAATAAAGTATTGATGAGTTCGTGATGTTCATAGACCAACATATTGTGTTAATCCTAAGAGATCGATCGAGTTAAACAACTTTATGCAGCGACGGTGGTCCGGTGGGCAACGGCTTGTGCTAAAATTTCTTGAGATTCCTTATTTTGGTGGGTACGTTATGTTATGTCGACTTATGTTGCAATCATCGGAGTGTAAATAGATAAGCCTCGAGTGAAGCCTCGGACTGGTCGAACGTGACCCGACCGACCGTGTGTCGCTATCTGTACCTATCATTTACGATAATTGCTAAATATAAATTTGGTACTAATACCGTCGTACTGATACTGTAAGTGATAATGAAATAAGATTCATTTATTGTAATAATAATTTAAAAAATGTATTTAGTAATCGATATCACCTTACACGCTTATTTCCCAATATAAGTTATTTCAACATTGCCCAATAAATATGCAAACGGACCTCGTAAACACTACCACACGTTGCTATCTATAATCAAGAGGAAGAAGATAATATGTGCAAACACTTGCATAATAAGCGCATCATAAGTGGCCGCAGTAAGATCAGACGTCCAACGCGACATTAGGAAAATGAACACTAAGATGAATGTTGAACAAAAATGGTGAAAGTTAGGACGACATATGACGTTTGAAAAATAGCGTCTGTGTGTTTTTGTGTGAATGTGTGTTCAGGCAGAGAGGCTATCGGCGAGCTCCGACTTAAGATGCGATCTGCTATTTAATATGCATGTTTTTTTCTATTGATAAAATTTAAGAAACGGTCTCTCCTAGTGACCAGCAATCAGCATAGCTCAATAAATATACACCATAAAGTGAGCGGGACATTTTATAGACTTTAGCCTCATTTAACATAAAATAAGTCGAGATAACCATTGGTCGCGTATATGAGACACGTTAGAATTCGCTTTCCAATTTTTTTTAATTTAAATCGGAGGCTTTAAATCTTTTTCTACCGCATCGTAATTTCCTCTTCATTCCTAATGGACAACGTTAAATTAAATCAGTTCTTATACTAAAACTTCTGTGGACATCAAATTTTACGTTCCACAAACAACCGTAATGAACCCCATAAAAAACGTGTTTAGCGACGACTGTGCATATTTTTCCGGTTTGCCGGATGCCGGACGTTTCGGTTTTAACGTTATTGTATAATTCACAGCAGAGAATGGGAAAAAAATATTTTTTTTTTCAATTTTGTAACAACTATTTCGTAACACGCGGACGACAACACGATGAGCGGGACGTGGAAATATATCGTTATATTATATTTAAATATAACTTTTACTTCACGACTAAAGTAGCCCCTCATTATATAAGTAACGGAATATTATTCGATGAAAACGAAAATGTTGTGTATGTCGGGCAAAGAAAGCGACTTAACCGCTGGTCGGACCAAAGAGCTTTGTAACAAAATGTTGCCGTATGTTATCAGTTAACAAACGTAATTATATGTATATTATATAAAATCATTACAAAATGTATTAAATATAATTAGACGTCCGAGTGCAAGTGTACTCCGGTACTGTTCAAAGCTACATCTGTCGTATTATGCACCTATGTGTATGCAAACTTTAACTATAGAATTTAATTACTAAGATATGTGCCACGTTGAAAAATACTAGCTAAAGACTCAAATACTCGAGGAGAGGCTTCCGTCTCGCAAACACTCGAACACTTACCCTCGCTGCGCTGGCAAACACTCAGCCGCTGGCCCAAATGGCTCCCACATTACGAGTATACGAAAGGGAAAAGGGGGGACACGTATATCTGCTAAATTCCTTATATATTTCACATGTTTCAGACAACCCCCTTTGTCTACCGAAACATAATGATTTTTGTTATCATTTCGTAATCAAACATTTAAGATATTTTAAATAGGTCCATAAATTTTCCTAAAATTTGTAACAAAAGTAGATGTTTTTTAAACATAAACGGGTTATTTTCCCTTAGTATTGTCAGATTGCATAAATTTACTAGGTGGAACAACTAACATTTTGGGAGCGTGTAAATTATTGTACAACGATAAATAAAATATAAAAAAGCCATTAATTTATAGTCACTACAATTATTAAATTATTATCGTGAAAATTGTATAAATATTTGCGGGAAACCCTCTCAGTAAAAGGTCAACGACCCTTCCAGAGATGGCCAGAGTACTCTCTATCTTCTGCTACACGTATCCCGATGATTGTACTACATACATACTCTATACATGAACTAGTCCTGGCAAATCTTTTGTTAGTCCGTCAGACCAAACAACAAATAGCCCATAACAAATAGAGATGTTCAGCTTTAGAAATGGATCTCCTTCGATAGTTATTTGGCATTTATTATTTTTACAGGTTTATTCTTTTCATCCAGATATGTGTATACATATAATTATACGGTTACATAACTGTATGTATACATATATGTATATATGTATATTAATTAAAGAATCCTTGAAACTGCATTACAGCTTCTCAGCCTTGACAATTTGAAGGTGCTAAAGAATACACTGATTTTAAACTTACAGGGACAAGTATTATATTCGTAGATGTAACACTTTTTAATTATACAATGGTTGTGTTGCGCGTGCGTAGTTCATAAACTATACCTATATTACACATAAGCCGCAAAGAAGTCGGTGTTTGCAAGTATACAATAGTGAAATGTATATGAGGTGACAAATTGTCAGTGGTGCACTACAATGTGGTTAAACGTAGGCCTATTGGACATCTATGTTTTTTAAGACAACATATACTAATGCTTACTACACTAAGATACAAAATACTAAATAGTTATGAATTGAAATGTAATATTAGTTTTGTATGTATGAATCGAGTTGCATTTCTCAGTACATATATTTGTGTACACCAGTTAAATCGGTGAACACAGAGTATATTCAAAAAGTCAATAATTTGAGTAAATTAATAATTCGGTCGACTTTTTTACCGGTTCGCATCTTGTTACTGAAATAATCTGTCGAACATTTCGTTCACCAGAAGCTATTTTAGGTCCATAATAACACAACGTAAACAGCTAAATGTACACTGTAGGATTCAATGGAATGGCACTCGGCGTGTTTACCGCGAGCTGCGACCTTGCCGCCACAGCACGCCGCAGCCGCAAGCCGCCGTCGCACGCCGCCGCGGCCGACCACCGGCACCTCTCGCGCAATATTTACGTACGAACACCCGCAATGTACAACATTACCCACTGGGTGACTACAGTTCATTAAACCTCCAGTTGTCACCGGCACCCATCGTATAATAGTGTTACTGCCACCTTACCCTTGTCAGTTTCCACGGTTGTCAATAGGACGGTTGCAATGTAACATGAAGGAATTTAACAGTCCGATATAAGGAACTACATCCATCCCTGTATTTGAGCCAACCTCCCCCGCAATTAACCCGCTGAATTACAGACGAGGTTATTGAAAAGGACTCTGGAGTTCGGTGGCTCCGGAACGCCCATATTTTATTTTTATTATTTAGAGGATAGTTTAAAAAATGGTTTGAATTACATATTCGTACATACATATTGTTTTCAAATGGATTCGTCGTTTTTTGAAGATGCTTTGAAAATATTTTGGATTTATATCTCGTGTATATACTTACAACCATTACGTCAAATGTATAAACGCGTTGAACTACATCTAAATCCATTCCTGCAATCGTGAAACATCGTTGTCGAAGTAACGCACTTAACATCCGATGGGAATTTTTAGGATTTATCTAAAGGTTGTTTAAATCTTGGAAATAATTTAAGGTTAAGTTACAAGTTTTCATAAACGCTGTGTTGTTCAGGCTTCGGATAGGTCAGTTACATACTGTTCGAGCGGTATTCAACTAAATACAGGATTTGAGTTTAATCGGCACGAAGCAATAGAACTTGCCTGTACGAGCAGCACGCGTTCGCCGATGACGTGGTTCTACTCAGTGCCGTCAAGTAACTCATCGCGGATCTCGCTCGTCCATGCCACGACATGAAACGTTTTAAATCTAGTCTAGTCTAGTCTAGTATAATATTCAATAAAGTGGTAAACATTATAATCTGAACAGTATCGCGGGCGAGGTAATCGCACCTACTCACGAGACGCGTATCTAACCGGTCTCCCGACCGTCAGTTTGTGCACGAGGCCGTAGTGGGCACAGTCAATAGTCGTTAAGAATATTCGAAATTTTTTGGACAATAAGAAAGTTTTTTGTAAACACTAATGGAGTCTTAGTAGAGCTAGTGAGATAATATAAGTAGGTATCTATTTCGTATTGTACTTCGGTAGACAGTGTAATCCGACGGGCACGTCTCACAAAATATAAATATTCCGTTATCGCGGCGCTCTCGTACCTACCTACCTACCTACGTCGCGCGCTTATTACTCGCCTTTTATCCGATTTCATGAGTTAATCTCGACAGTACGACCATCGCCACGAGTAATTGTTACGTGGATTCAATTGATGTAATATGTTAGAAACATCAGAATAAAATTATCTTAACAATAGTTAATCTCTAACCTTATGTAATTTTTTCTACTGTATTTCATTCGGTATCCATGACTTTCCCTATCTTCTGAATAAATCCTCCGTTTTTATAATGTAAGCAGCCATGTTTCAATTAGGAATTGAAATTAATATTACCTTCATACCTTACTGTGCCAACATCTTGCTCGTACTGCTTAAAAGAGAACCGCCACCGTTCTAAATTAAACTAGATCTGTGCCATTCCGTCCGTTGAACGCTGACTCCGAAGCTCCCGGGTCAGATGTCACTACTTTCCCGTCTCGCCTGTAGACGGTGCAACGCCACCGGTCCAAATGGAACTAAGTCAAAAGATATTGTCTCCTAGCGTTATCTACAACTTTTTCGGAAAATAGATATTTCTATAATCTACCATTGACAATTGTTGGTGACATACATCGGTGTTATTGACACAGTAGTAAGAAATGAGAATAGATATTCATTTGATGAGTAAGACGTGTATGGAGTTGTGCAGTGTATTGTTTGAAATTTTTCTTACCTGTTACTTCAGTCAATTTGTCCAACTTAGTTGCCATAAAGATGGGTCAGGATTTGGATGCATAACATGCACTGATAAATAATATGTTGATCGTATTCCTTTATCACTGGAACACATGACAAATAACATAATCGGTAACACTGACACGTTCTTTTCATAACGGACTATGAAAATGTTTTCTCTCTAACCGCATTTAACTCTGGTACTTGAATATTGAATTCAAATTCAAACTCATTTAATCATGTAGGTATTCTGTAAATATACTTATGCACGTCATTTTTTGCTTGTAATACCGTTTCGAAAAGGTGCTTTAACATTGAGGAGAAGAAATGGCGAAAGAAACTCTTAAGCGTAACTTTTAAACAACATACGGTAATTACAAAAGTTTAAACCTGTGCGGAACTGGTTTCGTCATTATTATTTCCAGGCGTCCTGAGAAGGCGTATTGACAAGATATATATACAACACGACAACGAAAAAATACAATTTACTGCTTTTTGTTTCCCACGACGAATCCTAGTGGGAGTTAAGTTGGATCACTTCTTCAGAAGCAAGTATCCTGCTATAATGCGGCTTAAAAAAAAACAAAGTGTGTTACATCGAAATGCAGCTTTCGTTGCATAACTTCAAAAATATTATAATTTTCTTTTCATTCTTTACCGCGTTCACAGTGGTGTGTGCACGTTCCGAAGTTCATTCAAATAAGAGATATTTACAATCAAACTTATTAGACGCCTCATCCGCATAACTCTAGCTAAGAGATGATCGAAAGTAAGAAGCGATCGGACAGGGTCCGCGGCCGTGGCTGGACAAAACGACAAAGAGTGGCGACGACACTCCTGTCGAGACCTTGTTCCTTATCCGACTGCACCACACATAAACAGACACACACACGGATTCTCCCCAACAATACTTGGAAAGTGCGATTTGCATACTTCATAATATTTAACCGTTTAAATAAACTTTACAAGTTGATAAGATAATTTAACTAAATTAAACATATTATATTGTTGTGTTTAGGATAACTATTATAGGAAAAACCGATGTTTTAGCATTAGGGACTACCCGTTATCAGTGAGATGAAATACCAAAAGGGTATTCAGGCAACTTTTTAAAGTATCCACTTCACATGGACGTCTGTAACCAATAAGAACAATTTCTTCAACTGAGTATTTCACCACGTTGTTCTATAACAAATAAGGCCAGAACTCGGTAACCAACCCGATCGATAGAAACCTTTCAGTCTACGACCGCGTCTACTAAACATACTTACAAATTAGTTGATTGAACCGAAGGGACGTTAAATGCGAGCCACGGAACGACATATTCACTAGTAGCACAGCACAGAGACGAAACTTCAGATTACTAATACCTCATGAACGTGTCACCGTAAATACCTCGCGCCTCATACACCAAATCCAAATCAAACAAACAGACACCTTTTCATTGTCGTACTTAGTACAGCACACCGTCGATAATCCATTGACGATCGCCAGCCGCCCGCGCGCAGCGCCTCACATGTCTCCGGCCCTCTGTGCACGGCCACCGCTCGCACCAAACATCGATGCGCTTAAAGCTGCCGTGCTCGACATAGATTAATTACGTACTAACAACTTTATTAAATAATAAAAAGGTATATTACACACTTAGGTATATCTGTAGAAATGTAGAGCTCTAGAGTAGAGATTTAGTAGCGACCAACACGTGTGTCAGAAAATTTACATGGCCTATGAATGTACCTTCCTCCAGTAGTACCCATAGTCACCCTTTCACATCCACGATGGATTTACCTTAACCGTCTCGATCACTAGAGTTTGTTATTAAGCCAGTTCAAAAAATTGTCCTAATACAATAACAACTTACCGAAGTAATAAATTTGAGTTTGGCTTGGGTATTTCCATATTAGTTTAAAATAAATAATGTTGAAGTAACCCAACGAAATAGCCCATGATCCCTCTGTCGCTGCGTGCTCTGTGACGGGACAGTTGACATCACAACGAGAGACAAAGAATGTTTAATTAGCGTTGTGTCCACATCTCTGTTGACCGGAGCGCCTGCCGCCGCCGCCGTTCTCGGAACAATTGTCACGGTTACTTATTAGTTTCGACTCTACTTGTTACATTCTCATTTCCCGTCGCAGCTCCCAGCAGAAGCATATTTCAATACTCAATGTCAACACCACCGGCTTTACGATCATGATTTCACGAGTCACATGCCGAAGTACGTTTTTAAATTCGTTTATCGACTCTTCTTTTGGAAGTTTGAATCGGGCCCACGTAAAATTTTTCATAACTTCTTACTTCAGTGAATCATAAATATGTGCGTGAACCTGTTTACGTAAAAGTTCAATATAATTAAAGTTATCGTTAAATTAGTACAGCCTGTGCGATGTAGGTCATAGGTGTTACAATAAATGGAATATTTTCTACTTTTCACTATACTGCCCTCAATGGAAAGGTGCACAGACGGACGTGAAATTAGTTATTATTGAAGTATTTCCTGAGCTTAGTTAAGATGACTCACACTGACTGCATTATCTCGTCGTTTGTTTCTTCTTCAACATTTATTAAAATTTAGTAGCCTCACTTTTAATGCCCTAGTGTAATATTCTAGATAATCATAATAATATAATACTTAACATTAATTTATAATATATCTTAGCTATTATTTCCTTCGCCCTCTATCAAAAATTGATAAAAAATATTGCAATATTTGCTTTTCGTTTAAAACAGTATTAAAACGGCCTTACAGTATCAATATTAGTCGATTGTAATTCGAAAGACGACCGTAAAGATGACCTGTGTTAAATAAATAATAACCCATGATGAAACTCAAATGACCGTGATAAATACCAATAATGACCGATGCGTCTCCGTGATGTACTCGGACGACATCGTTACCATAATTACGACTGGTTCGCAACGGGACCTACAGGTGTGCTCGCTTCTTCTCACGAGGTTCATTACCATTTTCCCATATTAAAGGGGCATCGGTATGTTTCGAGATAAGGTATCGATGAAAACTTAAATATTCTAACGTGTCGGAGACACAGTCGATGGAAAATTACGACTCGATACATCGAGGCGTTTCTTTAAAGGCCAGCATTAAGTACTAGCGCTCGAAGAAATCACCGACTGCAACCGGCGCCGCCCCAGTCCGGTACGAAGATAGTGTAGCTTTCGTATGGATTTTATTTTGTAACATGAGCACACTAAATGTTTTCTCACGTGACGGTACATTACTCTCGTGTTTGACAGTGCGTACGGCCCGAACAAGCAGATAAATAACTGGGACCTTCCAAACTCGCCGTCCGCTGGAGCGCGCGGCGCACGGCGCTCGTATTTACGACTTCCTCGCCCGCGACAAAACATCCGTAATTGAGCGATCAACTCGAGCCCATAACTTGCACGAACCTATCAGATTACGGCTCCACGTTCGTCCACGTCGATGGAAATTTCGCTTTACCGATTGGCACCGTCTCGCTCTCTGTCTCGCGGCGGCCGCGACCGCACGGGGCGGAGGGTGCGACTCGGCCCATAAAAATTGTATTTATCGAATCGTCGGACAGGTGGAAGGAGTGACCACCGGTCAATAGGGCTATCGGATTACGAGAGCGTTGTGAGCCGACGTGAAATACCGAATGGGTCGACCGTCGTACCGAGTAACGCGGTAAAAAGCTCGAGGTGGTGACCGTTGCAGTCATTAGAATGGTCATTGTCGATCGTGTGAATCGAATTAATTTGAATTGTAATCGATGGCCGATGAATTAAACAGGGACGCGGAGGTCACTGCGAACGGCGGCTAGCCGGTCACCCATTGTGTTGCACCATTCTTCCTGTCTGGACTTTAGCCCCCCGACCGATTTAAAGGAGGGAAAAAACATTATTGTTATAGTTTGTGTTTACCACAGGTAGATACGAATCTGGCTTCAAAATCGTATGTCTTTGTGTACGTATCGACAGATGTGTACGCTTCACCGAATATAACCTCAGACTTTATCAGTCATATGTTGTTGTAATTCAAATAGTACCATAGAAAGTTTCTAAATATTCATAGGACTTATTTATAGGTATATATTTTTGCTTCGTTAACATTTTGAAAACGTGTCTGATTCAATGTTCAATGCAAGTATTCACAGGTATGTACGTATGACTGATACATCACTGTACGTATTTTTTTCGGAAAGATGCTTGCTTTATCGCGGAGGAGAAGAAGCGGCACATTTCTACATTAACGTTGTGTTGACTTGAGTGGAACACTAACTTTATAAGTTACTTATTTATCTAAACTATAGTAACCCTTGCCTACGAGTTGCGCCTTCATTTGTACGTTTCTTTACCATTTTCAATGACATAAAATTCATTAATTTTTTGACTTTATTGTGTAATTGTACACCAAACCTTATGAAGAATAAATACAATATACAGGCGATGCGAGGACGTAGCTTAATGATAAAACCTTATTGTTTGTTTATTATGAGTGTCACTTTTTTGTTAATATGTGCTAGATCGTTAACTTTTGCACATTTATAGCACAAACTCTACAGTTTAGTTTCATTCACATTTAAAAGTCAATCGGTGAACCAATGCGGTTATTTATGTTATTATTAAAATTTTAATTATTTGTTTCAACGCAATTTAGTATGATTATTTACAAAAGCCTAGTCTTGTTGTTGATTACCTCACTGATTCATTGTTGTTTTTTCAGAAGACAATATGCTTATAAATATCTGTGGAAGCCAAGTAAAAATGTCAGCAAATACGATTCACATTCTGATGGATTTAAAAAACAAGTGATTGTTTAAAAAAAACAGTGTACACAGGATTTTGTTCTTATATTGAAAATCGAAATCGAATCGTACGAACTGCGCTATAGTTTACCAATATGCGCCGTGCCATGCCACCGTGCGCCGTGCGCCGTGCCATGCCACCGTGCGCCGTGCGCCGTGCTATGCCACCGTGCGCCGTGCGCCGTGCACCGTGCGCCGTGCACCGTACACCGTGCACCGTGCATCTTGCGCCGTGCACCGTGCGCCGTGCACCGTGCACCGTGCACCGTGCACCGTGCACCGTGCACCGTGCACCGAGCCACCGCCGGTGACTGTTGTGTACCTACTGGTAACAGTTACCGTCCTATAATCGAGAGTTTGGGCATATTCCGTCAGAAAACATAATTTGTGTAAGTTATTCTTTTACATCAATACTGACAGATGAGAAGACGGGCCATCCGATTCTAATTGGTGATCACCCCTGTTTACTTACTCCATAATTACATAAACGTCACAGAAGTGTTGCCGGCCCAGATGAAAGCTTGCCACATGTCACAGGTTTTCACTATTTCAAATCATATTTTGAAATTGTTTTCTAATCTTGGTTTTGGTTTTTTAAACCAGTGAACTGAATTCCTTATTCATCTTACCAAATTCTTGCCCTGCAACTTCTACAAATCACTTAAGTAATAAACACGAAGGTATAAGAATTGATTCGGGGCTGTCGGCCGGACCTCGCGCCGGCCGCGGACGCAGCGTGACGCCGGTGCTACGACCGTAACCACATGTCCCATTGTAATTGATGACGTTCGTAGTTACACTCACAGATAACGATTGTATTACACCCATGACCTCTAACGCTTGATCATTTCGATATGAGATTGGTATTAATGAAATTGTCGTTCACCTAATATTAAGTATTCATTACAATTAAAATTAAAATTAGCGATTGAAACGAAGTTTGCAATGAAAAATTAAAGAAAAGTAAGCTTGAACATGTTTTGAAGGATTTCTTACGAAGAACTGCTTCCTGAATTAGGTTAAGCGAGATGTATGCTATATTCGAGGTTTAAGGTTCCCCACCCGTTTTAGAGTCCTAACCAACGTCCCCTGCTCGTGGTGCATCCTGCTGAATAATGGACGAGGCCGCGGTGACCGGTCCCTCTTGTTAATTGTTAAGCTCTCCACTACACAGTTTGATCCCCACGGTATTCATACGTGGTGGTAGATTTTTCTACCTGCCTGGCCTGTCCTGGCCTGGCCTGATTCTCCCGCTGCCGTCTTACGTCCACAATACTCACGTCTTTAACCGACGATGGCCGCTTGTCGGATTCAGCAGGTCTGCTCTATAAGCTATTGATATAATAAAATACAATCGAATAAAAAAATACAATTTGTTGCAATTAATGTACTGTTTGACAAGCATGCAAGTCAATGAACTGTCGAAAATAGAGCCTTACTTAATCGATGACAAGAATCACATGGTTATCTAACTTTACAACGGAATACTGAGGAACTTTTTAATATTTTTACACTTCGCTAAACTGAAGTTTGCATTCTCAAATTCTGTGAAAATCTAATACCATAAACCATAACACTTTTTTTCACCGATTTTGTTACATTTTTTTAAATGTGAATAGCCGACAAACTAACGAACCACCTGATGGCAAGTGGTCGCCATCGCCCATGGACATTAGTAACACCAAAGGCATCACTGTTGCATTGTCAGCCAAGAAAGAAGAAGCGAGAAAGTAAGTTCTGGCTCTCAAGGCCTCCAGCCGGAACATAACGACTCGTTTGGCGGTTGACTCAAGTAGGAGGATGATAGCTTGCCAGGCAGGTTTCACTAAAAGATAATAAATACTACCAGTAATAATATTAATGACTTAATAATAATATTGATAACATAATCCTTACGTGATACCCTACCACCAAGCCGGCTGGCTTCTGTCGCCCTCTTCTGTCAGCATAGGATTGGGGAGAGTATTCTTGGCTGCCCAATACGGCACATTACAACTAACCCGCTATTCGAATATTGTTTCTTCATATATATTATAATGTGGTGTACAGTTAAGATACAGAGGGCAGCATCATCAATCGAATCAGTCACCATTAATGGACTACAATCAAGTTGAGGCGGGACCCTGTCCAATCTACCACCACCGACCACCGAGGTTGTTACGGATGCCTTCATAACATTTAAGATTTCGTTATCGTATCGAAATAGGAGGATCATTAATAACAGATACAGTGACATGTTTACGCAAATCTTATTCATATGCATACGTTCGAATAGCTTAATTTATCGTCCGAATTCGGGATCTCCGAACGCACCCGTCGGTCGTCCCATTCACTACGAACGGTCAATAATTTAGAATCAACAGTTCAGTAGCCAAATAACTTGGACTAATCCGTGTCGAATCGCTAGATATGATATAAAGATTTTTCAATAAGACCACCGATTCGTCGATTGGAATAGTTCGTAATTCGAATCGAGCTTCGACTTTTTTTTCTTTTGTGTGGGAAACGTTCCGTTTTTCAATCACGAGACAGTCTCTTTACGCCGGCCGGTGGAGGAGCGAGGCGATAAATATCGGAGGTTACGGCCGCGGGCGCTTTTGATGTGCGTTATCCCGAATGCTACAGAATTT
Source organism: Megathymus violae (assembly GCA_003671415.1). NCBI lineage: Eukaryota > Metazoa > Arthropoda > Insecta > Lepidoptera > Hesperiidae > Megathymus > Megathymus violae. The sequence goes on from PDGT01000091.1 coordinate 1,059,566, forward strand.
TTGGGGTTCCCGCAGGCCGGCACCGGCGCAACACGTGGAACTGATCATAGAATGTTTTAATGTAAATTAACATGTATATGTCGATACTGATCAATTATTAAACGTTGTGTTACGATTTGCTGATTATAAAGTAGCATACGGGTACGTGCTTAACTTACATAGGGCGACGTCTTATATCGATCATGAATATCTGGAAGACCGTAGGTGGCACTTACTTCCAGTTACAGACAGCAATTACTACTACTCATATATATACATATTAAACTCACGCCCGAGCAGTCTTGTTTTTAAAGTTGTCATGTTCTCCGGCATACGGCAATGTTTGTAGTTTATAATAATCTTTCATTTGAAGAATGCGTTTCACGTGAGTTTTTAATGTATAGTATGGCATTTACGTCAATTGTTACTGAATTTTATTAAATTTTGTTACACATCTACCTATAAAAGAGCCACCAGTTTTGCTAAGTCTGAAATTTGGTACTTGCTCTTGGTATTAATATTGTGAACATCACTCTTGTATTTTTTAACGTACATAATATTATCAAAAATGTATTGTGACGCAATAGTTAATATATTGATTTGTTTAAAGAGATCTTTAAACAAGTTCCTAGGCCTGAAGTTGTAAATGTAACGAAGGCGCGTACTGTCTTCTTCGGTCACGTAGAGACACCGATATCCTGCGATAGGCCGCTAATGCGGTACAGCCAGACAGCTGCTGAACACCGGCCCATCTTTATACATAATCATAACAGGACAGAATGGTAGCATACTGGATGTAAAGAAGGCTGGTTCGGTTCAGTTGAATGCTTTACAACTCTGGATACTTGAGTTGAGATGCCTCATTTAATAGAAGACAATGTGATTTTGGCACTAACTCCACAGTACAATCGTCTGGTCCCGTACATGTGCTCCCGTCCTACTCGGTGCTAATATCGTACTGATTATTTGCAACGCCCATATCGATAACGAGATAGATTCACGTCAACACATCGTCGCCGCTCCGTCTGCAGTAATGACACCACTTTCGGCATTGAATAAATAATAGTACTACGTCTCCGATAACGCACGGGTAATAATAAATGTTAATATTTAATTATTAATAACATAAAATCAATATACTCATTCATGTATGAGTTTGTTTATTCTGTGCCGACAGGTATCCTAATTAATTAGTTAATTATGTACATAATTTATTTACGACACGATATTATGTCCATTAAGTGGGTGTCAAGGATATATTTTTATGTCGCCTGCGACATCAGATCGAGTGGAATTTTGTCACGAATTACCGACGTGAGTCCATAATTAATTGAAATGTTTCACTGTTTACTGTGTATGCATCTAACTTGTAAATATCTTCGTGTAACTATAATATATGAGCATAGCGGTAACTCATGGTGTTTTCTAAAATCATCGACTTTGTAGCTCTGTCTGTAGTGACCGCGCCTACCGAAGAAAGAATTGTTGTGTTCGTTTGGGGGTTTTTTGTTTTCGGGTTGAGGGTATTTTTAAAGTCTCATTTATGTCTGTGCCATAATTTGGTTACATCTTCATATCGCCTTCAAAATGTTCAGCGTTATTTTAGGGGCATATAGTTAATTTTTATAATAAGGTTCCAAAGTTGACACGTGAGTTACCCGTTGGAACTTTTAAGCGACTCATTGAAATACACCTAACAGATGGAGAATATTATGGTATAGATGAATATATTAATGACAAGGACGCCTGGAATCTTACCAATTATAACATTCGTAACTTTGTCCAGACATAACTGGAGACCTGAACAGATGAATAGTCCTCAAGGAAACGAACCTACGGCGTCGGAGAGGGTGGCAGTCGCCATATGACGAACACCGTCCGGCGCGCCGACGCGCGCCCCGACAAACACACTCGGGTGACTTTTGGCTTTGTGGTTAAGCTTCATAATATAATTGAGCCCGAACAAAATCCGGCCGTGTATTACCATACAATGGGCCAGTCAGTTCCGTCGAGCCCGCCAGGTCGCGGAGGGAAAAAAACACTACCACACGTTCCGAATTTAACGAACGCCCCAACGCGTTCGACGATCACCAACCGAATTGAACTCTATCAGTCGGTAATTGAGTATCGATTCCCTCGGCGTTCGAGTGGATGTACGTCGTCGATCGTCCAGAGAGGAGGTTGGCATGCGTCCATCGAAAGGCAGCCCATCATGAGCCTGACGACTGTTTGACGGGTGACAAGAGTCAGCAAAAACGCGAGCGCAACTCACCTACTGCCCGGTCGAGTCCGCTACGTACCCAGTTTTGAATTATTGCACGACTCGATTTTTTTCCGAGTCGCCTCGACGTCACTCAATTCCTTTGAACTATCGACGTCCTTCGTTCGCTTCGGTCTCGACGAGTCTCAGCCGTCGCGGTTTGACGTTTCGTGATCGTTTCGGAGTTCTCTAATCGCGAAAGAGTCGACGTTACAGTTCGAGTAATGAATGGAGTCGCCGCTCGGCAGCATCACGAGCGGAGCCGCGACATGCCTCGCGCCGCCGCCATTGCGTCATCCGTACCTATAGGTATGCCGGGCCAGAACATGATTCCGATACACGCTCGAACGTAACTTATGTCACCCATATTCTAACACGTTCTATTTGTATTAAATACGGGTTTAAGTGCGTCGTAAACGTTACTGCCGCCTCGGTGAGATAACGATATAAACGTACTAATAATGAAGGGTTACCGTATACAACGTGACGATAATTATTGTACTTGTCGAGTTTTAATAATACATCCAGATATTTAATAATGACATGAAAAGAGCGTTACAATAATAGCATTAGAAAAATAAGTATTTATATGTAGTGTTATTCGTGTTATGTATGTAGATATCATATTATACTCTAGAAACTTCTGACGTTCGCTTTTTTACTAATGTGGAAGAAACTGTTTCACAGGACAACTGACCTATGTAATGTTCTTTGAACACTCAAAGCGTGCCTCCCTCGAACCGAAACATAAAGTCACTCAAAGCTATGACGTTGGCCGGCCGTACCGTGGTCTCCTTTCAAAACTCTAAATCTAAATCACCATTGCAAATACAAATGGACGTCAAATATAATTTTGTCATATAATTGCGCAAAATAAAATATGAATTTCTTCTTTATATAATACCCACTAGCGGCCCGGCCACACTTCCACGACAACAGTTATTGAACAGTTATCTAATTATCGGTTAAAAATTAAGATCTAAATTAACACAAATAGAGACAGTTGACGAATGGCGTCACGTCTCTAGCTATTTTGTATAAATACATATCCTATGTTCACCCGGAATAATGTACTTTCAAATGATAAAAGAATTTTCAAATATGTTTCCTACACATACAAACTTTTAAAATTCATACTCTCACTTTGTAATATTAGTATAGATTTTCTTGGAATTACTATTTCAAAGATGTGAATATAATATGACAGAATTAAGATACAATGCGATAAAGGAGCACATCAACTCCGGTTGTCATCGTAGTAAAATTGAGTTCCGTCGGGATCCACCGCTGCGGCGCCGCGCTGTTGTCGCTAGAGCGTCGCTTAGATCAACAGGAAGGAACTGTTGTATGCAAATACGCATACTTTTAGTGGGCGCCGTTCGGCTGCCGGACTCGAGTCTCGATAGAAAATCCTAACAAGTGTGCCACCCGTCCTGTAGTGAGAGTTCAGCGTGCTGTGTCGCAGAGAAGGATTTTCACCACCGTAGAAAACAGCAGGTAATTAGGTATTCGATGGCGTTGGCCACGTCTCACAATGGTAATATATAGCGCTCGTCAGGTGCACGACACGGTGCTCCACATACAGTTAGACGGCGCGGGACGGGACGGGCACGACGCCGATTTGGAATTCGAATCTTCTGTGAAATCATTAAGCTGTAAATCCTGATGTATCGTTGAATAAAATGACGTACATGTAGCTGTCGTGGTCACGATATTCCTAACTACGAACATTTTGTGATTTATGATTTGATCAGAGAGTTCAAATTCCTACCATATGAAAATAAAAATGTTTCATCTTGTTTCGCCTTACTTTATAATTTATACAAATTTCGTAATTAGTAACTTTAGCAGTGAAATTTTTATAATATATTTCATTTTATAGATAGGCATGTACATTTATGTATAGCAATAATGACAACCATTAAGAAAATATATTTTTTCAGTACACAAAACATATTAAATATTTTACAGGCGTCTTCCATTTTTATTCCAACAAATATTCCGCGGATCGAGCAGTCGCGCCGGCCCCGTGACGTGTAAAGGTCTCTCATGACACTTTCTACGCACGACGAGCCGCACATACGCAACACGACATCCGGGTGTTTGTTTATGTGTATGTCTGTTTGTTTTCACCGCGCCGCACCGCCGCGCCGCACCGCATGGTCGCGCGCCATTTTCTGTGTTCTATCTACGTAGTTACTAGTACCACCGTCGGATCCGCTATCGGCGTTACATTATGGTGGCTATACAATTACCTTTTATACGATTGCATAGAAGTTGTCGTAACAATTAAGCTAAATTGCGCTTATAGATATAGAATTTGTGTATTGGTATTTTTTGCTAGTAAACCGCTATTGTCAACTAACTTTTGATACTTGAATCTCAATCCAGGAAAAAGGTGATTGTGAAATCCATGTCAGATATGTGTAAATAATTTCAAGCTAAAAACGTGTGTGAATTATTCTTTCAACCTGAATATATACTTCGAAACCGAAAAAAGTGTATCTTTGCCGCCTCACAGTTCTGACCGTTTGGTTATTTGACAGTTACACTTGACAGGCTCAACGATTGAAATAACTTTCTGATCGATCAACATTATCAGCTCCCAGCGCGAGCGCCAGGCACCCGCCACCTGGAGCCCGACGCCCAACGCCCGACGCCCGACGCCCGACGCCCGACGCCCGACGCCCGACGCCCGACGCTCGGCCCGGTGGTGGCAAGATGCGGTTGATTACTTACGCGCGACGTCAACGCACTCGCGATCAGATCCAAACATTTTGCGTATCAAATCCACCGTGGGAGTGACTCCTGCGTACCTCTGTACGCTGTAGCTTCTGTAAATCTAGATTGAGAGCGATCATTGCGATGAAAAGTATTCATCGTAAGAGTAAGTAAACATGTGATGTCCGAGGTCAGTCGGAGGCCTCGATTATATACCTTGTTGAATGAGTTACTCAACGGAACAATCTAATGACGATATTGGAAATCGTATAGTTAGGTTATTGAAAGAATTCTATATTTTTCTATAAAAATTACAAAAAAATTCGACATATATTCAAATTTTTGCATTATTATGCCGTCAAAAAGCTCAACAAGCTTTTCTTCTAGATTTCTGCTACATTTGTGTGGAAATTTTGTCATAATTAAATTATGTATAATAGTTGTACACGGTAATAGAGAATATTAGTAAGGATTTTGCAGAATGTAGTAATGATGAAATTCTTTTAAATCTACCTTACTGATATTTATTATGAATTATGCAAGCGGTTTATATATTAAAAACCATGTACTCTTAGCAGGTATGCAGTTGTTTTAGTAGCGTGCAATTTTTTACCGCTGTCGGTATCATTTGAGAATATTTAATCTGGCCGTTCGGCCGCCACGTGATCCGGTCTAGTACCTCATTTCAATACCGCTAAGGGTGGCGTATGTAAGGAATTTCATGTCAATTTTACAAGTATAACAGCGTAGCGCGTACCTTATACTGGAACGGATGTAATAATTTGTTAATTCTGCGTGACACTAAATAACTTTAGTGCGTGTCAAGTCGACGGTTACTCGAAACATAACTCGACGGTTAGGTACTTAAAAATACACAAACCTCAGCTCAGTTCAGCGGTCGGTCCCACAGGTGGGTGTAACGTGGTGACCGACCGAGGATCATATTTGTTTCAAAAAGAAAATGGTCTCGAACACCCATGTGATCACTACCATCATCTGGTTTTTATGACTCTCCTTACGTCAGATCAATACAATAAATACCCGTTCACGTTCAACATCCTCCACTATGGTTTCGTGTAGCGGGTGTCACGGACGTACACAAATATAACACACAAACACCTACGACCCGAGCACGAACATTTATCTATCACGTAAACATCCGCCCCGGTCGGGGACCGAACCCGGGCTAACCGAGCCCTCGCTCGGCAGGCAAGGACACTATCGACATGTTTCATATTCATTGTTAAACGAGTTTCAACAATACATTGCCGACGGCACATTGGCATACACCTGCAATTGTAGATACTAAAACACTTACAACATCAATATTTTTATTAACAGTTTTCACAACAGGTCACAGTAAATTTATTACAGTAACGTCCGATTAAATATATATTGTCTAGTTTAAAAAGACTAAGTGCGAAAAGTAACAGTAATAGCAATTTTTAATAATAATTATCATGTTACAGAATGACGAACCAACGGACGGACACAAACAAACAGGGAACTGATTGTCCGGTGTCGCCGAGTATCATCATCACCACCAGCCGGAAGCCGCCCACCGCTGGACGTGGGCCTCCCCCGTAGAACGCCATTTGGAACGGCCACTCGCCTCCCGCATCCAGCGGTTCTCTGCAACTCCGGCCAGGTCGCTGAGTATCAATTAAAGTTAATTAGTATTCTGCATTTGGTGGTGTATCTTAATTTTTCGTGGCAACGGTGGCCGGCTCCGGCGTTTTATCTGTCAGCTTTGTTTGCGTACCATTAGCATACCGACCGGTTCACCTGAATCTTGTACGAGTAAATCACGTTATGTAAAGTTATGGATTATACGTGGACGAATGCACACTATACGTCACTATTAAAACTAAAGGAAATACACCTTCCTCTAGTATTAAGTGGGAACATACTTTTTTCGCTGGTTTATTTGTATTGCGCGGACTTTTTTATTGACAAGGATGGTCATTGTTCGATCCCAGGTCGTAGTGTCATCGAGTGTCAGTGCCGAGCACCGAGCACGAGCAGGAGGAAGGAGTGCTGTACTCTATCAATCCACTTACAGATGTATCACTACCTTGGTTTACCTTCCGTTTTTTGATTGTTTTACCTGATATTGTTGGCCTCATTTGTAAGCCTCGCTAGCCCCAACGTCCTCCTTATCAAAATGCCGATTGTTAGAAACAACTTGCTTCATAGCAAAATTAGTAGTTCTGAAACCAAATAATACATTGTAGTTGTTGAGAATGTAAAAATCAACTACGACTACCTACTCCGTGTCTTAGAATATACATATGTATATGACCAACCTCCTTGTGGAAGTCTTTTAATTTTTTCTAGATGAAGTTCTTTTTTCTAATTTTGATGATAATAATATTAACGGAATTTCAAAAGATATTGTTTTAACTGCAGCTTATTCCATCAACAGTTTTTTATATGCGAATTGATATTAAAAGCAATTAAGTGTTATAAAGTCCAATCAATGTTGTGTTGAAATGTCCCAATGTTGTGCTTTTGGACGGTCATAACACATTATGGAGTTCACCATATTGCATAACTACTAATTAACAGACTTAATACACTTTCGAGAATGTTACAGAGAACTCTCACGTATCACGGTACGGGTTTCAGGATATGTTTGTTCATGAAATTAATTTTTAATAAGCAATTAACTTTATATTATTGATGTTTGCAGTACTCTATATTTATATTAACTCGGATTCCATTACAATTTTTGAACTCTCGAGGAACAAGCGCGGCGATGGTACGGCAAATTGTACTAAGGTTTCGTTACAGAAGCTACATAAGAGGGTCGTTTTCAAAGTTTCACGAAATTGTTTCTTCGACCCAAAATAGCTCAACAGCCGAAAACATTGTTCGGCTGTCGGTGGATTTCTTTGGTATCGATTGAGCGCTACCCGCCGTTCAGTATTCCGGGCACGGCGCGTCGCTGCCGCGCGGAGGTTTGCTCTATTTGGGTTCTCGTTGCGCGCCTTATACAGCCCGGACGCTGACGACAGCCGACGTGATGCATCCCGCTCGACTCTTGTCTTTGTCCGGCTCGGACAATGCATCACTCGACGGATCTTAACTAATGATGGCGATGGTCTAGTACGTTAGAGAACGGCTGGTTCAACAGTACGCACAAGCGTTTGAGAGTAAACTTAAGGCTAGCGCATGTTCGATTATTAAAGTTAAACACTTATCGCTAATTTTGCCACGTATTGAGATGCTTTAAACAAAGATATCTTTTGATTTGTTGCAGAACAATACACGAAGAACTTTTATCCTTAAGAAGCATCCGAGGTTGGTTGCATAAGTCGTAATCTACTAGTACGTACTCGTAGTCAGTACTAGGTAAACTGCTCGCCCCTTATAATACACTCGCCATTATCGTTAGGCTCCATCATTCTCCAATGATAATACTTAGATGTTCGAATAAAGCAACCGTACGAATACATAAATCTTACATTCTTCGTTATAATATGAAAGTATAAATGATGTATTTTTACCAATTCGTTTGAAACTTGTACGCCGAGTGACGCCTCTGAGCTAAAAATGTTTACTCCAAAAATAAAAATACGTAGAGCATACAACCGTTCGTAGTCAAAACGGGAGGAAAGCATTTCCCTGACACGGATCCGCAAGGTCGACGGCCGCGCCGCGGTCGCTGTGGACGTCTGAGAACAATAGAGTGATCACCTCAGCACTGTTACTGCGGCAGACCGCATCGTTGTTGTGGATCGTACATAGGTATTCATCATCACCCAGGCACGGCCATAACGCCACGAGGGCATCGAAAGCGTTGTGGGATAATAAAGAAGGGGTAAATTAGTCCGTTTCTGAACATCCAAGAAATAGTGTCACCGAGGATACGCTTTATACATCTGCAAGATGTCTTAGAGGGACCTACCGATCAGTTGTGGCTAATGTGATTGTAACAATTTAACGATGAAGCCGTGAATCACTGGTGCAGATGAGAAATAAACTTACTTGTGGCGTGAATGTGCTGCTGAGTTCGAATGGCCTATCACCATACCTCGATCACAATCGCATCTACTTAATGATTTTATCTCACTAAGTGGTACCAAATTTTTTGGAAAATTAGGAATGAAAATATCGACCTGCGAACTAGTTCAACGTCGATAAGTGATCATGAACTATCATTAACAACTACTTAGTACCATACAATTTTTTTGAATGAGCTCGTTTCAAAAAAGTATTCATCAACTTGCATACACAGTAACGCTATCCGTACATCCGTACCTGCTGTAAGAAGTGGACGGTCGGCGTCATGGTGACAGTGCGCTCTGTGCGTTTGGATATGTTACGTGGTTCGACAGTTAGGGACCCGGGGACAAGGCGGCAAGGGGCAAGGCGACAGCAGTGAATACCATAGAACTAGGACACTCTACATGTTGCGCTGTAAGGTATCCGTAGATCTATGGTGTACGGGTACGATCGCATTCAAGTGTTAATGGAACCCGTCATTATGGCGGGCCGATATGTATAATGAATCGTTTTACGACATATCTATTTTCTGATAGAAGATGTTTGCTTTATAAAAATGCTGTTTTCCTTGACCAAAAATCAAAATAATTTGGTGTTCTTCCAAATAAACTCATTAAAGCTCCACCTACTTATTAATGTATATTTTATTAATGTCTTCAATCCAACCTTTTTCGGTGCAGCCATCAAAATGAAGAAATTTGCATGTAAATACCAATCTTAAGAGCGTATCATCTCATCGAATGATACATATGAAATTTATCATCGATCGGGCAATAAAACTGTACAGTGTGTTCATATTTCCCCCTAACTTGTGGGAAAAATGTTCCACATCTAATAACGATAATTAAATATATATTATTACCACGTAATAAGTAATCATATTCGTGCTATTAACCCTTTTAGAACTCAAATACAAAGAAAAACAAATACCTGTATAAAGTAATCTTATTAGACATAAGACACACATACGTTCACATACATTCACGCGCCACCACATTGTTACACACAGAGGCTTACTTAATTTTCTGTATTCTTTATTATTATAGACATATATATTCATCAACATTGCTTCCTCCGTGGTCCGGGATGCGCGTAGCCAGTTGCAACGTTTCTATTATTTTCAATTGTTTACGAACAATTCAATATTTCATTATGATTTATGTTCAATACATAATTAATCCTTAAATTTATCTTTTATAACTTTTAATTATATAATATAAATTCAGTTAAGATAATTATTAAGTTTGTTTTTTATATTGGATTCCTCTCTGAACTGCAAGAATTTTCATGTTTAATTTTACATATTTAAAATAAACAGCTATGTTCAACTTCACACTCTCTTTTTTAATTCAGACAGCGATATATCATGACGTTCAAGTTTAGACCCGGCCCGCCGAGCGAGGGGTCCCGGGTTCGGCTCCCGGCCGGCGCTGACATTTATGTGACAGATAAATGTTTCTCTGGTCATGGGTTTTTGCGATAACTTATTTGTGTACATCCATCAAACGAATCCTAGTTCGGGTGTGTGAGTGTGAGAACGTTTCTATCAATTACATAAGAAGCGCCAACAGATATCATCTTGGAAAGTAAACGTTTCTAATGCTTATATTTCAACGCCGCGCTGATTCGTGGATTACGGTTACGGTGAAACTGCTGTAACTTGTAAATATTATAATAATAAATTATAATAGTAATTAATGCAAAAACTATGAGGTTAATCCGTAATACAAAATATTATGTTGGTGAATGTCTTAAACTGGTCAAGGGGGTCTTCCCCGCGCTACTTCTTACTATTTAGTGACTTACCTTTGTGTCTCTCGATTGACTTTACGATGTAATGAAATAGAGGGCCTACGTTAAATTTAAATGTGCGTGTCGTACTGACGAGCGACATTAAAAATTAAGACGGCGCGGGCGGCAGAACGCGGCGGCGGCGTGGAGGTGTCGTAGATCAACTGTTTATTAGAAATATGTAGCTGAAATCGTAATTTTATACGCCTTAACGTATACTAGTGAGGAGTCCTCAACTGTCATACCTCGCGCACCGACGATAGCACCGCACGACGCGACGTCACACGCCCGAGTCGAGTTAATCTTTTTTATTTGAATTAACTCATATTATTATTATTATTATATATGTACGAACATGACGTACCCAGTATTTTTGTAAATCATATTACTCCATTATCGTCATTGGTTGTTTAAAATTATTAACGGAAGTACATTATTATACCGTAACGTAACGCG